>UESW01001550.1:37493-86092 GCA_900491605.1 Calamus simplicifolius | reverse complement strand
ATAAAACTTATAATATAATTACATTAAATATACAAGCATTTTATATAAAATATCTTATTTATTTATTTATTTAACTCCATCAAGACCGGTTTCAAGTTCGAATAAAGGAGAAGGGTTACGTTATGTAGCCAGCGTAAAACTCCGTCAAATCCCATAAAACATAAATCTACTAAATCAAACTATACGAAGGGTTAGGACATCTCCATTAAGAAATGCATTGTATTTGCCTCCGATTGTTTCAAAAAATGGGCAAGGGGCTTCGTATTGGCGATCGGGTACGGTGATAAGTGAGCAAGGGTTTCTATATTACGGATGAGGGCAGGTAAAGAAATTAGTTCATGATAGTCAGCTTAGAGTAACAACTTGGAACACAAGAATACTAATAGGTAAAGCAATGGAGATAATGGACAATATGATTAAGAGAAAAGTAAATATAATATACTTACCAGAGATTAAATGGGCAGATGAAAGATTTAGAGAAATAGAGAATACATGATATAAATTATATTACATTGAAAAACATAAAAATAGAAATGGAGTAGAAATAATTGTAGACAAAAATTTTAAAGAATATGTTGTTAAGGTAACTAGGAAAGAAGACTGGATTAGAAGTAAAAAATTTAGGTATTTAGAATCAATTATCCAGTAAGAAGGTAAAATAAGTGAAGATGCGAATCATATAGTTAAAGCAGGATAGATTAAGTGGAGGAGTGCTTCGAGATTATTATATGATCGATGCATCCTATTAAAAATTAAAAAAAAATTATAAAACTGCTATTAGGCCAGCTATGCTATATGAAATAAAGTGTTGGGTAATACTGAAATAACATGTAATAAATTAAATGTAATAGAAATGCATAAGTTAAGATGAATATACAGTAAACTTTAAAAAATAGAATTAGAAAATAAACATATAGAGAAATAATAGAAATAGCCTCATTGAAGTTAAAATGAGAAAAAATCGATTACGATGGTTTGGACATATACAACGAAGACCTTTAGATGCTTCAATTAGAAAGAATGATCTTTTAACAATCAATGATAATAATAAAGGTAAGATAGATCTCAACTAATATAGATAAAAATAATTAAAAAAATATAATTAATTATAATTTGAATGTTGACTTAGTCCTAATTAAAGCACATGTAACCGACCTGATGTAGTTGTGAAAAGGCTTAAATGAGTTGAGTTGAGTTTTTATCTTATTTATTTATTTACATATTCATTCATTTATTTAATTAGGTGGTTGGCTGGTGAGGGCAAGTTTGAATTGGGTCCAAGCTATGTTGGTGGAGTTTCGATAGGGTTGATGCTCATCCTTGGAGGTTAGATTGCTAGCCAGGCTTAGCCTTACGTTCATAAATGCTGTTGGACCGAATCCAATGGGCAAGTTGGGCTAAATGGATACAAGTTGGCTCAACTTTGGACAAGAACATGGTTGCACGTTTGACTAGGGTAAAAAAAAAAAGGTGGGGAAAGGATAGATATGGGCAAAATCCAAAAGACCAGACCCACTCTAGCCCACTCTTGAATGTACCACTTGTCATTCGCAACTGGCATATAACTAAACAGGTAATTCAAGAAAATAATTCAATGAACAAGGTCTAGGACTTTTTTTTTTTTGGTATAGGTAGGACTTCTTATTGGTAAAGCCTTTTAATAGAAGGAAGGCGTTGACTGCTAAGCATGCCTCTAGATTCTTAGGACCTTTTTTTTTTTTTTTTGGTATAGGTAGGACTTCTTATTGGTAAAGCCTTTTAATAGGAGAAAGGTGTTTACTGCTAAGCATGCCTCTAGATTCTTGCTTGATCCGCATTGTTTATGAAGCTTCTTCATGCGGGCCAAGTATGGTGACTGAACTCTTCCTCTCTTTCTCAGTCTACCCGTGGGCACTCCTTTTTCTGGAAAGAGATTTGTTGGTATGCTTCAGCTATTCTGAACTGTACTTCTTGGATGATTGGTGATGGTGCCTCGATAGATGCTACTCAGGATACGTGGATAGCGGACCCCCCTGTCTCGCTGGCCGACCTTTGTCAGCTCGGATATTCCTTATGGTATGCGAGTTAGTGATTTATTTTCCATGGATCGCCCTGCTTGGTTTTCCTCTCGGATGTCCAGTTTTTTCGGAGAGGAGCTTTGCCGGCATATTCTCTCTATTCCACTATATCCACGTGCCACTTTTGACACTAGGGTGTGGAAGAGATCTTGCTTGTCTCATGCTCCATTGAGGGACCTCCTGTCTATTTACAGTCCTCTTCCTCAGCAATCAATGGATCTGGATTGGGTTGGCATTTTTCCGTTCACCCCAGAGTGAGGCTTTTTTATTTGGAAGCTAGCTTGGGATGTTCGTCCTACCTGCTCCCTTCTTTCTCGGTAAGGCTTGAGTATTCAGCCTATATGTCCGTTATGTGGTATTGATATGATTATTCTATTTTCCATCGTGCTAGGGCAAGACATATTTGGCTTGTCTCTGGGACTTTGGAACGGATTTTCAGCCACCAACGGGGTCCTTTGTGGGCTTACATTGCGTATCAGATTTAGTTATCTCAGAATCGGATCATGTTCTTTGACAAGATGGTTCCTTCCAACAGAGTTGTTAGGACGGTTGTTTCCCTTTCTGTTGAGTATACTTTCCATCATGATTTTCTTGATTCTACGAATCATGGCCACTGGGTCTCCCCTGCTGCTTCGGCAGCGAACCGACGCCTCTAAGGTTTGTTAAAATTAACTTTGATGGGAGTGTCCGCAATAGATGTGCTAGTTCAGCTTTTGTCATTTGTGGTGTGGATGGTAGGATGTTAGCGGCGGAAGGGCTTGACTTACTTGACTTCTCAGTGCCTCTTGCCGAGCTGTACGCAACTTGAATTGATATCTCCTATACCATTCGAATCCTGAACGCCCACAGTCTTATCATTGAAGGTGACTCTATTACTGTTGTTCGATGGATTTGGCAGAAGTTCATTACCCACTTGCCTTCTATCCTCTTAATGTACAAATCCACTCTACTCTTTTGAAAGCTCGTTATGTCCACATTCGACATATCTACCGCGAAGCCAATACTGCTGCTGATTAGCCGAATGACTTCTCATTTTAATTTTTGAAGTTGAAAGCAGAACAATCTTTATCCTATTATCTTTTTAGTTATTATATTTTGATATATTGGATGTGACCTATGGTATAACCATCCGTCTATACAACAAAAAAAAAAAAAAAAAAAAAACCTCTAAATGGGTTATAATAGATACCTGAGTTAAAATCCTGCCTCAAAGGGCATTTGGGGAATGACCGTCGTCATGATGCAATCCATCACATCCAAGCCCTCTTTCTATAAATAATAAGAGAGAGAGAGAAAAGAACAACCGCAAAGAATGTAACAAGCAAAATTAACATCAATCAATGAAACAACAGGTTATTGCAATTACCAACATCCATTCTAAGATTGTTGCCCGGTTCATGCAACTTGAAACCACATCAACAGCCAGTTCCCGTCCTAATAACACAACTGTATATTTCTGGGGAACAAAAAAGTCACGACAAGCATCATCCAAGATGCACTTATCCACATGCCGCATCGTCCCCTAACTTGGGTTGCAAAGTAGATCGCATCAGTAGATCGGAACTGCTCCGCATACGGTGAAACATCCTGCACCTACAAAGACATAATAATAGATGGGTAAGCTCGACAACGATTGTGCCCGACATTTAATCCACTATAGATGCAGAACGGAGCGCGATACGCAAGCATTCCCCAACGGTCTTTAAATTTGACACACAAAAATCTATCGTAGCAATGGATGCGAACTTTTTGAGAGTTGCAGAGTCGATGTTCAAAACGGACGGCCGCACAGTGACAAGTTTAATTACGCTATACAAGAGCATTCAACGCCTCAGGCTAAATACTAGGATTCCACTGTACACAATGAATTTTAAATTACCGTACCCACGAGAGCCCCCTCCTCATGAGCCCCTCCCTTGCACGCACCATGCTACATATCTAAATCTAAGCAAGAATAACATTTTCCAGCCAGACGGCACGGGATAAGAACAAATACTGATTGACAACGAACTCGAATGCAACCACTTTGAAATTTAAGGTCCAGTTCACTCATGGCAGCCGTTCCTATAACGGGACCAAGAAATCATGATAGAATAGCAGTCGAGAAACTTGTGAAGTCGTGGTGTATCCGTGCTGCGTGCACAGCATCAACCAAGAGGCCCAATGGAAAACTACCTTGCGTGGGGGGCGCGCGAAAGGGATGGATAGGCAAAGCAACACGTGGGATACGGATGTGAAATGAAGCATGGAGAGATTCATTAGCTTGATTTTACTCCACATGTAAGGTATTAAAATCAAAAGTCCTACCTTAAAAATTGATGCCCTCAACCGTAACCTAGCAAACAACTAGACGTTACTCTTTAGCATACGGATCAGGATTTCAAAAGCTCCGCACCTGTCTGCATATAAACGCTAGGTCGGTACGCGCGGCATCAAAGTCTAGTTAGATAAGAATGGTTCCGATCCTACACAATTTAATTTACCATACCACCTGAAAACTCTGTCAATTTGCCTAAATAAACTAGATGGTTGCTAATAAAACTCAGCAAATGAGAGAATTTCACATGGCGGCTACAATGTGCTCCTCTCTCCATCTATCTCCTCTTTGGAGGCCTTCCTGCATATCATCAACAATCAGAAAGGTGCACCTTATATCAACGTTTTGATGTTTTAATGTTACCAAGCATAACATTAAGAACGAGCGAGCTATGAATTATTAGACTAGAACCGTGAAAACTACAGATTAATTGCATGGAATTTAGTCCCAGTAATCCCCTCAGATTTCATGCATGTAATGAAATCTGAGGACCAAAGTATTTTGGGAACAAAAGGACCAACTACCAAACTCTCTTACATAATATAAAAAAAATAACAATACAGCATAAAATAATAAGTATAAAAATAGTCTACATAATTAAAAAAAAATAAAGGTAGACCTAAACTAATATAAATAAAAATAATTAAAAAAATATAATTATTTATAATATAAATAAAGCAAAGTGAAGAAAGCAGATTCATGTAGTCAATCCCATGGATTGAAAAAAAAGGTTTAGATGAGTTAATAAGTCGAGTTAAAAATAGTCTACAAACAAGCCGCCTCCCTAAACAATGCCAGTTATCAACCTTGGTCCTTGACTTGCTTTCCTCTTCCAAACCCTGATATTATGTGGATAGATTTTATGTGATGTTATAATGATTTTAATGTAAGCATCGAATCATATGAAGTTTCGATATTATCGTATCATGGTTAACTATCATTCAAATAGTTCCTCCCATTACATAGTGAAGGGATGTGCATGCGCGAATATGAGAGAGAGAGAGACATATCCAACGCTTAGGGACGCATTTGTGCCTGGAGCTTAAATGACGTTGCCACTATCGAATGGTTGTATGAAAAGGGTAAGAAAAAAAAGTGTTCAAATGCAAGTTTTTTTTGACAAAGGACCACAGCCCGCACCTACAATATAATTACTTGAGCCCAGACTTTTGCTAATGCAATGACCAAGAATCAAATCCAGAACCTCTCGTTGCTAGCTAAGGAGTGCACATTGATGTTGATAAATGGGCATAAGTTTATCCGTTATTCCGTTTTATCTAATGATTCACAAATATCAAATAGATGAAATAGTCTAGTATCTCTTCGCAACATTTCACATGATACATCTGCCCCATCCAAAGTTAGATCCTTTTTAAGATCTCATTTGTCAAACTAAGTTAACCTATCAAAACTTTAAAGCTCCAACCATTGACTTTGCAAAGACATGTACAGATTAAAATTCTAGCGGGTCTACATATCTGGCCTATCAAAGGATTAGATTCCAACTCCATTTCTAGAACTATACATCTATCCAGCAAAGACATGACATGGGTATATCTTCATAGAAAGTCATCCTTTAAAAAAATAATAGAAAATCATATGGCAAATCCATACAAAACGTTCCGATATGCAAAATAGGAATAAATGATTTAGAAAACATGGATGTCCCAGCAAAGACATGAAATACATATCTTTATGGAAAGTCATCGCTTAAAATGATTTGTAACAAAGTGTATTGCAAATCCATATGAATTGACAGATTTGCAAATTGGGAATAAGTGATTTAGGTAACTCTGAGAAAGATTTATTTCAGGTCCTTAAATGCATGTAAATAGAATTCCTATTTGATAAAATCTAATCATTGTTGATGTCAACTCTACATGGAAACTCAAGTTTCACACAGTTAAATCCACTGGAAAGTTGCATGCCACCTGCAACATCTCCAAACGCTATTTTGACATTTTAGATTAAGAAAAATGCCAAAAACATGGATGCTCAGTGCTACTAACCTGATTGGAAGTAGCACCAGCCTTCATCTACAGAATCCCTCAAGGACTCAACTAATTGACAGCAATGCCACCTGTAGTTTGTCAATTTCCAAAAGCAAAGGTACACCTAAGTTACAATGACATCCCAAAGCCAAGTTTCACTGTGGCCATCATGCAACTGGCGTGCTGTTAAATAAATAGTTCGATAAAGGAACATTGGTGCTTCCCTACTACCATCATGAGGCATCCGTGCACCTACAAATACGCTAAGATATGAATGCATCCAACTTGATACTTTCTAATTATCTATTAGCATCCATGAACCTCACTATGAACTTGAGTCGATAAGGCTTTGCCCGTTACTACAGTTCCTAACATAACTATCAATACAACTCAGAATCCATTCACCTCTTTAAGCTTTGCCTCATTCGACTGGTCTATATAAGCATTGTCCACCTAAAACTTCCCCTTTTAACCTCAGGCAGCCTGGGCATGAACCATACCACAACTATGCCAATAAACATCCATCCAAGTTCACACTTGGGAGCATCTTTTGATTGCCTCTAAACATTACATTCATGTCCTTGCACACGATTCACAACTCACCATAGCTTTCCTGCATTTGGATGCCTCTCCTACCCAGAGTTCAAGCAACAAACAGAAGCCTTTAAAAGATCTACTAATATGATGAACCAGAACCTTCCTACTAATATGATGCACCAGAACATTCCATGTGAGAATCTTTTACCTAAATGCCAACCAGCTCTGAAATCTAATTCTGGCACCATACATAACTAGATAGTAGCTGTCCACAACTTCAATGCCAACCACCACAGCATTCTGTGTGACTCATGGTATAACCAGCACAATCCAACTTTGCGACTACCATTTAGTACAGATATAGCCACTTAATTGCCTTGCAACAATCCATGTAGTATCATGCCCTCTTTCCAACACACTAGCACATAACAGTTGCATGCAAACTACATTTGCAATAAAAAAAGTAAGCATAAAAGATGCCTTTTATGCCAGGGAATAGCTTATAACAAAACACCATTGGAATACTTATAGCTGTCATAGCATGTTTGACCAGCATATTATACTTGTTTTCCAATGGCTGTTTGGCAGAGTATAAGGCCAAGAATCTTTATGTCTATTTTATCCCTGAAATAACGGCAGCCTAAAGTGACAGTAACAAGATGGAATGTCAAAATCCAGCTCTAACTCCAAAGCCAATATCTGCAAAACAACTTAATTAACTCTCAATAACGTTTCAGCATCATTTTCCCCTCTTTTCCTATATGTGCTAAGGGAGAAAGCAGTTCTGCATGCATCTTGAATGTAATTCCCACTTTAAACAAACATCCAACAGACTCACTATATGATTTGCACGTGCTAACTCACAAACAAGACCACTATTGATTCGTATCAAAATTGGCAGACAAATGGGAAATTCTTGAAAAATAGGTTGAACCATGTGGGAAGCATAAGACTACTTAAAAAATAAATATGCTCCATGATCATAACATGCATTGTCCAAATCTTTATCATTTGTTGCATACTCACATAAAGGGAAGAACTCACCAGAAATATCATGATTAACTAATGGTCGAGTATTTGATAATTTTTGCTCTAGCCAATGCCATATAAAACGGTTATAAAATTTTGTTTCAAGTTAATTTTTTTTTATAATTTTAAATCCATCGTTTCTATTCAATATACGATTTCTTGCTAAGTTGATATACCTTCACAGAGGCCAAATATTCCAGTATATTTGAAAAAAAGTAATGTATCTGTTGGAACAAGCCAACACCGGGGAACACTAGGATCACCAAATCTTATTGCGCGGAACCAAAATTAGGGGAACCTTACAATTAGAAAGGAGATATGTTGAAAACCTTGAAGAATATAATAACGTGATATGAAGTAGTTTGGTTATCCTTGAGAACTGAATCTAACTTAGAAGGAACAAAGCTAACCGATTGCTTGCAGAGGTGCTGATCACAAGCATATCACCTTCGCAAACATGTTGACAAATCACCTCTCCTGGTAATAAAGCACTGCCCATAGGGGCCGTCAATACAGAAGCATGTATAACTTGCACCATGTCTACTACTTAAGTTCTAAACATGATTCAGGCAGCTGATTCGTGAGAACACGGTGACCACCAGATTACTCTTGTTTGCATGGACGAATTCATATATCACTATTGCCAAGTATGTGTAACGAATGTAAGAGAAAAGGCGACTCTCCCAAACACCCCTCCCTTTTCCTCAAGAGTCTAATTACAAAATACAATCGAGCTACTAAAGGGAGTGGTCTCTCCCTTCTACCGCTCCTTAAAGTAACTCATTCATCGGAAGGCAGAAGTTCCTTAACTAGCCAGAAATTAATCATGTTTCCTTCCTATTTAAATGCCTTTGGTTCTATTAAGATTGATTCGCCCATTTGCCACAGCTACAAAAAGCATTGTGAGAATGCAAAAGCCTTAAGACTAGGAGGAAAGGATACGTATTATATGGACATTCATCAACAAAAGTCTAGTTTCTCTATTAGGATCTGAGTGACCTAATAATTTGGTTAAAGAAGCATATCAAGAGAAACAAAGACAAAGAACCCAAAAAATAAGTACGAAAGACAGTTCTTCATATTTTATGCAGCAAGGACTTCAACTGAGCTTCTTTATGGTTGTCTTACATTTATATACAAAAAAAAAAAGCAACATTCTCAAATAAATAGGGAAAAAAAAAAAACATTTAATGAGAGAAAGGAAAAACGAAGTTGTGATCCAGGTTTCCCAGTATCCAAGGACACATAAGCCAGTTTAAAAATCCACGACGCTTTTTCATTTTCAACATCCCTCTTTTATGAAGGTCATGTCAGATAATATGGAATAGAAATTGACAGAGGAATCTTGTAAGCATCTCATTGTCAGGACTAAGCATATGAGGGAATTATCATGCAAATTATGTTTACTGAGTAATAGGTCAAATTCTATCTCAATTGGCACAAATACATTTTAGTTAGTTTTGTAACGAACACATCTTAAAAGGACATACAGAAGTTCACCAATGATTGTTCTACACCTACAAATGTAGTTATTGCTTAACATGAAAACTCTCGTGTCATATTGACAGATTTCAGTGCATGCACTAAGCATTTTAAACTCAACAATGATTGTTCTACACCTACAAATGTAGTTATTGCTTAACATAAAAAGACCGGTGTCATATTGACAGATGTCAGTGCATGCACTAAGCATTTTAAACTCAACAATGATTGTTCTACACCTACAAATGTAGTTATTGCTTAACATAAAAAGACCCATGCCATATTGATAGATTTCAGTGCACGCACTAAGCATTTTAAATAGTCATCATACCACCATAACTCAAGCAAGAAACGAATTCCAAGACCAAACTTTTGAAGGTAGATATAGAAAAACAAATTCAAGATCAAATTAGGTTGCACATTAATCGCATATATAAATCGCACAAGAAACCAACATTCCAGATTTTACAATGCTAATAAATTAATATATTTTACGGTATAGCTGTAAACAATTTGGTAGTGTCATTTCACCACATGGATATTTGTCAGCTCATTAAACAAATTCAAGAGCACTTAAAAACTAATTCAAGTATATCATAAAATTATTTTTTCTTATTCATTTGTTTTTCATAATAACTATGTTTCCTTCTCAAATCTTAGGATTGATGATGATGATGATGTAATAGAACTTATAATTACTATGAGTATTTTATGCTCTCGTAAACTTTATGATCTAATAAAATTCAAGCATCATATCTTATTAACATCAACTTTATAGCACCAATGTTGAGTTTTCCATGAACCACCTGATGGCATGTCTAGCTTCCTACCATGCAGATATTCTTCATTCCTTTTTTGCCCCTTATGTCATATCATAAAATAACAACAACAACGACAAAGCTTTAATCACAAACTAGTTGAGATCGGCCACATGAATCTTTTTTCTCTATTCTCTATTGGATTCATGTTCATAGGATGTAATTATAGCTTTATACTAGCCGTCAACCTACCGCAACCTTCCTCCTTTATCTTGAGACCAGCCATATATAAAAAATAACTTAAAAATACAACTGTAAAATGTTGCACAACTACTATTGTAAAATACAAGAAGCATGACATAACCAATAAGGGGGCTTTATTAAAGGTGTTATGCGATTCATTCTCCAATAGAATGATAATAAAAGCACAATCAGATATAGGACACTTAAAATTACATTTCAGATAAAAATTAACTCTAATCTCCGAAATAAACCAAATGAAATTAAATATGAAAAGAAATTTGCTTAACACACTGAAGACTCCTTCCATAACTTTGCATAGCAAACTTTGAATTTAGAACCAATCAAATATGAGATTTAAACCATCTTAGTTTTCATAAATTTAACACACTTAGATTGGCCCACTTCTCTTGCTTCACTATGACTCATAAAACTGAAGTACATGAATATAATAAGTTATCATAAATACTCAATAAACAAAAGAAAAGTGTTTAAGAGTTCTATCATCAACAATAAGAAATTCAAAGGAAATAAATCAGTCACCTGAAAATCAGAAGATCATAAAACACAAACACAAAAAGAACAAATAACTAAAGTACATGCATCTAATAGATACTCATTTTGTAATCACACTAAGGAGTTCCTATTAAATTAAGAAAGAAACTTCAGCATATTATTAAATCCATGTAATCAAGGTGAAAAGTTTACCTGCAACACAAGGACATCTCTCAATGTTGATTTCCAGGTCCCTGCACAGATTGAGCACTTGCCTGCTGCTGTTGTTGAAGTTGTAGGAGTAAGCTGGCAGCAAACTGAAGGGTCGACTGATATCGTTGGTTCTTATCAGCATCACCTTCCGTACCTGAACCAGTTTGTGGCTGTTGCCCCTGAGAAGGTGGAATGGCAACCTGAGGCTGGGGTGGATTTCCAATTTGATCATAAGCAGAAGAAGTTGGTTTCAACTGCTGCTGAACTGCTTGATTGAATACACTAGCAGTATTTGTTGTTGGTAGCATGCCATAGTTGCTGTGAGAAGTGAAAGCAGAATCAAATTGATACTGCTGATTGCTCTGGGAGCCCTGAAATTGGCCACCTTCAGTTGGTATTGAATAATTATTTGATTGTCTGGTCTGAACAGATGGAACCTCTGGCATGTTTAAAGCAGGGTTCTGAATTTGTGTACTACCAACAATAGGTTGCGCAGAATGATCTGGTCCTGTTGGAACGTTAGTGTATGTTGGAAAGTGAGGGTTGAGTGGTGCCTGGCTATTAAATTGTAGACCTAAATGCTGTGGAAGAAGGCTTGGTTGATCTAGGGAAGCACTAGACATCACTGCTTGTTCTTGTCTCCACCCTTGAAAAGGCATTGACGCATCATGTATCACAGAAGCAGAAGATGAAGCAGGATTAATAGTTGAGCCTGACAGCATTTGAACAGTCCCAGGAGCCGATGACTGATTGTTGCTAGGAATCAGAGAAGCTAAAGTAGCTATTAGTTCAGGAGTCAAGGAAACTTCCACCTGCGAAGCAGCAGTAGAATTGCCAGCATAATCCAGGGAAGCTGATTGTGCTGCACGTTGCTCATCAACCGGCATCGACAGTGATTTCCCAACACCTGCATGATGCACTGGCTCCTCATACAATGACCGATTGTAATCAAATTTTAAAGCTTGATCTTCATTTTGCATGACAAACTGATAATCCTTTTGTGGATTAGATGCCTCTTGCCGATCAATGTAATGAGATGGCAGGGATGGAATTGCTAGTTGTGGTTGTACTGCAGAATTAGTTGATTGCTGTGACAATTTCAGAACAACACCATACAGACGCTCAGGACCAGAAACATTCAATACTTTGGTCAAGAACTCTGATGGGGGCACCAAAATAGAGTAGTCCCATCATTAAGCTTTGCAACCCCAGCTCGGTTTTTTACGCCCAGATAACGGAGAAATTCAGTGTATGAAGCAAAGTCATCCTCACTGTCTGGTAGGAAGAAGACAATGTCAAAGCCAATGGCATCAGCATAGTGTTTCGTGAGCATATCCAGTCCCGTTCTGGCTGAGCAATTAACAACTTCAGGCCTGCCAAAAAAGTTCATATGACAGTCATCATAACAGATAACCAATTATTTTTATAAAAATACTCATGGTTAGGCTGGTGAGAGTTTAAACTTACAAAGGAGAGTCAATGCCCTTTCCTATTGGCACGCACCGTGCATGGCATACATGAGTTCCACCTTTGGCAATAATACCACGCCAACAATGGTCACTATCAGGTGGAAGGTGCAGCTCACCATAACCACGAACAACTGGACTTAGACGACTTTGACTGGAGGCACCCCTCTCGGGATGAGAAAACCCAAAGGGGTCGCCAATACCCTCACCCTCTGCCCTCCTTGCAGGGAAGAAAGCACCATCGGAGGAAGAGCCTTCCACCCTTGACCTCTTTCCTTCTCTCAAGTCAAATTCATCCCATAAACCTGGCATGGATCGGAAAGGAGGGCGCATACCTGGCGAAGGAAGAATACCTGGTGCCGATGGTGATCGCCGTCCCCAATTAGGAGCACCAAAATCATGGAACTCTGGACCTCCATGATGAGGATCAAATCCATGTGGTCCAAATGGCCTCATTAAAATACCAGGTCCAGGCATGCTATTAGGAAGCAAGGATCCAGGAAAACTATTTGGGGCCATTGCACGACCAGGACCATACAATTCCAAAGGCCCAATAGCCCCTTCATTAAAAAACATCTCTGGTCCAGGCCCTCTAAACCCAGGAAATGGTGGTGTGCTATCCTTCCCAGGTGCAAGCTCACTGCTTGAAAACAGTATCTGTATTCTCGGATCATTAAAAAGGCGTCCTTGTAGACCTTCCTTGGCACGCCGAGCTTCATCAGTGCTTCTGAATTCAACAAAAGAATAGTTCCTTGATGGAAAGCACTTGATCCTCTCAATCTCACCAAACAGAATCATGGCATTATGAAGCTTCTGCTCATCAATCTGTACTGCAGGTGGATACCCAATCCAGAGAACATTACTTGGTTGGCCGTCTCTCCGTCCCCCATGAGGCTGAGAAAGTTTGAACAAGAACAAAACAAGAGACAGTTCATAAGATGGTAATACTTCTAATCTGAAGTTCAACCGAAATAGCAAATCAGAATATGTTAAGCGTTAATTTTCTGGTTCAAGCTATACCATATGCCTCTTAAGGCCATGATAGGAAGAATCAATGAAACTTCTACCATCAGGTGGCAGTGATCGTTCCTGCAGTCCCAAGCTCCGACTGCTAAAGTGTCCATTCCGCGAATCTCGGTAATCAGGCCCATCCTGCAGTCATGATTATAATAATATCAAGACCACAACAGAAGGTAAACCAAAACCACAACCCAATAGAGCTTTAATCTCTCTCACACACAAACATGGGCACACATGCACATATTGTCAAGCACACAAGCCATGGTATGTCGTATACCACCCCATACCAGGCATGCTATACCATACCAATACCGAAACAAGACTCGGTATGCTGAGCCGACCCACAAACTAGACATATCAACACTAACCAATATAATACTGATATGAGGTCCACTAAATTTGTGAACCTTGACAAAAAAATATAAAATATGAGAAAATCAATGCCATAACTACAAACCTTTCGAGGTTGGGATCTCTGAAAATCAACACGTAATTGTTCACCAGCCAGGCGCTTTCCATTCATGCTTTTCTGAGCAGAAATAGCATCTTCCATCTTGTAATAGTCAATAAGTGCTGAGTTTCGATCCCTGAAGAATCTGAACTCTTCAATCTTCCCAAACTTCAAAAATTCATCCTCAAGTTGTTCCTTTGTGACAGATGAACTAATTCCTCCAATCCATAAATGCCTAACAGCTTTTGCCTGCATCCAAGGGTCATAAGAAAATTTTCTGTCAATTTTTCATTTGTAATTTTCCACTGCAAATAATTATGACACCTAGAGCTATAGGAATTTCAAGATACTTAAACTCAAAAACTTAACTAAACCTTACAGGAGGGAAGCGATAATCAACAAGTCTGATATCATCTTATATGAGTATGCATTTCTAGAGGGAAAAAGATAAATGGGAGAAGAATGAAAGCATTGGTCGGTGCATGAAATTCCAAACTGCAACTGCCTGTAATTTTTTGTTATTTTCAAATTCATCCCAAATAGACCCTAACTAAAAGCAGACCATAACAAGAAGGGATGAAATGATTGCTTATTAGTAATCAAATAATTAAAACAGAATGGCAAAAGGCAGAACTTCCTTTACACAATTCATAATTAGCCGATTCTTGAGCTTTTAGAAGTTCAATTACAAGCAACAGCAGAATAGCTTGGGCTGCACATGACAACTATGACTTTTTCTTGTGAATGTGCTTTAGTTATAACTACTTTAGGCTTATCACAAATGCAAAGTATGATGGTACAATACAACTCAACAGAACTAAGCAAATAATGTAATTGAATTGCATTATCTGCTCAGTATAAAAAGTTGCAACACTCAGAAACTGCTTCTTTCAAGCAATAATACCCGAACAATGACATATGCCAGGATATTATGTAGGTGCATATAGGTATGTATATACAAACATGCATACAAATGCATACATCCACCCATACATCCATGCATGTTTGATAGCATTACAGCATTCTAAATGCTAACATATATAAGGATAAAGTGATCAGCAACTCAGGATTGATACTAATCTTCTCCACAAATGATGATAAAACAGACAACATGATATCTAATATGCCGTGATGTCAAAAGCAATGTTGCAAGAAAGCAAACAGGTTTCTTGATGCATTTCCAAGAGTAGAACATGGCCTTATTAAAGTTCATATGCATTTTGACTGCAGGTATCATATCTTGTGCAAAAGCAAACCCAGTAATGCATGACATGTCTAAGTAAGAACCAAATTATGTCAATGCATTATCGAATTATAGTGCCAGCCAATTTTCAAAGAAACATATCAAGCATATAACAATACGAAGTCAACATAATATGCTATTTGACTCAATATGCTGGTTTTTCGTAGTTTGACAAATGATTGAGCTTACAAAATCAAAAATATACAGGTCTGCATTCATAATGTGCCTCTGAAGAACACTTGACCATGCAGGGACAGTGAAATAGATTATAAAGTTTGACCGAATACCATCACATAAGATGTCAAAGAAAACTGATGACAAGTAGACAAATAACTCATTTAATGCACTCAGAATTAGGTATGTTGCCACTGGGATCAACAGATCTTTCACAAAATTAGTCATCATCCACTCCCATGGGATGTGAGAACCCTGTGACTTGTCTATCGTGCAACATGACTGGCAGCATAAATGGTCTCTAAAATTATTATTGAAATAGAAAAAACTCACACAACTAACTTATGTAAAAGGATCAGACAGCAAATTTCTGACAATCCATAGTTGGTATAAAGTGGATTTAAAATGAAGCATTTTACATCACTTATGCTGACTCTATGGGTATGGGTTAAGAGAGCCATGCAGCCATTCTGTGTCATGCTGTGCCCCCTTTGGGTGGGCATGCACAAGGAAAATACATAATCCCAGCAATGCAAGCTTTTCTATACCGAAGGAGTCTAAGTATCAAACAGCTTCATTTTTCTTGGGACAGAGAAACATGCATGCTTGTTATTTATAGAAACATCAAACATTATTATTCCTTTGTAAAATAAAGGATTTGTAGCAGACAAAACGAAATATGAAGCCAACAGGGATCATCTAGGCACTTAGGCAATGTAGCACACAAAAGAAATCAGCTAACGGATAACTTGCACATTTAACCACTTAGGGCCCGTTTGGTTCAAAGTTATAATCAAAAGCAGATTCGATTGGAATCAGAATAAAATTTTACTAAAATCGGAATCACAATGCTCATTCCATCCACTAGTTTGGATCACACAGGAACAGGAATCGGAATCGGAATCAAATTTATTTCTATTGGTGTTATTGGTTCATCCAAGCCTTAAAATCGGAATCAATCTGGATTTCAATTTTGATACTGAACCAAAAGCTTCAAAATTTGATTGTTTTTGAAATTTGTACCCGATTAAGTATTCATTACATAAATAAAAAGACCTAAAAATTGGTAAATAAAAGCAGATCATAAAAAAATAGTATAATGGCATCTATATTGTAATTATGTAAATAAAATAGCATTAAGTTCAAGTCTATAATCAGAAATCATAAGATAAAATATGTATGTATATCACCATACTAATAGCACCCAAAAAAAAAGTAAAGTCTCTGACCATGATGAAGATGAACCTTTTGGATCATACACTTCTTTTTCCTTTTTGATTTTGTGTAACTTAAATTTATAAGTATGTACATCACCGTACTAATAACACCAAAAAGGGTATAAAGTCTGAGACCATGATGAAGATGAACCTTTTTCAAATCATACACCTTTTTTATTTTTTGATTTTTGTGTAACCTTAAATTATTTGTCATGAATGTAGAGATGGTATTTGGCTTTTGAATTTCAAGTAAGAGACCGTATACTTTATAATCTTGTTTGACTTTACTAAACTAACCTCTATAATACTAAGCAGAGAAATGGGGGAAAAAAAAAGAGCGTCATAGAAGGAAAAAAAGAAAAGAAAGAAAGACCCCTATGAGTTTCCATCCTAAGGTTCAACTGGAGGTTTCTTCTTTTTTTTTTTTTTTTTGAATATGCAAGACACTGTAAAATCGGCAAGAGAATCATTTGTAACGTATCTGATACTGCCAAATGTCTTCTAGCATTCACCATTCATTGTTCGTTATCTGTTGGCCGTATTGTAGAAGAAAAGCTCATTATGATGATGTCACTGTGATAAAAGGGGCCACGGGTGAGAGGAGGTGGTGGCATCAAGGTGAGAAGCGGGAAGAAAAGGCAAGCAAGAAGGATGAAAACAATTACTAGAACGGAAATCGTAATCTTGAGCAAGAATCTGAATTTTTAATTCTTCCTAAAATAGGTTTTTGATATCAAATGGAATTGAAATTAGATTCCAATTCCATCCAAACAAACAGTTGGAATTAGAATTAGTGATTCTGATTACAATTCCAAAGTCCCATTTTGGCAAACCAAATGGACCCTTAATGATAATGGTGGCAATGCTTTACCGTTTAACTTGTTTAACGTGATTCAACTTGTCACAAGTCAGATTACCAGTTTAATAAAATAATTAGGCTCCAATCTGAATTTTTTACCTGTTTAAAAAATAGCCAAATTCTGGTTGACCAATTTTTGACCTGACGTGTATCCGACCCAACTCAATTACCACTCCTTAATGATGATCGACGGTTTTCCTTGTTCTACATGCAATTCACCCACTTAAATGAACACCTTCCTAACACAATTAGCTGCATCTCAGCGAAGTTGTAATCAAGTTCGTCATCTCGATACCAAATCTCATACTAGTACCATACTGATAAAGTGTCAATATGTCCACTATGTAGGTCAGTTTGATGTACCAAAACTTAATAGCTCCCCACACCAAGTCTAAATTTGGTATTGATACAGTACAATACGTCCAATATATGGCAATACACACCAATATGGCATTTTGTGGGAGTAATGAGCATTATTTTTCACGACTATGCATGATATAATATCTTACACATTCTTACCATATAATAGCTAAGCAACTACTACCATATGTTCTTGACCCTTGCAAGATAACTACTTTCAATAGCCTTAAACTACTGTAATCAAGTGAATCCAAGTTTGTCATACTTCGATCACTCGGTGGCAATTATTACTTTCAATTTAATCAACCTTGTAATCTTTGATGGTACTACAATAACATCAACAACAACAAAGCCTTAATCCCAAATTAGTTGAGGCCGGCAACATGAATCCTTTATCTCTAGATGGTATTGTTAAAAAAAAAAAAAAGGAGATCATATCAAAAGCAGCCCTTAATGATGGAAATGTGATTCCATTTGCTTGGATAGATATTGAAAAAAGGCACACAGTCATCTCATTTTAACTTAGCTAAGAATGATAAATAGTGGTAAACAATAGACAGCTTAGAACGTTTTGATCCTTTCAACCTTTATGGGTGCTGCATCTGAGCCCTACAACCAAAATTCTTTCGAATTTGAATCCATAATTAACTTTTAAAACAACAACAAATACTCCAAGGTCCAATACTTTATTGTCCACTGCTTTCTAGTGAAAAAAAAAATCATCTCAAAATAAGATGTTCTTGATGACTACATCATCAGAACAAGATTTCAACTTGATTGTCTGCCATGCTCTTTCTCACACATAGCTGACTCCAGTAATCTTAGGGCTCAAGAAAGCGCAGGAAAGCTTCTCAACACCACCATCTCTCACCATTATGCAAATGCAAAGCTACGTCATTTGTGCCTTAGATTGCCAAACAACAATCTATTAGTAAATAAAGGAGCTCCACGCTATATACAGTTATCAGCCCATAAAGGTTAAGTCTGAGGGGAATCCTTATTGCTGACAGCAATTTAAATTTTTGATAAAAGAGTTTCATTCCACGAGCATTAATTACTCCACAAAGGTCAACTTAATAAGGAAATTCTTCAATTATCACTAACCTAAAGAAAGTTCATGACTCTAGCAGCCTAGTCCATATTGTTAGGCAAAAATGATTTCATTAAATTACAACAGCTTGACCATTCAAAGACACTTAGTGGCAGCTCATTACAAACCATCACTCTATCATAGGCAACTTGGCCAACATATGGCCAATTCAGGGGAAGAATAAGTCAATAACACAACTCTCTGAATCTGCAAATAAAGTGATGCTCAGCATTAGGGCCTAAATAAAACTCTCTCTAGAAATCCAAAACAAATTACCACTACATCAAAGTAACCGGTTGATATTTTAGCAGGTAAAAGAATTTCTACAACACTCATACTGTCCAAACCCTATACGTATTGAACTAGCATAATACATAGTATCCTATATTTCTTCTATTTCAATCTACATTATTATAGAAGCAATTAAGACACTATAGGTGGCTTGCATGTCCAATGGGGGCTGACATGCAATGTAAATCACAACTTGGTGCACAACTAGGAGAGTATGTTCATGGTCCATTGCTTGATGTGCACCTAGCCCATCAACTTTTCTTTGCAAGAAAAACCGTTCTCAATCCTCTACATTTATTATTTGTGTATAATTTGACTGGTCTATACAGGGTATCTTCAATCTGAGTGATAAGAATGTATTGAATGATTTTTCCCTCCTTTGTATCAGAGCTACAAGGATATGATTAAATGATTTGATATCTCTTACCAAAAAGAGAGGGACAAAAAAAAACTTGTACAAATTTTTGCCTCCAATTGCCTTTACGTATTTTAAAATGTTTATTTGGAACCTTCTTTATAGAAGGATGCACATGAACGCGATTATGAATATTTGAGGAATTAGACAGATTTCAATTGATAACTTAATATTTGAGTTGAGGACTTAGACAGATTTCAATTGATATCTTTCCATGTAATTTGCCACACAATTAATATCCTTTTGGAAAATTAGCCAAAAGAAAGCCACCCAAAATTTCCATAACTGTAGCATTCCAAGATTCCATACAAGAAACATGCATTTGATTGTCCAGCAAAGTGATAGGTATTCAAAGTCCATGTCATCCACCATCCTCAAATTGACTCAATAATTTATTGAGCAAATGAAGTGAGGAAAAAAGCAACTTGTAGACTTCGTTACCATCAACTACTATCACTCCAATTCTTTTTTACAACTATTTTATGATTCAAATTTCAAATGCAGAAGACATATCTGTTCATTTTTTAATGTTAATTTGACCAATGTAATATCCTTACTCTTTATAAACAAGAATGATCATTGGGATCCACATTGCATATTAGAGTATAATCCATCAAGGTATGCATATGCTTTACAAACCACCATCATTTCAATGTCATCTGCTATTGCATGTGTAGATATATCTACATATGCATGTGCCATCATTTCATGTGCCAGCCCATGCTGAGCCAATACCAGCACTTGGCACCAAGTATTGTTACTAGAAATAGTAGATGACATGCCAGCCACTAGCCAATATGCCCATTCAAACAGCACTTAAATTCTTGCAGCTATACATACAAATAAGCAACTTAGCGCTAACACAGGGCCTGCTACTAAATTTAGAAAGCATGTTAAATGAGACAGAAACATATGTTATGGATTTCGTCAACAAGAGTAACAAAGTTATGATTAAACCATATCATTGGCAACCAAAAAAAAGGTCATGGCCTTCAATAGTAGTGTTTTATGGCAAAGATTCTTAGATGACACCGCTACCAACTTATAACATGTGACAGTCATTCCTTGCTGCATAATCCAGTGCTACAAAGGGCTTGTGGCATAATCCAGTGCTAAAAAGGGCTTGTGGTACAAACCAACGCAAAATTTGAAATGTAGTAGTGCATTCTCATTCATTAAGCTGCTCAACACTCACTCGTGAAATCCATAACTTCATCATAATAGCACTCATTTCCTAGGAAAAATGTAATTTTCAAACACAACAAGATAACAAAATTCCTACATGACAATGACCGTGAATATAACACACTCAACAAGAACAAAGTGCCTATTTAAACTACCACCAGTATCTAGATACAGCACAATTTTGGCTACCGCCAGTATCTAGATACAGCACAATTTTGGCTCAAAACACTCACCATATAGATCACCTTAGGCTATGTTTGGATGTGTTTGGAGGGGAAGGAAGGGGAGAGTAAAAAGAAGAAAAGGAATGGAAAGGGAAGGAAGGGAAAGGAAGGATTGTTCTCTTTCTCTTGTTTGGAAAGGATGAAAGGGAAAGGAAGGATTGTTCTCATTTTTTTTTTTGGATAAAAGGGACAGAAAGAAAGTGAAAGAATTTTATGATAATTATACCCCTCCAAAATAGGGAATGAATCGTGAGAATGAAAGAACGAAGAATAAAATGAAGGAATATTTTGGTCTTCCAAAATATAACTTAAAACATTTTCCTTTTTTTTTTTTTTTTCCTTCCCCTCCCCTTCATTTCCTCCCACAACTGACCAAAACAATTTAATTTCACAAAGGGCATGCTACCAAGACACTGCTATAAAACAGTAATCCAATTATCACAGAAATTCCTATATTGTATCCTCCATTAAACCCTTTGACCTTCCTGTTGATAACCAATGACTAATCAAAGGGAAAAAGGAACCAGGCACAGAATCCTAATCAAAAAGCAACAAAAACATAATGAAAACAATTCAGATTTGGAAGCCATCATTAGATAATTTAAGTTCAACAATATGATTCTATCAGACGACACATAGGCCACTAAAATCACATCTTGGTACTACAAAATGCTTCATCTATCAAATCTTCTAATCCGTTTTACTTTCTTCCCCTTTTGCTCAAGATCCGCCATGTTAATAACCAAATAAAAACCCAAAAAGGAAACTAGCAGAGAGGAAACAACTAGAACCTAATCCAAAATTCATTCTCAAGCAAGGGAAAAACTAATGCATTCTTCCATCAATATAAGTAAAATCCATATCAGATCACACGAAGGAGACGGACAAACCGGTCGGGCAAACTCAATCCTGATGGGATTCCCGTGCAGCATGGTGCCCTGGAGGGCATCCTTCGCAGCCTTGGCATCCTCGACGCTCCGGAAGAACACGAACGAGTAGCTCCTGGCCCCGTGCATCGTGTTGCAGTCCAAAGCACCGAACTTCAAGAAGACCGCCATTACATCGGCATCGTCGGTGTCCGACGGTATGTTCCCCACCCAGATAACGTTCGTCGGAGGCTCATCGTCGTGCCCTTCCTTGGACGGCGCCGTCGGTGGTGGTCCGACGCCTCGCCCGCCGATTTATTGGAAGGCATCGGCCGCGCCGGAACCCCAGAAGAGATGGGGCGCAAGATATCCGCAAGGAACGGCGGTGGGGGGCTGAAATTGGTGCTGGAGAACAGCGAGAGGACGGGATTCTCCGGTGATTTGGAGGAGGAGACGCTAATTCGAGGATCGAAGGTGCGGAGGAGAGGGGGTTTAGACGAGGCAAACAAACCCTAGGGCGGCGAGGAGAAGAACGGAAGCAGCAGAGGTGGCGAAACGATAGCTGAAAGAAAGCGTAACGCTCTGCGCCCGGGGTCGGAGAATTTGCCTTTGATATATAGGTGTTTCTGTGTGCGTCTACCATACCAAAAATACTTTGTGCTGTCGGATTTTGCCCGTTACGCTCGTCAGTGTTTCGCAAGGGCTGAGATGGCCCTCGACCTCGCCAGATTTGTTAAACCACGTGCGGCTAGCGTCAGGTTCGTTGAACGAGCCGGTCCGGTACCAGGATGTTTAACCGACCGGTCCGGCCGGTCCATGTAGATATCCCGGGATGAAAGGAACCAAAGATGCTAAAAAGGAGTTTATCTACAAATATAGCACATTTTATAGGGTTAGGCATTAGACTACCTCTTGATGGATGGTAATACAGTTAAATTAGGTTGACATTAAGTTGGCATCTTATTAAAAGGGTATGTGATTCTTAGACTATCTTTGGCACTTATGGCGGCTAAATGATATCAAAAGAACATGACTAGTGAAGCTCCTAATCATTCCATCGACTAAATGATGGATGAAGTCAGATGACAACCATGTTACTGCACATTGCTACATCAGAAATAAAGCTCATGACAAGTGAAGCAATCTTGTTTCCTGACCAATCTTGCCACTAACCTTTAGTAACCTACACTTTCCTATAAGAAGAATTTTCATTCGAAAGTGAGGGTTTCTTCTTTTTTATTATGTTTTCCTCCTATAGAACTTATTGTAAGCCCTTGAAACTCACATTATCTTTCTTCTTTTTAGGGTAGGAAGGTTATGAGATCCTTCCTTAATCTTCTTAGTCCTTCTCTTTATTAACTTGAGCATTAAAGGGTCCTGATCGAATAGTTTCATGTCACCTTACACTCTTTTTCTATCCTCATACGAGTGCCAGCTCAGTTGTGGAGCTATTTTTCATAAGCCTAGATAAATCAGACTCTACCTTAGATTCCATTTTATCATCCATCTTATGATCCCTGTTAATGCATAAGGTCCCATGGCCGGATCTCTTATTAAGAGAACTTGTATTCTTTCTACCAGAAAAGGCATGCATTCTTTTGATCCATTATTTTTTGAACCAAAATTTACAAGGTCAACTACTTTTGCTTGCTATGTAGTTTTAAAAAGCTAAAAAAATAGCAATATACTCACAAATGAAGTCGCTCGATTAAAAGGATCCAATGAAACTTGCCAATCAAATCCTTTAAATTGATGTTTTCCATATTTTTGGTAAGGATCATATTTTTTTCCATGTACCATCTAGGTTTTATTTTAGTTTTATTCGAAAAAGTTAACTTTTTATTTTTGGCATGCTTGTAAGATACTTGTGTGATCATAAAAAAAATACTTTTATTTTTCTATATAATTATGATATTATAATGCTTAAGTATGTCAAGTTTATATAATATTTTTATTTTTATTTAATACAATACTTAAATTTCATGGTCTCTTATTTTACTACATGTAATAATCATGAAAATAAAATGTGTTCCCATGTCTAATGGGATTAGCGAGAATATTTACTTAAAAGGCCTACCTAATTCTCATGATTAGATCATCAAGACACCCTAAAATACCTATAACGTGTTAAGCCGACCTACTGGCCCAACTAACTCGTTAGCTTGCTGTTGGCCTAATTAACTTGTTAGCCGCTGAAACCACGTGTCAAAAACTTGAGTGAAAGTTAATTCATAGTAGATGAACTTTTCTTTCTCATCTGATGTGAGATTAGTTTGAGGTTATTGATCTCATATTGATTTTAATGGCTACAAAATAATTAAGTATAATGCTAATGACTTTGTTGTGAGATAAATTGATTATAGATGAATCATCAACAAGAATGTGTTACTTCAAATCAAATTGTTCTACAAATCACAAGAAAGGTAACACAAAAGTAAAATAAAACTTATATGGTTATGTTTTTTAAGTCCAAATATTTTCAAGAGTACAAATGAACTAATAATTCAAATGGAGCATTTATTTTCAAAGGACTTATATTTCATTTTTTCAAATAGACTTATGTTTCAAATGACTAGAACTATCTTTGAATGAATTTTATATCAAAAATCATTTTACAAAGCACCATCTTTCTTTGAAATGCCTTAAATCATGCTCTGCATCTAAACTTCACATTTTTACATTGAGGGCTTGTAAACTAGGCAGCTATATAGCCACCTAAATGGCACCATGGTAGTTCCCATTGTTTCCACCAAGCCATTGCACGATGCCTTTCTCTTTGTTTTGAAACAAGGCGCCTACCATGGGAATAAGCCAACAAAGCGCCTATATAGGTGCCTATCTATGGCAAAGGGCTAAATAAGGTGCCTATATAGGCACCTATCTTGGAAAAATACTTTGTTTTGCTTCATGGCTTGCCGCTTTCTCACATTGCTTTGTAGAAAAATTTTTGAAGGAAGCAAGGAGCCTTGCAAGGCACCTTCTATGGCCAAGACAGAGGGCCAAACAAAAATATGTGCCTATATAGGCGACTATTTACTTAAAAAAATTATAACGGTTATATTCCAATGTTTCAATGCTTCCTATTTTCATTCTATCTTTTTTCAATAATTGTAAATGGCTATTTTTTGAAATAAGTGTATAAATACTACCTTAAACAATGATTTGAGGGAGGTGAAATAGCGGGTGAAATAAAGAAGAAAATCTATGGTGAAAAAAAAAGAAAAAACATGAAGAAAAAGAGAAAAAGAGAAGAGTTGCAATGAATATTTGAGAGCCACATGAAGTGCATTGATTGCTCCATCCTTTACTATGGCAAAAAGACTCCAACCATACTGAGGGGCATTCAAAGCACCCTGCACATCATCAAAAAGGCTTCATTTATTGCTGAAGTTTATTTAAAAGGAGAAAGTCATTTTTGGAGTATTCTTAAAAATTTGTAAAGAATTCATTTCTGGATATCTAGTCATTTTAGGAGCTTTGTGTACTTAATATTTTTCATCTGAACTTGTGATTGAAGTTTCATTTGAGCTGAAACTTGTAAGGGTAGAGGTATACCCTTGTGAGATTTATTGTAAGGCCTCCTTATGCCTATGAAACAAGAAGCTAGTCCGAAACGCTAAGATTGTGAAAGGCCCTCTTATGCCTATGAAACAAGAAGCTAACCCAAAAGGCTAGGTTGTAAGGCTTCCTTGTGCTTGTGAAACAAATTGCTAGCCAAGTTGGATAGGGTTGATAGTAAAAATTCCTAAGGAGGTCTTAGGGAGTGAATGCAGATGCTGGTTTGGCATCGAATCACTATAAATTGTTGTGTTTGCGATTGATTGTGTTGCTTGCATATAATTTCTATGATAGCTCTAGTATCACTTCATCACACCACTCTAAACCGAATTTTAATTTATAAAGCGCACATATCTACGTTTTATTTTTTAAGAATCCAATTCACCTTCTCTCTTGGGTTGCTACATTTGGGCAACAAGTGGTATCAAAGTATGTGCTCTAGATTTTATTTGCCTTAACAAGCTTAGAGCCAAAGATTATGGCAACCTAATTGTGTTCTATGTTGAGTGAGGGGCAATCCACAAATAGACCATCACTCTTTAATGACATTAATTACAAAAAGTATGAATGAAAATCTTCATTCAAGCACTTGACTATGATTTATGGAGCATTATAGTTAATGGACCTTGCACCCCACTATTAGATCTAATGGCATTGTCATTCCCAAATTGAAAATGGAATGAGATGAACATGATAAGAAAATGGCACAGCTTAATGCTAAAGCCATGAATGTGTTGTTTTGCTCTCTTGATGCCAATGAATTTAACCAAATTTTTACATGTATTTTTGCCAAGAAAATTTGGGATAGACTTGAGGTTACCCATGAGGATACAAATCAAGTTAAAGAATCCAAAATAAATATGTTTGTTCATAAATATGAATTGTTCAAAATAGATTTTGCTGAAAGTATTTCTGATATATTCACTAGATTTACTAATATTATTAGTGGGCTTAAAAGCTTTAAAAAATCTTACTCTAATGCTGATCTTATGAGAAAGGTTTTTAGATCTTTGTCTAGGTCTTGGGAGGCCAAAGTTATTACTATATAAGAGGCAAAAGATCTGAATACACTTCCATTAGAAGGGCTTTTGGGATTTCTCATGATCCATTAACTTTAACTCAAGCAACATTTTGATGAGGAGGAAACAAAGAAGAGGAAAACCATGGCCCTCAAAAGCTCTGATCAAATGGAAGAATATGATGAGTCATTGGATAAAAGTGATGAGGATGATGATCTGGCCCTCATTATAAGAAAGTTTAAGAAGTTTATGAGAAAGAAAAGATTTGGAGGAAGAAAGATGCCATTAGTGAAAGGAGAGCCAAGTAAAGAAAAGAAAAAGAAGTTATTTATTATGAATGCAAAAAGTTGGAACACTTCAAATCAGATTGCCCTCAATTGAAGAAATGTCCCAAGAAAATTAACAAGAAGGCTATGCTTGCTACTTAGAGCGATAGTGATGATATAAGATCCGAAAAAGAAGAAAATAATGAAGAAGTCAATCTTTGTTTCATGACGGATAATGGAGAGGTAAGCCCCAGCTTTTTAGATGATTTTACTTTTGAAGAATCGCATGGTGCATTTTATGAATTAATTGATGATTTTGCTATACTTAGTTCAAAAAAATAAAGATTTGAAAACCAAGTTAAAAACTTAATTCTAGAAAGAGAAAATGTTTTGAAAGAAAATGATTCTTTGCTCCAAGAAAATAAGGCTTTGAAAAATGAAGTTGAAAAGCTTAAACCCATTATTGAAAAATTTACCTTAAACTCCATCAAACTCAATATGATTCTTGATAATAAAATAGTTATTTTCAACAAGGCTGGTCTTGGCTATAATCCTTTATGAAAATAAAAATTTTAAAAAAATATTTTTGTTTCACAAAATAATTTCCTAAATATTATATATTTTAAATATGGTTTGAAAGGTCATAAGTCTTATGCATGTAATAGTATCAAGAAGAATTTGGGTTTCAAAAGAAATCATTTTGACTAACCCCAAAGGACCTAAGAAAGCTTAGGTACCTAAAAGTAAGTCTTAAATTTATGTATGCAGGTGTGTTTTGCAATCTGAGAAACTAAAAGAAAATGGTATCTGGATAGCGGGTGCTCAAGATACATAATAGGTGATGAATCCCAATTCATCACTTTGGATGCAAAAGATGAAGGAGTAGTTACTTTTGGAGATAATGGCCAAGATAAAATTATTGGTATTGGTAAAATAGGTATCATACCTCATGCTTATATTGATAATATTTTACTTGTAAATGGATTAAAACATAATTTACTTAGCATCAATCAATTGTGTGATAAAGGTTTTAAAGTTATTTTTGAATCATCTCTTCGCATTGTTACAAATCCTGCTGATAATTACATAAAATTTATTGGTCAAAAGCATGATAATATTTACATTATTGATTTGAATGATTTGAATAACCATAATTTTGATTGTCTAGTTGCTATGAATGCTAAAATTAATGAATCTAGTTTTGGTTATGGTATCGTAGACTTGCTCATGTTAGCATGGATTTGCTTTCAAAATTAATTAAAAAGGATTTAGTAAATAGTTTATCAAAATTAGTTTTTGAAAAGAATAGAATTTGTTATACATGGCAGTTTCAAAAACAAACTAGAGTTTCTTTTAAGTCTAAAAATATGGTTTCAACTTTTAGACCTTTAGAACTTTTGCATATGAATTTGTTTGGACCGACTAAAACCACATGTCTAGGTAGTAAACATTATGACTTTGTAATTATCTATGATTTCTCTCATTTCAGTTGAGTTTTATTTTTAGCTAGTAAAGATGAAACCTTTTCTGCTTTTCTAAGACTTTTTAAAAAATCTCAAATAAAAAAGGTTTTCCTGTTTTATCCATTAGAAGTGATCATGGAAAGAAATTTTAAAATCAACACTTTGAAAATTTTTGTAACGAACATGGCATTGATCATAACTTTTCTGCACTAAGGATACTCCAATAAAATGGGATAGTAAAAAGAAAGAATAAGACTTTAAAAGAAATGGGCCGCACCGTGAAAGCAACCTCCCAAAGTACTTTTCGGCTGAAGCAATTAACATTATATATTACATTTTAAATAGAGCATTAATTAGGCCTATTTTGAAAAAGACCCCTTCTGAGTTGTGGAAATATAGAAGGCCTAACATTGGTTTTTATTTTTTTGGTTCTCGATGTTTTATTTTGAACAATGAAAAATTAATCTAAATAAATTTGATGCTAAATCTGATGAATGGATTTTTCTCGGTTATTCTTTACATAGTAAAGCTTATAAAATATTTAATAAAAAGACCTTAGTAGATAAGGAATTAATTCACATTATATTTGATAAGTCTAATGATCTTTCATCAAGGAAGAGAAAGGTTTTGAATGATGTAGATGAAATTGAAGATCAAGTTAATAAGCTTATCTTGGAAGAGAAAAATGACTCAACGATATAAGCGGTGAATGAAGAAGAAAATGACATAATTCAACATGATGAATCCCAAGGTAATGCCGATAGTCATTCCAAAGAATTTATTCTTGGTGATCCATCTCATGGTGTTAGAACAAGGTCATTATTTAGATATGCATGCAATAATTTAGCTTTTGTTTCTCATATAGAGCCTAAATGCTATGATGATGCTAAGGATGATGTAGACTGGATAAATGCTATGCATCATGAATTAAATCGGTTTGAAAAAAATAATATTTGGACATTAGTTGATAGACCTCACGATCATCCAATTATTAGGATTAAATGAATATTTAGAAACAAATTGGATGAGCATGGTAACATCATTAGAAATAAAGCAAGATTGGTAGCCAAAGAATATAATCAGGAGGAAGGTATTGATTTTGATGAAACTTATGCTCCTATTGCTAGATTAGAGACTATCAGATTACTTCTTGCATTTGCTTATTTTATAAATTTTAAATTATATCAAATAGATGTTAAGAGCACTTTCATTAATGGATATATTGCTGAACAAGTGTTTGTTGAACAACCATCCGATTTTGAAAATCATATGTTTCCAAACCATGTCTTCAAACTGAATAAAGTTTTGTAGTTTGAAACAAGCACTCCGAGCATGGTATGATAGACTAAGTAAATTCTTGATCAGTAATAAATTTATTAAAGGAAATATTGATACAACATTATTTATTAAAAGAGAAGATGATGATTTGTTGATGGTATAAATCTATATTGATGATATCATATTTGGTGCTACTAATGATTCTTTATGCCAAAACTTTGCAAAGCTTATGCAGGAGGAGCTCAAGATGAATATGATGAGTGAACTCAATTATTTTCTCAGACTTCAAATCATGCAAAGTAAAGAGGGAATCTCCATAAGCCAAAGCAAGTATATCAAAGAAATTTTGAAGAAATTTGGTATGCAAAATTTCAAGAGTATTGGTACCCCTATGAGCTGATCTTGTAGATTAGGTTCTAATGGTACTGATAAATGTGTTGATTTAAAAATATATAGAGGCATGATAGAATTATTGTTATACTTAACTGCTAGTAGACCTGATTTTATTCAGTGTATGCATGTGTGTTAAGTATCAAGCTAATCCTAAGGAGTCACATTTATTTGCTATTAAAAGAATCCTTAAATATTTAAATGGCACTAGAAATTTAGGACTTTGGTATGATAAGTAATCTAGCATTGACATAATAGCATATATAGATCCAGATTTAGCTATTAAAAATTAGCTAGTGAAACTTGCCAATTTCTAGAAGTTAACTTAATCTTATAGTTTAGTTAGAAGCAAACTTCAGTGGCATTGTCTATGGCCGAGGCCGAATACAATGTAGCTAGAAGTTGTTATGCTCAAATCTTGTGGATTAAGCAGCAACTAGAGATAGCATTAAACTTAAAAGCATTTCATAAAATGTGATAACACTAGTGCAATCAATTTGACTAAGAATCTCATCCAGCATTCTAGAACAAAACACATAGAAATTAGACATCACTTCATTAGAGATCATGTTGATAATGGTGATGTAATGCTCGAATTTGTTTGTATTGAGAAGCAATTTGCTGATATTTTTACAAAGCCACTTGATGAATCCAAGTTTTATGAAATTAGAAGGGAGCTTGGTATGCTGGACCCTTCAATCTAGTGGGTTAGCTTAATTGTTTGATTTTTCTACTCCTTGCTTGTTATGATTTTGAATTGAAATTTGATCCATATGAAGCCTAGCTGATCCAATTACATGATCCTGGCATTTGAAAAATTTTTCTAGACCCCTTCTACATTGAAATCCATTGATCATTGAGCATCTAGACCTATTTTTACACTTTGATCCCTGAACTTTTTGAATTTTGAAAGCTTTGGGAAGATTAGTAAACTTTGCATTTCCTACAATAGAAAGATTTGACTTTGGTAGATTGTTAGAACTCCAAAGATGGTCATACATGTGTAAAACTAGTTAGAGAGTTTTATCAAAATCTGAGTATTGATCTTGTCTCGGCCTCTTCAGTGATAAAAAGGGATGAAAACTCATTTAGTCCGAGCAACCTTGGAAAATATATTGAAAATGTCTAGATGGTGTGGAAGATGGCAATGGAGTGGATCATGTGGAAGTAAGTTCTTTAAATGTTGAAATAAGGCCATTCTATCTCAAGATTTTTTTTTAGCACTGGTAGCTTCCATTTGATCACAAAGAGGAATTTAGGTATAATGTACCATATAGTCACTGAAACCCCTTTAGACTTTTCCTGAAATTATGCTATCTACTTATGAAATGTGTATTTGGAATGTGATGATTTCTATGGAATGTTTATGTGTTTTCTATATTTACATTGAGCTTTAACATGATACATTTATAAAATGCTTGAATCATGTGGTATCTATTCTCACCATTTCTTGCATGAAACATTTATTGCATAAAGACCAATCTTGAAATATTAACAGGAAGAAGAATGTAAGCACATGATCTTCCTCTTACCGTCATGCTAATGATGTGTGTAATTTTTCTTTAGACTGCAAGATGTTTATTTATATGGAATTCCTATATTTACTTATTGACTTATGTGGTTTGTATTACGTACTATGATGTATCAAATGGTTATTATTGTATTAAATGCTTTAATGTATGAAAGTGTTTTATTCATACTGAAAGTGGTATCAACTTTGTGTACTTTAATAGCATGATCTTGTTATTAATTCAAGCTATAGAATCTGCAATCTCCTCTGATATGAATAAGTGGTATCTTGTTTACTTTATGTATTTATGCTATTCCTTGAAGGAAAGACAGACAGAGAAATTGTGCATATCCTTTTATCTCTTTTTGATTGATGACAAAAAGGAAGAGAAAATAGAAAAGTATACATTCTAAGTTGAGAAAATGGAAAAGCATACAAATTTTTTGCATGGTTTCAACAAGCATTGCTTATTTTTAAGTGCTTTTAAGTGGTATCAACAAGCAGTGCATACATTTTTTTTAAGTGGTATACATTTTATTTTATGGTATCAATAAGCTTTGAATATAAAAATTAAAGTGGTGCATATATTCAAAATCAAAGGAGGAGACAAACAATGCATTCATTCTTTTTGAATATAGTGCTTCAAATGTTTTAAAAAATTTTCAATCCAAAATTCAGAGTTTTCGGCATGAAATGCCAAATTTCGGCATGCCTCTCATTTTTAGACTTAAAGCCCTATTTGATCTAAAACTCTTTGAATTTAAATCACTCAAAGGTTATTTTAACTTGAAATCTTACTTTCATGATATTAAATTCATCTTTTGGCACTAAACTCCTATTTTTTCAACTCAAAATCTGAACTTTTTTTAACTTTTCAAAACTATTTTGAGCTCTTATACTTTGTTTGCAAAACTCTAATTTGGCACGGAAGTTTGAAACTGATATACTAAATTGAATTCTTATCTTTGACTTCAAATGATCAAGGAATGCTATATTAGAGATTTTCTATTATAATTCATATATTCTTTTATGTATACTTAATGATTTTGTTACCATCAAAAAGGAAAAGATTGTTGACCTCATATTAATTTTGATGACTACAAAATAATTAAGTATAATGCTAATGACTTTGTTATAAGATAACTTAATTATAGGTGAATCATTAACAAGAAGGTATTACTTCAAATCAAATTATTCTACAAGTCACAAGAAAGGTAACGCAAAGGTAAAATGAAACTTATATGGTTGTGTTTTCTATGTCCAAATATTCTCAAGAGTGCAAATGAACTAATGATTCAAATAGAGCATTTATTTTTCAAAGGACTTATGTTTCAAAAGTGCATCGATGTTTCAAATGGCTAGAACTATCTTTGGATGAATTTTAATATCAAAAATTGTTTTTCAAAGCCATCTTTCTTTGAAATGCCTCAAAGCATGCTCTGCACCTAAACTTTACATTTTTATAGTGAGCACTTGCAAACTAGACAGCTATATAGCCACATAGATGGCAACATGGTAATTTCCATTGTTTCCACCATTGCATGATGCCTTTCTCTTTGTTTTGAAACAAGGCGCCTATATAGGCACCTTGTTCCAAATAAGGCGCCTATCCATGGGCATAAGCCAACAAAGTGCCTCTCTATGGCAAACTGCCAAACAAGGTGCCTATATAGGCGCCTATCTTAGGAAAACACTTTGTTTTGCTTCATGGCTTGCCACTTTCTCACATTGCTTTGCAAAAAAAATTTTGAAGGAAGCAAGGCGCCTTGCAAGGCCCCTTCTATGGCTAAGACAAAGGGCCAAACAAAAATAGGTGCCTATATAGGTGACTATTTGCTTGGAAAAAATTCTGTAACGATTATATTTCAACATTCCAATGCTTCCTAGTTTTATTCTATCTTTTTCCAACGGTTGTAAACTGCTATATTTTTAAATGAGTGTATAAATACTACCTCAAATACTGATTTGAGGGAGGTGAAATAGCGGGTGAAATAGAGAAGAAAATCTATGGTGAAAAAGAAAAAAAAAAAACGTGAAGAAAAGAGAAAAAAAGAAGAGTTGCATTGAATATTTGAGAGCCACTTGAAGTGCGTTGATTGCTCCATCCTTTGCTGTGGTAAAAAGACTCCAACCACATTGAAAGGCATTCAAAGCTCCCTGCACATCATCAAAGAAGCTTCATTTATTACTAAAGTTCATTCAAAAGGAGAAGCACATTTGTGAAGTATTCTTCAAAATTTATAAAATATTTATTTCTGAATATCTACTCATTGTAGGAGCTTTATGTACTTAATATTTCCTATCTGAACTTGTGATTGAAGTTTCATTTAAGCTAAAACTTGTAAGGGTAGAGATATACCCTTGTGAGATTTATTGTAAGGCCCCCCTGTGAAACAAGAAGCTAGCCTAGAAGGCTAGGTTGAAAGGCTCTCTTGTGTTAGTGTGTGCCCTAAATCCAATCGGATTAGATGCTAGTTTATACACATTTCCTTATGAATGCAAATCAATTTTATTGATTTTTTTATCTATCTAGGTATAATATATATATTAGATATATTTTACCTATGAGATAAAGTCCAAAAGAATGTGAACTGTGCATATGAAATTTGTAATAGAGATTGTAAATTGTGAGATCCAAAATTGCACATTATGGTTTGATTCTTTAAGTTTTTTTAGTCAATGCATAGATAGGATTGGGCATTATCGAACGCCGTTGAGACTAGCACATATTGCATATCTTTACCATTGGGTGAGTAGCTGATCTTGCAAGCTAAAGTATAGAGATACTTAGATAGGTGTGTGGATGCTCATTATTGTAACGATGCATTGGATGACCTACATAGAGATCCCATATAGATATTCTATATAGTGTTGATGGTTGATCTCTAATAATGGTGGTGCCAGTGATCCTTTGACTTAAAATCTTCATTGCATCTCATGTGTAAAATGTCATGCTTTGACGATATACAAACATCGCTCTAGCCATGGTGGCAAATATAGTATCGATTGGGTATGACATGAAGCACATGAAGGTGGTATTTGATCAAGACATGATTCATCTTTCTTGATAGAAAGTGTTATATCCCACAACCACTTGATGGATTAAATTGACTGTTAAATCCTTGCAAGGTTGAGTTAGAATTTGAAATTGTTTTGGAGTTTTAATTCATATGAGTCAATTTTTCTAAGATAAAGTAAATAAAGATAAATTATATGGTTGACACATTCCATACCACTGATTGATCTGGGATATGTGATGAAGAGATTGAATCGTACGGTAACCGTTCATAGATAGGTGTTGATGACCACGTCAACAAAACCCTTAACACTTGGGTGGTCATGATGCTTTGCTAGAGGCCACTTATGATCTATAATCATAGATTCTTTAACTTAATCAAGGAGTTGATTTGGTTAAAGAATTGACTTAGAAAGGTGTTTATCAAAGTCATCCCTAGAGTCAATTAAGGGACATTATTATTACCAATGTATCAAGAGACCTAATGTGTCATACACATTAAGAAGATTTTGGATGAAGTTAAAATAAAAATTAAGTTGGACTTAATTCAAATTAGATGACCAATTAATTAGGATTGGGATTGACTCAATCTTAATATGAGAACATGAAATTGATGAATAGGATTCATCATAAAGGAAAGAATTTTATGTTCAAGGGAGAGACTTTTTGTACATTTGATGTACATATGAAATCCATCGATTAGGCTTGATCCATGTGATAGATGGCTTAGATTAATTGAGATTAATAATATGTTATTTAATTGGGTCCATATGATGGCATGATTTGATTCATGAAAACCCAATTGAACTGAGGGTCATGCCATGTGAAGAATGGATCCATGCTCATGTGATAGACATGACTCATCTCCATGTCATAGAAGAGGGAACATTCATAATTTTGGCATCATCATGTAACCTCCTCCTCATGAATAAAAGGAGTAACCTTCTCTTCATGAATAAAAGGAGTAACCTCCTTTCATGAATAAAAGGATTAACCTAATAAAAGGAGTAACCTCCTCTTCATAAATAAAAGGAGTAACCTCTTCTTCATGAATAAAAGGAGTAACCTCCTCTTCATGTTCCTCTCTCTCTTGAATGGGTGAAAGTCTCTCTCTCACATCCCTCTTTCTTTGGTGGTTAAAAGAAGGTGTTGCCCAAATGTAGCAACTGGAGTGAATTGGGTATTTAAAAATTAATTGTGCATCAGTTAACTAAAAAATATAACTTAGTTAGAGAGAGAGAAAAGAGAGCTCAATTAGAGAGAGAGAAAAGAGAGTTAAAAATTAATTGTGCATCAGTTAACTAAAAAATATAACTTAGTTAGAGAGAGAGAAAAGAGAGCTCAATTAGAGAGAGAGAAAAGAGAGCATGTCCATGTGGTTTTTATTCATCATTAGTTAGCTGGACACAAGATCCAGTTAACTAGAGAAAGGCCAGAGATGAAGATCAGCTTTGGTTTGCTAGCTGGATAAAAATTTAGTTAGCTATTTACATAATGAGCACGGCTAAAGAGGGATTTCAGCTTTCATTAGCTAGCTGAACTTGAAAGTTCAGTTAGCTAGACATGAAGAGAGCACGGCCATAAGAGGATTCTTCCTTCCATTAGCTAGCTGAAGAAGAACTTCGGTTAGCTATAATCAAACATCACACTGCTAGGATAAGTATTTCTGCATCACTTAGTTAACTGGACTTTGCTAGGATAAGTATTTCTGCATCACTTAGTTAGCTGGACTGAAAGTCCAGTTAACTAGATCCAATAGGAGCACAGACAACAGAAGCTTTCATTCTATCTTAGTTAGCTAGACACAAGGTCTAGTTAACTAATTCAATAAGGTGCACGGCTGAAAAAAGATGTCATCCTTCCATTAGCTAGTTGGACTAAAGTCCAGTTAGCTAAATCAAAGAAGCGTTCGATCTCCAAGAAAATGACAGCTCCCTAGTTAGCTAGACTCAGGGTCCAGTTAACTAGATCAATCTTGAGTTCGGCTAGAGAGAGGATTTAAGTAAAATAGCTAGCTGAAAAAGCACTCCAGTTGACTCTTTTCATCATGAATTCAGCTAGAGCAAAGATTGAAGGGAGTCATAGCTAGCTGGAAGCCAACTCTAGCTAGCTATCTTCATACCAGATTCGGCCAAGACACTTGAAGGGGCAATTTTCTTGGCTAATAGACAATGACACTTGATCAAGGAGCTTGAAGCAATTAAGATGACATTGTGAAATATCTGAAACATCTTCTTGACATGCTGTAATTGTCTGCAATGAACTTTGTCTCCATAATAAACATATTAGTACTTATTTAATTATTTTGTAATCATCAAAATCAATCTAGAGTCAACAATCTTTTCCTTTTTGATGATGACAAAACACTTAAGTATAAAAAGAATATATAGGAAAGAAGATGAATGTATTAGAAATTCTTCTCCCCCTAATACATTCCAATTAATTTTTGAAGAGAAGTATAGTTAAATATTTTCTTCCCCTGTCTATTTGAATGTATGGAGTATTTATCTTCTTCATTTTCTCAATATATGTATTATTCTTCTCTTCCTTTTTGTCATCAATCAAGGAGGTGGTTGAAGAATATGCAAATTCAATCATTCATCATAACATTCATATCATAAACATTCATAACGTGAGCATAAACATAATGCATTAAGATAGCATGAGTGCATAATTAAATACTGATACAAAACAGTAAGCTAGTGGCTTAATAGAAAACATCAAGTTTTAGTAACTATACATCATATAGCAAACAAACATCAGTAGGATAGGTTTCAAGATACAAGACAAACATATAACAGTTACTTATCATCATCAGAAGAAATAACAGAGGGTTAAGATGAAGATTTATTCGGACGACGAGAGGCTTCAGGCTTGTTCTGGTGAGATTGTGGTGCAGGCATCCAAAGGTGAGGATGTGAGTGAAATATATATGGTACAAATACTGGAGGAGCAAGTTGAAATGAAGCAAGATGTTGCTCCAAGAGGCTTGTAAGCCTGGCAATAGAAGTAGTCCAGTGATCAATAGCATCAAAAGCATTCTTGGTTTGGCTTTCATTAGCACGCATTTGAAATGTCACCCATTCAGCTTTAGTTTCAAAACATTCAAGCATGGCCTTCAGCATGTTGATCTCACTCAGTATATGATCCATCACAGTTTTATTGTGGTAAAAAACTCTTTCATTAAGAACTTGCATATCATGAACAATTTAATTCTGACTCAACACAACCTGAAAAAGTATCTCAAAACTGCGGAGATGTAGGGTATCATGGTATAGTCATTAACAGATGATCCACTATCTTCGGAGCTTCTGCTGGATTGGGCTAAGGATAATTCATGGATAATCCTTTGTATCTATTCTTCATAGATTCCAACGATGGGACGCTGAGGAGCAGGATTTTCATTACAAAGAGGTGGCTCAGGTGCAGTATATTGATGTTGCTCAGACATGAATGGATGTGGCTCAGTTAATGCAGCTAAGAAAGGATGTGGCTGATGAAAGTCAAAGTTAAAGTATTTAGGGGAAGGACAATTTTGTTGAGGCTGGTCTGAAGGTGGTTCGATTTTTGATAGAAGAGCAGGGTTTTCACCTATCCTAGTTCTAATTCTAGTCCAAATACCATCATGCTTAGCATAATCCATATGATGAAGAGAGTGCGCATTAAAGATATCGAAATGACATAATTCGACAACTGTTTCACCCTTAAGTTTCACATTAAAAAATTCAAAAACATAGGAAAGGAACATGTCGTAAGGCAATGCGGTTTTGGATCATCCTAAAGCTTCCTTCATAATGATCATCATAAGTTCAGGGAAATCAAAAGGAGTTTCTTTCAGGATATGACACATAATGCAAACATCACGATCGGTTACAGCATTGAAAGATCCAGCCCGAAAGGCAAAGATTTTTGTAATGATACTATGAAGTAACCTCTTTTCAACACTTAGTTTGTTTGCATCAAGATTCACAATATTATCAGCTTCATCATCTTCTAAACCAAGTACAATGGCAAGTCTATAACCTTTATCACATGCAAAGTCTTCCATAACACCAGTAGCAGGAATGTTTAAGGCAGATCCTAGTAACTTGCTATCAAACTCTATCTTGACCTTTTTAACACTAGAAGATATGATACCATCACCAAAGATAATATTTTCATAAATTCATGGATAAGGTCGGGATATATAGGCTTTTTGATAAACTAGTTCAACCTTGTGAAGCAAATAATCTACCTAATTTGAATCCTTCTTGATCTAAGAAGTTAAAGTCCACTAATCTCCCATTGGCTAAGGCTCTAGTGGCGATGTGAATAGATGATGGAATGGAGCTCCGCGAAGAAGAAGAAGATGCGGCCTTCCTATGAAGATCAGTGGAGTCATCTTCCCTTGCGCGAAGAAGTTTCTTCTTAGGAGCCATCTTCTCTTTTCTTAGAGTGAAAATGAATGGAGCGTGTGAGAAATAAGAGAGGATAAGTCGGTTGGATGATGGAGATGGATGGAGTCAGTTTGGATGAAGAAGAGAGTGAAATGAGAGAAGAACATGGTGAGAAGTAGCTTATAGAAAGTCTAAATCGATTGACTGATCAGGTAGCTAGTGATTCATTTCCTAGTTGCCTGGTTAGTTGACTAATGCAAGGAATGAAATAAAATAAGGTAGGTGCCGGTTGGTGATGGATTAAATGAGGGAAAAAGGCAACAGTTGGTTGGTTGATCACTTCATTTAATGAAGTAACTCCAATGCAAGTAGCTAACCAGCTGAGAAATAAAAGACAAGAGCATTGACTGCTCTTGAAGATTTGGTGAGATGGAAAGAAAGGGACATGGTCACATGAAATTTATTCAATTATTAGTTGATTTCCAATCAACTGAAGAACTAAAGATAAGAGCATTAAATGCTCTTGGAATTTCAGCACAATGAAGAAGTGGATTACATGCAAGGTTGTCAATTTCGTTTCGGATTATGTTTCGGTTTAGCTTATGAAACGAAATATTTCGGTATCGGACCGTTTCGGTGCTTCGTTTCGAATATATATATATAATAATAAAATTATTCATAATTCATATTCTTTATATAATAATAACATAAAAATAAAGAGTTTAAGTTTTTAAGAGTTTGAATATATATATATATATATAATGAAAAATTTATTCAAAATTCATATTCTTCATAAATAATAATAACAATATAAAATAAAGAGTTTGAGTTTTTAAGAGATGCGACCATGGGGATAGGGTAACTAGAATTTTTTTTTATTATATATATATATTTTAAAATGGGGATATGGTAACTAAGATTTTTTTGATATTATATATATATTAAAATGGTTCTGAAAGGTTTAATAATTCATAAATTGGTCTTCAAAACATATTTTACCGAAACGGCCGAAAATACCGAAACGACCGAAATAAGCCGAAACGCATCGAAACGGCCGAAAAATCTTCCGAAACGAAACGTAGTACTTATCTTTTCGGATAAGCTACCGAAACGAAACGTCTCGGCCGAAACGGCCGAAACGAAACGAAATTGACAACTTTGATTACATGGCCTCATAGGATTTTTCAAGAGTCACCGGTTGACTTTTCAGTCAACTAAGATGGAGAGAACAAAAGGCTTAGGTGGCGGCAAGGTAGAGTCATGCAACACAAGATAGCTAACTTAATGGTTAGCTGGAATAACGAAGGGTTTCATGCATGAATAGTATCAGAAGATTGCAGACAGATATAGGAACTAATATTTAAAAGGTTTTCAATAGATTTTGAAGAACATAATAAATAATCAAACAATCACCCAATTTAACTTACTGAACGAAAGGATCAATCATACCGAGTTCCCTTCTAATTTCATAAAACTTAGATTCTTCAAGTGGTTTTTTAAAAATATCAGCAAGTTGCTTTTCAGTATATAAAAATTCAATTACAACATCACCATTATTCACATGATCCCTAATGAAATGATGTTTAATTTCTATGTGTTTAGTCTTAGAATGCTGAATGGGATTCTTAGTCAGATTAATTACACTAGTGTTATCATATTTTATCAGAATGCCTTTTTGTTTGATGCCATAATCTTCTAGTTGCTGCTTAATCCACAAGATTTGAGTACAACAACTTTTAGCTGCAATGTATTCGGCCTCGGCCGTAGACAATGCTACTGAAGTTTGCTTCTTGCTAAACCAGGAGACTAAGTTGACACCTAGAAATTGGCAAGTTCTACTAGTTGATTTTCTGTCTAATTTGCAACCTGCAAATCTGAGTCTGTGTACCCTATTAAGTCAATGCTAGATTGCTTATCATACCAAAGTCCTAAATTTATAGTTCCACTTAAATATTTAAAAATCCTTTTAACAACAAGCAAGTGTGAATCTTTAGGATTAGCTTAAAATCTAGCACACATGCAAACACTAAACAAGATGTCAGGTCTACTTGCAGTTAAATATAGTAAAGATCCTATCATGCCTCTATAAATTTTAAATCAATAGATTTTTTAGAACTATTTGATTCAAGTCTACATGATGAGTTCATAGGGGTACCAATACTTTTAGATGTTTCCATACCAAATTTCTTGATCATCTCCTTGATGTACTTGGATTGGCTTATGAAGATTTCATCTTTGCTTTGCTTAATTTGAAGTCCAAGGAAATAGTTAAGTTTTCCATCATGCTCATCTCGAACTCCCCCTGCATAAGCTTTGCAAAGTCATTGCATAAAGAGTCATTAGTGGCACCAAAAATAATATCATCCATATAGATTTGAATAATTAGCATATTATCGTTTTATCTTTTGATAAATAGAGTTGTATCCACGTTTGCTTGAATGAAATCATTGTCGATCAAGAATTTGCTTAATCTCTCATACCAAGCCCGGAAGCTTGTTTCAAACCGTATAAAGCTTTGTTCAACTTAAATACATGGTATGGAAATAAGTGATTTTCAAAACCAGGTGGTTGTTCCATAAGACTTGTCCAGCAATGTATCCATTTAAGAAAGCGCTTTTAACATCCATTTGATACAATTTAAAATTTATAAAGCAAGCAAATGCAAGAAGTAATCTAATAGCTTCTAATCTAGCAACAGGGACATAAGTCTCATCAAAATCAATAACTTCTTCTTAATTATAACCCTTAACTACTAATCTTGCTTTATTTCTAATTATATTACCATGTTCATCCAATTTGTTTCTAGACACCCATTTAGTCCCAATAATTGGATGATCATGAGGCCTATTAAAAAGAGTACATACATTATTTCTCTCAAATTGATGAAGTTCCTCATGCATGGCATTTATCCAATTAACATCACCTTTAGCATCATCATAGCATTTAGGTTCAATTTTAGATATAAAGGCTAAGTTATTGTAAGTGTCTCTAAATGATGATATGGTCCTAATACCTTGAGATGGATCATTTATAATTTGCTCTTTAGGATGACTGTGAACGTACCTCCATCCTCTTTCTAACTCATCATTATCTTGTAAAGCCTCAGGTTGGTTAATGTCATTCTCTTCATTTATCTCTTGTGTAACTGGATCCTCCTTATCTTCCAAGGTGATGTCCTTGTGTTGATCTTCAATTTCATCTACATCATTCATACATTTTTTCTTCCCTAATGGAAGATCATTAGATTCATCAAATATAGCATGAATTGATCCTCAACTACTAAAGTCTTTTATTGAATACTCTAAAAGCTCTACTATGTGAAGAATAACCAAGGAAAATGCCTTTATCAGATTTAGCATCAAATTTATCAAGGTTTAATTTTTTATTATTCAAAATAAAACATCGGCAACTAAAAACATGAAAATAACTAATGTTAGGTTTTCTTTCTTTCCAAAGTTCATACGAGTCTTTTTCAAAATAGGTCTAATTAATGCACGGTTTAAAACATAACATGCTGTGTTGATAGCCTCAGCCCAAAAATACTTTGAGAGATTGCTCTCACATAACATGGTACAGGCCATTTCTTCTAAGGTTCTGTTCTTTCTTTCTACTACTCCATTTGTTGGGATGTCCTAGGTGCAGAAAAATTATGCTCAATGCCATTTTCATTACACAAATTTTAAAAGATTGATTTTCAAACTCTTTTCCATGATCACTCTGTATCGATAAAACAGAAGAACTCTTTTCATTTGTAATCTTTTTAAATAATTTTTGAAATGAGGGAAAAGCTTTGTCTTTGCTAGCCAAGAATAAAACCCATGTAAATCATGAAAAATCATCGATCACAACAAAACCATATCCTTTTCTTTCTAGACTAGTTGTTCTTGTAAGACCAAATAAATCCATATACAAGAGCTCTAGAGGTCTAGTGGTGAAAACCAAATTTTTTGATTTAAAAGATACTCGGGTTTGTTTTCAAATTAACAAGCATCACAAATCTTATCTTTTTTAAAAATAAGTTTTGGCAAACCATTCACTAAATCCTTTATGATCAATTTAGACAATACATCCATGCTTGCATGAGCTAACCTACGATGCCATAACCAACTATCATCAGTTTTAGCATTTGTAGCAACTAGGCAATCAACATACAAATCATTTAAATCAACAATACATATGTTACCATACCAATGACCAATAAATTTCATGTATTCATCAACAGGATTTATAACAATGCATAAGGATGATTCAAATGTAACTTTAAATCCTTTGTCACATAACTTACTAATGCTAAGTAGGTTGTGTTTCAGTCCATCTACAAGCAAAACATTATCAATGTAAGCATGAGGTGTGATACATATTTTGCCAATACCAATTATTTTACCTTGGCCATTATCACTAAAAGTAACAAAACCTCAATCTTTTGCATCCAAAGTGATGAATTATGATTCATCATCTGTCATGTGTTTTGAGCACGCGCCATCCAAGTACCATTTTTTTTAAGTTTCTCGGGTAGCAAGACACACCTGCATACACAAATTCAAGTATTACTCTTAGGTACCCAAGCTTTTTTGGGTCCTTGGGTTAGTTAAAATAGTTCCTTTCAGAACCCATATTTTTCTAACATTGTGTGTGTGACAAGTATAAGCTTTGTGTCCTAATTTACTATATTTGAAACATGTAATATTTGTAGAATCATCAGTATGCACATAAAGATTTTTCAAAAACTTTTATCTTTCAAAAGGATTGTATCCAAGACTAGCTCTGTTATAGACAGTTCTTAAACTACTCAGTATCATTTTTATTTTTCTAAACTCAATGTAAATCTATCTATAATTAACTTTAATCTATCTACTTCATTTTTCAAATCTTGGTTTTCCTTAAACAAAGATTCATTATCTTTTAAAATTCTTTCTTTCTTGAGATTAAGATCTTTAATTTCATTTTTCAAATCTCTATTCTTTGAACTCAAATTCGCAAAATCATCAACTAGTTCATAAAATGCACCATGTAATTCATCAAAAATAAAGTCATCTAGAAAACTAGAACTTATCTCATTGTCATCTGCCATAAAGCATACATTGGCGACTTCGATTTTATCTTCATCTTCAGAACTTGTAACTTCACTATCGCTCCATGTAGCTAACATTGCTTTCTTCTTTATTCTTTTGGGTCCTTTCTTTAATTAGGGATATTTGGTCTAATATGTCCTGGCTTTTTGCACTCGTAGCATATTAGAGGTTCACCTTTGTCCTTTTCTTTGTTGTGTTCTCCTTTTGTGAATTATTTTCTTCTTCCTTCAAACTTTTTTTTTCTCATAAATCTCTTGAATTTTTGAAGATAAGTGTCATTTCATCATTCTTCTCAGTGTCACTAGTTGTTTCCTCACTTTCATCATTTTGAGTGGCACTCTTTAAGGCCATTGTTCTTTTCTTCTTTGACTCATCCTCATCAATGTGTTGTCGTTGCTGAAGCTCGTGAGTCATCAAGGAACCAACTAACTCTTCAAGTGATAGTGTGTTGAGATCCTTTGCTTCTTGAATTGCAGTAACCTTGGCCTCCCATGACCTAGGCAAGGATCTCAAAATTTTTCTAACAATATCACCATTAGCACAAGATTTTCCTAAGCTTTTCAGTCCATTAAAAATATCGATAAACCTTGTAAACATGTCAATGATATTTTCAGTAGAATCCATTTTGAATAATTCATACTTATGAACAAGCATATTTATCTTGGATTCCTTGACTTGATTAGTATCCTCATGGGTGACTTCAAGTCTATCCCAGATTTCCTTAGCATATATGCATGTAGAAATATGATTAAACTTATTTGCATCAAGTGAACAGTAAGAACATTATAGCTTTTGCATTCAATTGAGCTAATTTCTTATCTTGCTCATCCCATTTTGATTTTGATTTTGGGATGTCAAGACCATTAGTCTTGATGGTGGATGTGTGAGGTCCATTAATTATGATTCCACATAGATCATAATCAAGTGCTTGTATAAAAATTTTTATATGTGCTTTCCAATAAGTGTTGTTGTTTTATTGAATAAAGGTGGTTATTAGTTGACTGTCCCTTAGTCAAGACAGATCCCATTTGGATTGCTAATGATCTTTGGCTCTAAGCTACTTAAAGCAAAAGAAATCAGGAGCAACCTGCTCTGATACCACTTGTTGCCTAGATGTAGCAACCAAAGAGGGGGATGAATTGGGTATTTAAAAATTAATTGTGCAGATATGTGCTTATCAAATTTTAATTGGTAGCAGTGTAGTGATGTGAACACAACAATATCACCGAAATAATGTAGGCTATCAAACACAGAGATTTTTATAATGGTTTAGTGCCAACCCAGCACTTACATTCACTTCCCAAAAACCCTTTAGAAATTTTACTCCAATCGTATTACCAACAATTACAACCCCTAGCCTTACCAGGCTAGTTCACTTGTTACACGGCACAAGGCAGCTAAACCCCTAGCCTTATCAGGCTAGTCCACTTGTTTTATGGCACAAAAAAGTCAAACAACCAAGGGTTAAACCTAACCTTTACAAGATATAGAATATGTTCAAAAAGATTAAGAACAGAGTGCTCCTAGAATGAGCAAATATTCAGAGATAAATACATTACAATTTTGTAACAATCCTCAGCAATAAATAAAACTCTTTGAAGTAGCTGAAGCTTTGAATGCTTGTAAAAGCTTTAATGATTCAGCAGGGATGAGCAGTAAATGATCTTCAAGCTTTTTCCATTTCAATACAAAGCTTTCTTTCAACAACCACGAATGTATGCAATAATGGCTCTCTTGTTCTGCTATTCTCTCCCTTTCTTTCTTTTTCTTCTTCTACATATAGCTATTTAAAACATATCCGTTAGACTTAATCAAAATTAATGGTAAGTAAAACAGGAAGAGAAGATAACCGTTGAAAATATTTTCCTTGAGCATTGAATGCACTGACATTCATTTGAAGGAGAAAGAGCTCTTCAATTTCTTCAAAGAACAAGAAGCCAGTTAGCTAAAAAATAGAACTCAGTTAGAGAGAGAGAGAGAGAAAAGAGAACACGTCCAGGTGGTTTTTATTCATCATTAGTTAGCTGGACATAAGATCCAGTTAACTAGAGAAAGGCCAGAGATGAAGATCAGCTTTGGTTAGCTAGCTGGATAAAAATCTAGTTAGCTATTTACATGATGAGCACGGCTAAAGAGGGATTTCAGCTTCCATTGCTAGCTGAACTTGAAAGTTCAGTTAGCTAGACATAAAGAGAGCACGGCCATAAGAGGATTCTTCCTTCCATTAGCTAGATGAAGAAAAACTTAGCTATAATCAAACATCACACGGCCAGGATAAGTATTTCTGCATCACTTAGTTAGCTGGACTGAAAGTCCAGTTAACTAGATCCAAGAGGAGCACGGACAAAAGAAGCTTTCATTCTATCTTAGTTAGCTAGACACAAGGTCTAGTTAACTAATTCAATCATGTGCACGACTAAAAAAAGATGTCTTCCTTCCATTAGCTAGCTGGACTAAAGTCCATTAGCTAAATCAAAGTAGCGTTCGGTCTCCAAGAAAATGGCAGCTCCCTAGTTAGCTAGACTCAGGGTCCAGTTAACTAGATCAATCTTGAGTTCGGCTAGATAGAGGATTTAAGTAAAATAGCTAGCTGAAAAAGCACTCCAGTTGACTCTTTTCATCATGAATTCAGCTAGAGCAAAGATTGAAGGGAGTCATAGCTAGCTGGAAGCCAACTCTAGCTAGCTATCTTGAAGTAGAGCACATCCAAGAGGATTCACAGGGACAATTAGTTAGCTGGAAGCAATCTCCAACTAGCTATCTTCATACCAGATTCGACCAAGACACTTGAAGGGGCAATTTTCTTGGCTAATAGACAATGACACTTGATCAAGGAGCTTGAAGCAAGTAAGATTGATGCAGGACCGATTCACATGCAAGTAAATTTTTTTTTTCTTTTTTTTAATGATTAGTAATTGTAGTTGATTATTCTTCCAAAGTAATAGCCTAAGAGGGATTCAAAAAAATTCACAGTAAATCCGCACGCGAAACAGTTCCTAAAAAATAAGGAAGAAGGACCGCCGAGGCTAAGAAGCCCCGGTAGGGCTTGCTCTCCTACAATAAAGTTACTAGTAGATTAGAAGGGTGTACCTGGCAAGAGGAGAAAGATCAAAGTATTGAAGGGGTTGCTCTGCCTGGTGGATGCACCCTAGATGACCAAGCCTTGAGCCCACGGATCTGCGGCCAAGTATCCGCTGACCTGAATGACGATCACCTTGAATCCTTGAGCCCACGGATCTGCGGCCAAGTATCCACTGACTTGGATGATGATCACCTTGAATCCTGGATTCGTGGCTACTAAGGGATCTGCAAGATCACCATACAAGGGTTAAAGAATAATAGAGAAAATTTAGAATAGAGGCAAAGAGATAAGGAAGGAGAGAAAAGGGAAAGCCGGCCAAGGGCTCTTGGGTGTCCACTATTGGAAGACAAAGGTGGCGACCAGGGTTTCTCCTGAGACTTGGGATGTTGGCACGTGCAGGAGGAGGGAAACAAGAGCACTAGAGAACCAATTAACAAAAATCACAATAACTCAAAACTTGGATTGATTGATTAATAATAAAAGATACATCATTCATACAAGAGGGTCTCTTTTATAGAGCAAGAGACTTGGGGCCCAAGAAAATACAGATATAGAAAGAGAGAAAAGAAAAAAAAGGCACCCTAATCAAATTTGGCATGAAATCTACAACGTCCAGATGAGGAAGGTGATCTTCTAAATGCAATCAGTGGCAGCTGGATTCGGCATAAAATCTGTGGCGTCAGATGAGGCAGGTGATCTTCTAGATATGATTGAGATGCAATCAGCGGCAACTTAATTTGGCATGAAATCTGCAGCGTTCAGATGAGGAAGGTGATCTTCTAGATGCAATCAGCGGCAGCTGGATTCGGCATGAAATCTATGGCGTCCAGATGAGGAAAATGATCATCCAGATCGAGAAGGTTGCTTGCTTTGCTAGGTGGCATGTGTTGCTTAAAGTAGGTGTAGCACCAACTTGAATTTAGCAGCTGCTCTGTCTGACTGTGATGGCCTTGTCTTCTGCTCTAATATTGATGTCTCCTTTTGTAAGCTGATGAACTTACTACAGGACTCACATTAAATAAACTAAATTGGATAGGACTCAATTTAGAATAAAATGAACTGGATAGACTCAAAATAAACTAAACTTTATTTCCCAACTCAAGACTTGAATCATAACTAATCAGATATCCACAGAGGGTTAAGAATCCTCTGCTTGATCCTGGTGCCCACACCAATTCTCCCGGGATGAGAAGAACTCGACCCCATCGAGTATGGGTCATTCTGGCTCTGGTATCTCTCTAGTAGGTCTGGGTCGAGGTATTGGAAGTCCTCTCGAGTAATCCATGAATCGTTAGATTCGGGGCGATCCTGCCATCGGACCAGGTAGCATTGATAACCGTGGTTCCGGGTTGTAATGGCTTGATCGTCTAGGATATGCTCGATCCGCTCTCCTCGCTCAGGTAAAATTGGTGGTGGACACTCTTGGGTAGGTTCACTCATGAAAGGAGGTTAGGTCCAAAGTACTCACTAGGAATCGTTGCCGTTTCCTATATTCTACTAGGTCTGCAATATTGAAGGTAGAGCTAATGCCCCAATCCGAGGGCAGATCTAGCACATAGGCATTGGGTCCTACCTTCTTTATTATTTTA
>UESW01001550.1:0-34261 GCA_900491605.1 Calamus simplicifolius | reverse complement strand
CATGAAATCTATGGCGTCCAGATGAGGAAAATGATCATCCAGATCGAGAAGGTTGCTTGCTTTGCTAGGTGGCATGTGTTGCTTAAAGTAGGTGTAGCACCAACTTGAATTTAGCAACTGCTCTGTCTGACTGTGATGGCCTTGTCTTCTGCTCTAATATTGATGTCTCCTTTTGTAAGCTGATGAACTTACTACAGGACTCACATTAGAATAAACTAAATTGGATAGGACTCAATTTAGAATAAAATGAACTGGATAGAACTCAAAATAAACTAAACTTTATTTCCCAACTCAAGACTTGAATCATAACTAATCAGATATCCACAGAGGGTTAAGAATCCTCTGCTTGATCCTGGTGCCCACACCAATTCTCCCGGGATGAGAAGAACTCGACCCCATCGAGTATGGGTCATTCTGGCTCTGGTATCTCTCTAGTAGGTCTGGGTCGAGGTATTGGAAGTCCTCTCGAGTAATCCATGAATCGTTAGATTCGGGGCGATCCTGCCATCGGACCAGGTAGCATGATAACCGTGGTTCCGGGTTGTAATGGCTTGATCGTCTAGGATATGCTCGATCCGCTCTCCTCGCTCAGGTAAAATTGGTGGTGGACACTCTTGGGTAGGTTCACTCATGAAAGGAGTTAGGTCCAAAGTACTCACTAGGAATCGTTGCCGATTTCCTATATTCTACTAGGTCTGCAATATTGAAGGTAGAGCTAATGCCCCAATCCGAGGGCAGATCTAGCACATAGGCATTGGGTCCTACCTTCTTTATTATTTTAAAGGAACCAGTTCCGTGAGCGTGAAGTTTCTTAACGGTACCTGATGGGAACCGTTTAGGCTTAAGCCTAACCATGACATAATCCTTACACCGAACTCTTTGGCTCTTCTTCGGGAGTTAGCCAATCTTTTATAAGTTTCATTACTTAGATTTATTTTCTGGCTAATGTCCTTATGTAAGTCTTTGATATGCTGTGCAAATGCTTGTGCGGACTCTGAGACTCGTGTGTAGAGGGATAAAGGAATTAGATCAAGTGGACGATTAGGCTTGTACCCATGAACTATCTCAAATGGACTCTTGCCCGTGGACCTATTCACTGAGCTATTGTAGGCGAACTCTGCACGAGGCAGTAATAAATCCCACGTCCCTAGGTGTTCGCCTACAAGGCACCTAAGAAGGTTTCCTAGACTACGGTTCACCACTTAGTTTGCCCATCCATTTGGGGGTGAAAGGCTGTGGAAAAATTAAGTTTGGTCCCTAATAGATGCCATAGCGTTTTCCAAAAGTAGCTGGTGAACCTAATATCCCTATCAGAAATAATAGTCTTAGGTAGGCCATGGAGCTTGACCACGCTGTCTAAGAAAAGTCGAGCTACCCTAGACGCGTCAAAGGTTTGCGAACAAGAGATGAAATTAGCCATCTTAGAGAACCTATCGACTACGATAAAGATGGAGTTGTGCTTCTTTTGGGTTTTAGGTAATCCTAGAATGAAGTCCATATTGAGGTCTTGCTAAGGACGATCAGGCACTGGCAAAGGAGTATATAGACCGTGTTCTGCTTCTGCTGTTTTGCAACGGCACAAGTTCGACATCGGGCTATTATCAGGGCAACGAGCCTTTTTAATCCTGGCCAGTAAAATTGGTCATCTATCGCTAGAATAGTCTTATCTCTTCCAAAATGACCAGCTAATCCCCCAGCATGCGTTTTCCAGACTAGAATTCTCTAAGTGATGTCCTAGGGATACAAAGTCTATTGCCCCTAAAAAGGTAACCATCCTGGATGGTATAATCTTCACTGGTACTAGATGGCCCTAGTTGAAGGATCTTATGAATTTCACCAAAGTCTTGACAGTCTCATACTCATCTTTTATCCGGTCGAATCCTATAACTTCGGTGCTAACAGTACTCAACAACAAAGACTTACGGCTTAGGGCATCTGCTACCTTATTTTCTATACCGGCATAGTGTTTCAGGACAAAAGTGTATGCTTGAATGTATCAACCCATTTTCCATGCTAGAATTTAGCTTCTTTTGGGAGTTCAGAAATCGGAGTGCCTCATGATTAGAAAATAAGACAAACTCCTGCGGTAGTAAGTAATGTCTCCAATACTTAAGGCTTGTACTACCGCATAGAATTCCTTATCATAGGTAGAATATCTAAGTTTAGCTTCATTTAGTTTTTCACTAAAGAAAGCTATGGGGTAATTTTCTTGGCTTAATACTCCACCTATACCTACTCCTGATGCATCGCACACAACCTCAAATACCTTAGAAAAGTCTGGAAGTCTAAGTATGGGTGCATGAGTCATCCTATCCTTAAGCTCTAGGAAGGCCTTATTAGCTGACTTAGTCCACTCAAAATTATCCTTCTAATACAATTAGTGATGGGTGCGATGATGGTGCTAAATCCCCTAATGAATCTCCTGTAAAAGGTTGCTAGGCTATGGAAGCTACGACATCGTGGACGTTCATGGGTACCGGCCACTCTACGACCGACCTAACCTTTTCAGGATCCGCTGAAATACCTTCTGGGGTTACCACAAAACCTAGAAAGATAACCCTATGCATCATGAAATCACACTTCTTAAGGTTTGCATATAGGGTATTCTCTCTAAGGGTCTGATAGATTAATCTGAGATGGTTAAGATGGTCCTCTTTGTCTTGCTATAAATTAATATATCATCAAAATAGACCACTAAGAATTTTTCCGTGCACTCTTTCAGGACCTGGGTCATGATTCTCATGAATGTACTAGGTGCGTTTGACAGCCCAAAAGGCATCACGACCCACTCAAACAGACCATCTCTAGTCTTAAATGCAGTCTTCCACTCATCCCCTAGTCTAATTCTAACCTGATGGTAGCCACTCTTAAGGTCTATTTTGGAAAAGATAGTGGCACCCACCATCATGTCCAACATGTCATCTAGTCTGGGGATAGGAAACCTATACTTGATAGTGATTTTGTTGATGGCCCTACTGTCCATGCATATTCTCCAGTACCATCCTTCTTAGGGGTTAATAGTACAGAACTGTACAAGGACTTAGGCTCCCCCTAATGAAACCTTTCCTAAGTAATTCTTCCACTTGTTTTTGTAGTTTTGATGCTCAGTGGGGTTCATCCTATAATAGGGAAGGTTTGGAAGGGTGGATCCTAGGATCAGGTCAATGGCATGTTGGATGTTTCTCAGGGGTGGTAACTGATCAGGCAATTCTTCAGGGAAGACATCCTTAAACTCCTCTAGGATCTCAATTACTTCTGGGGGTTGTTCCTTTTGGACTGATTCATAGATCTCTTTAGTGGTCAAAATCCAAACAGGATTACCCTCAGTGATGTCCTTTTCTAATTCCTTAGCTTTAATCAGATTAACTCTTGGCTTGCTATCCTTAAGGTTGCTAGATCCTTTCTTGATTGGGTCCCTAGGTGGAGTTGGATGTATCACATACTTGTTCCCATTGTGTTTAAAAGAGCAGATGTTGGATCGACCAAACAAGGTAGCATCGTGATCATAAAGCCAAGGTTGACCTAATATAATACTACTAGCACCCATAGGAATTACATCGCACCAGACCTTTTCCTCATAATTTTGCAATTTGATTAGTATTTGGCATCTGGACTTGATTAGGATAGAGGTGGAATCTACCCATAAGACCTTATAGGGACTAGGATTGGAAACTGTAGTCAATCCTAATGACTTAACTGTATTGGTAGAGACGGCATTGATACAACTCCCACTATCCACTATGATCTTGAGCACCTTATCCCCTATCTTAACAAAAGTCTGTAGGATGTTAGTCCTACGCCAATCTTCTTGGTCCTTAGTTTGAGTCTGGGTCAAGATACATCTAACCACTCCTAGTAGGTCTTCAGACTCAAATGTTTCCTCCTCTCTATCGTACTCATCTATCAGATGGGTATCAGCCTCATAGACCTCTCCTCAGGCTCAATTATGGACTCAGATTCAGTCTCAGGTAACTCATCTATATGAAGGGATCTGACTGGGCACTGGCTGATCATATGTCTCGGTTTGTTGCATCTAAAGCATTTGATCTGGGGGTTGGAATTTCTTTGAACCTCTACAGATTTGCCCTTATCCAGGGTATAGGGGTACTATTCTGGGGTCGACTCAACTCAGTTCGGCTTGTACTGGGTCGGCTAGTGTTGGGTCGACTCGAAAAGTCTGGTGGGGGTCTGAGTACTGGGTACGTCTGGGATGACTAGGATAGGCCTGGCTAGATCCTGGATATGGGCTAGGGCTCTTGGTAGCCTTTGATCTACGATAGGGTGGTCCTCTCTGAAAACATTCATAATCCCTAGAAACTTGGTAAGCTTCTTCTTAATCATGTACCTTCTTACGTAGAGTTTTCTTTAAATATCTACTCTCAAACCATACCTAAACTTGGATAGGGTGACTTCCTCAAACTGAACGATATTATACCTCATGGTATACTCTTGGAATGTTGCAATGTATTCATTCACAGTTTTACTACCCTGAATTAATCCCTGCCACTGGTCCAATAGGCTATGTTCATACGATGTGAGGACATAATTGGACCTAAGTCTAGCCTTCATGGCATGCCAGGTGACTATGGGGTCTCTTTCCTCTAATAATTGCCTTCGCTTTAAAGTGGCCCAGTATAACCTAGCCTGTCATACTAACTTGAGCTTGGCAAACTTAAACTTATGCTCTTCAGACATATCGTACCAGTCAAAGTACTGGTCCATCCCTTTCAATCTAGGTAGTCCTTAGGGTCCATAGAGCCATCAAAAGTAGGTGCTTCAAGTCTGACACTTTTAAGAGCTCTTTCTTCTTGGTCTACTGCCTCATGATTGGGTCTCCTAGGGAGGGCATCTAGGACTGGATCAGGTCGAAATGGTCTCCTAGGGTTTGGCCTTATGTAGAGGTCAGGCTGTTGGGCTCTCTGGATCAGGTCGAAGTGGTCTCCTAGGGTTTGGCCTTATGTAGAGGTCAGGCTGTTGGGCTCTCCTAGGATGAGGTGGGGTCTCATGATCAGACTTAGTGTGGGGCTCACGGGCTTCTTCTAGGATGCCCAACCTAGTTTCGACTTGATCGAACCTGGACCCTATCTAGTCTCAGATTGTTTGATGTCTTGGTTCATTTGGGCTAGTTGTTCAGTGATGATACTTAAGTGATCATCAATGCTTTGATTAGCCATGGGTTCAGCCTGTAATGGAGGTGGTGACGGGCGAAAAGATGCTCCTGATCTAGTGCACATGCAAGCACAATTAAACATACAAGACTCAGACTGATTCGGACTATGGTATGCTAGACCTAGTCATCCAGAGTAAAGGATTTGTCTTAATGCAAGCCAATCAATCAGTAACTCTTCAATTGGCCAGTTGGGACAGGTGGAAGGGGGGAGGCTCCTCCCGCAAATTGCAAGTGCCTAATTAGAATAACCCCAACACTCCGCTTAAGTCGTTTGACATTTGACCTCCCTTTTAGACATCAATTTCAGAGCACACACCAGATTGATTTGTACTAGTCTCCTCCAGTAAACTAAACCGACTGTTGGTGTCCCTAGTCCTCTAGGGCAAATGTCAATTAAGTTGCTACTTAGTTTTAGATTAGAGGCTTAGGATCAAAATGCATAGATGGTTGTTTTAGGCCAAGGGAGGGGTCTCAATCCCTCCCTTATCTGACATCAATGAAAGCCCTTAAGAGTAATTTAATGCAGACGAATGACATGTAAAACATAAACCCTAATACAGAAATCTATAAATAGCAATAAATCTCAGAATTTTTTTTACATATCAAATTAAATTCTTAAAAAATAATAAAAATAATTTAAATTATAACAAATCTAGAAAAATAAATTTTATAATTTTTTGATGTGTATGCAGGCAGAAACAATTCAATTAACATAATATACTGATAATAATGTGAATTAAAATTAAGCCCTAACTATGCTCTGATACCAAACTGATGCAGGACCGATTTGCATGCAAGTAATTTTTTTCTTTTTTTTTAATGATTAGTAATTTCAATTGATTATTCTTCCAAAGTAATAGCCTAAGAGGGATTTAGAAAAATTCACAGTAAATCTGCACGCAAAATAGTTCCTAAAAAATAAGGAAGAAGGACCGCCGAGGCTAAGAAGCCCCAGTAGGGCTTGCTCTCCTACAATAAAGTTACTAGTAGATTAGAAGGATGTACCTGGTAAGAGAGGGAAGATTAAAGTGTTGAAAGGATTGCTCTGCCTGGCGGATGCGCCCTAGATGACCAAGCCTTAAGCCCACGGATCTGCGGCCAGGTCACCGCTGACCTGAATGATGATCATTTTGAATCTTGAATTTGTGGCTACTGAAGGATCTGCAAGATCACCATACAAGGGTTAAAGAATAATAGAGAAAATTTAGAATAGAGGCAAAGAGACAAGGAAGGAGTAGAGAAAAGGGGAGGCCGGCCAAGGGCTTTTGGGCGTCCACTATTGGAAGACAAAGGTGGCAGCCAGGGTTTCTCCTAGAGACTTGGGATGTTGGCACGTGCAGGAGGAGGGAAACAAGAGTACCAGAGAACCAATTAACAAAAATCATAATAACTAAAAACTTAGATTGATTGATTAATAATAAAAGATACATCATTCATACAAGAGGGTCTCTTTTATAGAGTAAGAGACTTGGGGCCCAAGAAAATACAGATATAAAAAGAGAAAAAGAAAAAAAAGGTGCCCTAATCAAATTTGGCATGAAATCTACAGCGACCAGATAAGGAAGGTGATCTTCTAGATGCAATCAGCGGCAACTGGATTCACATGAAATCTGTGGTGTCTAGATGAGGCAGGTGATCTTCTAGATATGATTGAGATGCAATCAGTGGCAGCTTAATTTGGCATAAAATCTACAGCATCCAGATGAGGAAGGTGATCTTCTAGATGCAATCAGTGGCAGCTGGATTCGGCATGAAATCTATGATGTCCAGATAAGAAAAATGATCATCCAGATCGGAAAGGTTGCTTGCTCTGCTAGGTGGCATGTGGGCTGCTTGAAGTAGGTGTGGCACCAACTTGAATTTAGTAGCTGCTTTGTCTGACTGTGATGGCCTTTCTTCTGCTCCAATACTGATGTCTCCTCTTGTAAGTGATGAACTTACTATAGACTCACATTAAAATAAACTAAACCGGATATGACTCAATTTAGAATAAAATGAACTGGATGGGACTCAAAATAAACTAAATTTTATTTCCCAACTTAAGACTTGAATCATAACTAATCAGATATCCACAGAGGGTTAAGAATCCTCTACTTAATCCCGGTGCCCGCACCAAAGATGACATTGTGAAATATCTTAAACATCTTCTTGACATGCTGTAATTATCTACAATAAACTTTATCTCCATATTAGTACTAATAAACATATTAGTACTTACTTAGTTATTTTGTAATCATCAAAATCAATTTAGGGTCAACAGAAGGCTTTCTTTCTCTTCTTGGTTGATCAAGATATGATCTTGATCAAGAAATCTTTCCTTTCTTTATTGATCAAGATTTGATCTTAATCAAAAAATTATTTTTTTTGATAGATTAAGATTTGATCTTAATCAAGAAATCTTTTTCTCTCTTGATTGTTCAAGATTTGATCTTGATTAAGAAATTGTTCTCTCTCTTGATTTGAGAAATCAATTGAAGAAGAAAAGATGTGCTATGAAACAAGAAGCTAACCCAAAAGGCTAGGTTGTAAGGCTTTCTTGTGCTTGTGAAACAAATTGCTAGCCAAGTTGGCTAGGGTTGATAGTAAAAATTCCTAAGGAGGTCTTAGGGAGTGAATGTAGATGCTGAGTTTGGCATCAAATCACTATAAATTGTTGTGTTTGCGATTGATTGTGTTGCTTGCATATAATTTCTATGATAGCTCTAGTATCACTTCATCGCACCACTCTAAACCGAATTTTAATTTATAAAGCGCACATATCTGCATTTTATTTTTTAAGAATCCAATTCACCTTCTCTCTTGGGTTGCTACATTTGGGCAACAAGTGGTATCAAAGTATGTGCTCTAGATTTTATTTGCCTTAACAAACTTAGAGCCAAAGATAATGGCAACCTAATTGTGTTCTATGTTGAGTGAGGGGCAATCCACAAATAGACCATCACTCTTAATGACATTAATTACACATATTGGAAAGTATGAATGAAAATCTTTATTCAAGCACTTGACTATGATTTATGGAGCATTATAGTTAATAGACCTCGCACCCCACTATTAGATCTAATGGCATTGTCATTCCCAAATTGAAAATGGAATGAGATGAACATGATAAGAAAATGGCACAGCTTAATGCTAAAGCCATGAATGTGTTGTATTGCTCTCTTGATGCCAATGAATTTAACCAAATTTTCACATGTATTTTTGCCAAGAAAATTTGGGATAGACTTGAGGTTACCCATGAGGATACAAATCAAGTTAAAGAATCCAAAATAAATATGTTTGTTCATAAATATGAATTGTTCAAAATAGATTTTGCTGAAAGGATTTCTGATATATTTACTAGATTTACTAATATTATTAGTGGGCTTAAAATCTTTAAAAAATCTTACTCTAATGCTGATCTTATGAGAAAGGTTCTTAGATCTTTGTCTAGGTCTTGGGAGGCCAAAGTTATTACTATATAAGAGGCAAAAGATCTGAATACACTTCCATTAGAAGGGCTTTTGGGATTTCTCATGATCCATTAACTTTAACTCAAGCAACATTTTGATGAGGAGGAAACAAAGAAGAGAAAACCCTGGCCCTCAAAAGCTCTGATCAAAGGGAGAATATGATGAGTCATTGGATAAAAGTGATGAGAATGATGATCTGGCCCTCATTATAAGAAAGTTTAAGAAGTTTATGAGAAAGAAAAGATTTGGAGGAAGAAAGATGCCATTAGTGAAAGGAGAGCCAAGTAAAGAAAAAAAAAGAAGTTATTTTTATGAATGAAAAAAGTTGGAACACTTCAAATCAGATTGCCCTCAATTGAAAATGTCCCAAGAAAATTAACAAGAAGGCTATGCTTGCTACTTAGAGCGATAGTGATGATATAAGCTCCGAAAAAGAAGAAAATAATGAAGAAGTCAATCTTTGTTTCATGACGGATAATGGAGAGGTAAGCCCCAGCTTTTTAGATGATTTTACTTTTGAAGAATCGCATGGTGCATTTTATGAATTAACTGATGATTTTGCTATACTTAGTTCAAAAAAATAAAGATTTGAAAACCAAGTTAAAAACTTAATTCTAGAAAGAGAAAATGTTTTGAAAGAAAATGATTCTTTGCTCCAAGAAAATAAGGCTTTGAAAAATGAAGTTGAAAAGCTTAAACCCATTATTGAAAAATTTACCTTAAACTCCATCAAACTCAATATGATTCTTGATAATCAAATAGTTGTTTTCAACAAGGCTGGTCTTGGCTAAAATCCTTTATGAAAATAAAAATTTTAAAAAAAATATTTTTGTTTCACAAAATAATTTTCTAAATATTATATATTTTAAATATGGTTTGAAAGGTCATAAGTCTTATGCATGTAATAGTATCAAGAAGAATTTGGGTTTCAAAAGAAATCATTTTGACTAACCCCAAAGGACCTAAGAAAGCTTAGGTACCTAAAAGTAAGTCTTAAATTTATGTATGCAGGTGTGTTTTGCAATCTGAGCAACTAAAAGAAAATGGTATCTGGATAGCGGGTGCTCAAGATACATAATGGGTGATGAATCCCAATTCATCACTTTGGATGCAAAAGATGAAGGAGTAGTTACTTTTGGAGATAATGGCCAAGATAAAATTATTGGTATTGGTAAAATAGGTATCATACCTCATGCTTATATTGATAATATTTTGTTTGTAAATGGATTAAAACATAATTTACTTAGCATCAATCAATTGTGTGATAAAGGTTTTAAAGTTATTTTTGAATCATCTCTTCGCATTGTTACAAATCCAGCCGATAATTACATAAAATTTATTGGTCAAAAGCATGATAATATTTACATTGTTGATTTGAATGATTTGAATAACCATAATTTTGATTGTCTAGTTGCTATGAATGCTAAAATTGATGAATCTAGTTTTGGTTATGTCATCGTAGGCTTGCTCATGTTAGCATGTATTTGCTTTCAAAATTAATTAAAAAGGATTTAGTAAATAGTTTATCAAAATTAGTTTTTGAAAAGAATAGAATTTGTTATACATGTCAGTTTCAAAAACAAACTATAGTTTCTTTTAAGTCTAAAAATATGGTTTCAACTTTTAGACCTTTAGAACTTTTGCATATGAATTTGTTTGGACCGACTAAAACCACAGGTCTAGGTAGTAAACATTATGACTTTGTAATTATCTATGATTTCTCTCATTTCACTTGAGTTTTATTTTTAGCTAGTAAAGATGAAGCCTTTTCTTCTTTTCTAAGAGTTTTTAGAAAAATATCAAATGAAAAAGGTTTTCCTGTTTTATCCATTAGAAGTGATCATGGAAAGAAATTTTAAAATCAACACTTTGAAAATTTTTGTAACGAACATGGCATTGATCATAACTTTTTGCACTAAGGATACTCCAATAAAATGATAGTAAAAAGAAAGAATAAGACTTTAAAAGAAATGGGCCGCACCGTGAAAGCAACCTGCCAAAGTACTTTTCGGCTGAAGCAATTAACACTGTATATTACATTTTAAATAGAGCATTAATTAGGCCTGTTTTGAAAAAGACCCCTTCTAAGTTGTGGAAATATAGAAGGCCTAACATTGGTTTTTTCATATTTTTGGTTCTCGATGTTTTATTTTGAACAATGAAAAATTCAATCTAAATAACTTTGATGCTAAATCTGATGAATGAATTTTTCTCGGTTATTCTTTACATAGTAAAGCTTATAAAATATTTAATAAAAAGACCTTAGTAGTTAAGGAATTAATTCACATTATATTCGATAAGTCTAATGATCTTTCATCAAGGAAGAGAAAGGTTTTGAATGATGCAGATGAAATTGAAGATCAATTTAATAAGCTTATCTTGGAAGAGAAAAATGACTCAACGATATAAGCGGTGCATGAAGAAGAAAATGACATAATTCAACATGATGAATCCCAAGGTAATGCCGATAGTCATTCCAAAGAATTTATTTTTGGTGATCCATCTCATGGTGTTAGAACAAGGTCATTATTTAGATATGCATACAATAATTTAGCTTTTGTTTCTCATATAGAGCCTAAATGCTATGATGATGCTAAGGATGATATAGACTGGATAAATGCTATGCATCATGAATTAAATCGGTTTGAAAAAAATAATATTTGGACATTAGTTGATAGACCTCACGATCATCCAATTATTAGGATTAAATGAATATTTAGAAATAAATTGGATGAGCATGGTAACATCATTAGAAATAAAGCAAGATTGGTATCCAAAGGATATAATCAGGAGGAAGGTATTGATTTTGATGAAACTTATGCTTCTGTTGCTAGATTAGAGACTATCAGATTACTTATTGCATTTGCTTATTTTATAAATTTTAAATTATATCAAATAGATGTTAAGAGCACTTTCATTAATGGATATATTGCTGAACAAGTATTTGTTGAACAACCATCCGATTTTGAAAATCATATGTTTCCAAACCATGTCTTCAAATTGAATAAAGTTTTGTAAAGTTTGAAACAAGCACTCCGAGCATGGTATGATAGACTAAGTAAATTCTTGATCAGTAATAAATTTATTAAAGGAATATTGATACAACATTATTTATTAAAAGAGAAGATGATGATTTGTTGATTGTATAAATCTATATTGATGATATCATATTTGGTGCTACTAATGATTCTTTATGCCAAGACTTTGCAAAGCATATGCAGGGGGAGCTCAAGATGAGTATGATGAGTGAACTCAATTATTTTCTCAGACTTCAAATCATGTAAAGTAAAGAGGGAATCTCCATAAGCCAAAGCAAGTATATCAAAGAAATTTTGAAGAAATTTGGTATGTAAAACTTTAAGAGTATCGGTACCCCTATGAGCTCATCTTGTAGATTAGGTTCTAATGGTACTGATAAATGTGTTGATTTAAAAATATATAGAGGCATGATAGAATTATTGTTATACTTAACTGCTAGTAGACATGATTTTATTCAGTGTATGCATGTGTGTTAAGTATCAAGCTAATCCTAAGAGTCACATTTATTTTCTATTAAAAGAATCCTTAAATATTTAAATGGCACTAGAAATTTAGGACTTTGGTATGATAAGTAATCTAGCATTGACATAATAGCATACATAGATCCAGATTTGCTATTAAAAATTAGCTAGTGAAACATGCCAATTTCTAGAAGTTAACTTATCTTATACTTTAGTTAGAAGCAAATCAGTGGCATTGTCTATGGCCGAGGCCGAATACATGTAGCTAGAAGTTGTTATGCTCAAATCTTGTGGATTAAGCAGCAACTAGAAGACTGTAGCATTAAACTTAAAAGCATTTCATAAAATGTGATAACACTAGTGCAATTAATTTGACTAAGAATCTCATCCAGCATTCTAGAACAAAACACAGAAATTAGACATCACTTCATTAGAGATCATGTTGATAATGGTGATGTAATGCTCGAATTTGTTTGTATTGACAAGCAATTTGCTGATATTTTAACAAAGCCACTTGATGAATCCAAGTTTTATGAAATTAGAAGGGAGCTTGGTAAGCTGGACCCTTCAATCTAGTGGGTTAGCTTAATTGTTTGATTTTTCTACTCCTTGCTTGTTATGATTTTGAATTGAAATTTGATCCATATGAAGCCTAGCTGACCCAATTACATGATCCTGGCATTTGAAAATTTTTTCTAGACCCTTTCTACATTGAAATCCATTGATCTTGAGCATCTAGACCTATTTTTACACTTTGATCCCTGAACTTTTTGAATTTTGAAAGCTTTGGGAAGATTAGTAAACTTTGCATTTCCTACAATAGAAAGATTTGACTTTGGTAGATTGTTAGAACTCCAAAGATGGTCATACATGTGTAAAACTAGTTAGAGAGTTTTATCAAAATCTGAGTATTGATCTTGTCTCGGCCTCTTCAGTGATAAAAAGGGATGAAAACTCATTTAGTCCGAGCAACCTTGGAAAATATATTGAAAATGTCTAGATGGTGTGGAAGATGGCAATGGAGTGGATCGTGTGGAAGTAAGTTCTTTAAATGTTGAAATAAGGCCATTCTATCTCATGATTTTTTTAGCACTGGTAGCTTCCATTTGATCACAAAGAAGAATTTAGGTATAATGTACCATATAGTCACTGAAACCCCTTTAGACTTTTCCTGAAATTATGCTATCTACTTATGAAATGTGTATTTGGAATGTGATGATTTCTATGGAATGTTTATGTGTTTTCTATATTTACATTGAGCTTTAACATGATACATTTATAAAATGCTTGAATCATGTGGTATCTATTCTCACCATTTCTTGCATGAAACATTTATTGCATAAAGACCAATCTTGAAATATTAGCAGGAAGAAGAATGTAAGCACAGGATCTTCCTCTTACCGTCCCGCTAATGATGTGTGTAATTTTTCTTTAGACTGCAAGATGTTTATTTATATGGAATTCCTATATTTACTTATTAACTTATGTGGTTTGTATTACGTACTATGATGTATCAAATGGTTATTATTGTATTAAATGCTTTAATGTATGAAAGTGTTTTATTCATACTGAAAGTGGTATCAACTTTGTGTACTTTAATAGCATGATCTTGTTATTAATTCAAGCTATAGAATTGCAATCTCGCTCTGATATGAATAAGTGATATCTTGTTTACTTTATGTATTTAAGCTATTCCTTGAAGGAAAGACAGAGAAATTGTGCATATCCTTTTATCTCTTTTTGATTGATGACAAAAAGAAGAGAAAATAGAAAAGTATACATTCTAAGTTGAGAAAATGGAAAAGCATACAAATTTTTTACATGGTATCAACATTGCTTATTTTTAAGTGCTTTTAAGTGGTATCAACAAGCAGTGCATACATTTTTTTTAAGTGCTATACATTTTATTTTATGGTATCAATAAGCTTTGAATATAAAAATTAAAGTGGTGCATATATTCAAAATCAAAGGAGGAGACAAACAATGCATTCATTCTTTTTGAATATTGTGCTTCAAATGTTTTAAAAAATTTTCAATCCAAAATTCAGAGTTTTCAGCATGAAATGCCAAATTTCGGCATGCCTCTCATTTTTAGACTTAAAGCCCTATTTGATCTAAAACTCTTTGAATTTAAATCACTCAAAGGTTATTTTAACTTGAAATCTTACTTTCATGATATTAAATTCATCTTTTGGCACTAAACTCCTATTTTTTCAACTCAAAATCTGAACTTTTTTTAACTTTTCAAAACTATTTTGAGCTCTGATACTTTGTTTGCAAAACTCTGATTTGGCACGGAAGTTTGAAATTGATATACTAAATTGAATTCTTATCTTTGACTTCAAATGATCAAGGAATGCTATATTAGAGATTTTCTATTATAATTCATATATTCTTTTATGTATACTTAATGATTTTGTCATCATCAAAAAGGAAAAGATTGTTGACCTCATTTTAATTTTGATGACTACAAAATAATTAAGTATAATACTAATGACTTTGTTATAAGATAACTTAATTACAGGTGAATCATTAACAAGAAGGTATTACTTCACATCAAATTATTCTACAAGTCACAAGAAAGGTAACGCAAAGGTAAAATGAAACTTATATGGTTGTGTTTTCTATGTCCAAATATTTTCAAGAGTGTAAATGAACTAATGATTCAAATAGATCATTTATTTTTCAAAGGACTTATGTTTCAAAAGTGCATCGATGTTTCAAATGGCTAGAACTATCTTTGGATGAATTTTAATATCAAAAATTGTTTTGCAAAGCACCATCTTTCTTTGAAATGCCTCAAAGCATGCTCTGCACCTAAACTTTACATTTTTATAGTGAGCACTTGCAAACTAGGCAGCTATGTAGCCACCTAGATGGCAACATGGTAATTTCCATTGTTTCCACCATTGCATGATGCCTTTCTCTTTGTTTTGAAACAAGGCGCCTATATAGCCACCTTGTTCCAAATAAGGCGCCTATCCATGGGCATAAGCCAACAAAGTGCCTCTCTATGGTAAACTGCCAAACAAGGTGCCTATATAGGCGCCTATCTTAGGAAAACACTTTGTTTTGCTTCATGGCTTGCCACTTTCTCACATTGCTTTGCAAAAAAAATTTTGAAGGAAGCAAGGCGCCTTGCAAGGCCCCTTCTATGGCTAAGACAAAGGGCCAAACAAAAATAGGTGCCTATATAGGTGACTATTTGCTTGGAAAAAATTCTGTAACGATTATATTTCAACGTTCTAATGCTTCCTATTTTTATTCTATCTTTTTCCAATGGTTGTAAACTGCTATATTTTTAAATGAGTGTATAAATACTACCTCAAATACTGATTTGAGGGAGGTGAAACAGCGGGTAAATAGAGAAGAAAATCTATGGTGAAAAAGAAAAAAAAAAAACGTGAAGAAAAAGAGAAAAAAAGAAGAGTTGCATTGAATATTTGAGAGCCACTTGAAGTGCGTTGATTGCTCCATCCTTTGCTGTGGTAAAAAGACTCCAACCACATTGAAAGGCATTCAAAGCTCCCTGCACATCATCAAAGAAGCTTCATTTATTACTAAAGTTCATTCAAAAGGAGAAGCATATTTGTGAAGTATTCTTCAAAATTTATAAAGTATTTATTTCTAAATATCTACTCATTGTAGGAGCTTTATATATGTACTTAATATTTCCTATCTGAACTTGTGATGAAGTTTCATTTAAGCTAAAACTTGTAAGGATAGAGGTATATCCTTGTGAGATTTATTGTAAGGCCCCCCTGTGAAACAAGAAGCTAGCCTGGAAGGCTAGGTTGAAAGGCTCTCTTGTGTTAGTGTGTGCCCTAAATCCAATCGGATTAGATGCTAGTTTATACACATTTCCTTATGAATGCAAATCAATTTTATTGATTTTTTATCTATCTAGGTATAATTATATATATATTAGATATATTTTACCTATGAGATAAAGTCCAAAAGAATGTGAACTGTGCATATGAAATTTGTAATAGAGATTGCAAATTGTGAGATCCAAAATTGCACATTATGGTTTGATTCTTTAAGTTTTTTTAGTCAATGCATAGACAGGATTGGGCATTATCGAACGCCGTTGAGACTAGCACATATTGCATATCTTCACCATTGGGGTGAGTAGCTGATCTTGCAAGCTAAAGTATAGAGATACTTGGATAGGTGTGTGGATGCTCATTATTGTAACGATGCATTGGATGACCTGCATAGAGATCCCATATAGATATTCTATATAGTATCGATGGTTGATCTCTAATAATGGTAGTGCAGTGATCCTTTGACTTAAAATCTTCATTGCATCTCATGTGAAAATGTCATGCTTTGACGATATACAAACATCGCTCTAGCCATGGGTGGCAAATATAGTATCGATTGGGTATGACATGAAGCACATGAAGGTGGTATTTGATCAAGACAGGATTCATCTTTCTTGATAGAAAGGGTTATATCCCACAACCACTTGATGGATTAAATTGACCGTTAAATCCTTGCAAGGTTGAGTTAGAATTTGAAATTGTTTCGGAGTTTTAATTCATATGAGTCAATTTTTCTGAGATCAAGTAAACAAAGATAAATTATATGGTTGACACATTCCATACCACTGATTGATCTGGGATATGTGACGAAGGGATTGAATTGTACGGTAACCGTTCATAGATAGGTGTTGATGACCACGTCAACAAAACCCTTAACACTTGGGTGGTCATATGCTTTGCTAGAGGCCGCTTATGATCTATAATCATAGATTCTTTGACTTAATCAAGGAGTTGATTTGGTTAAAGAATTGACTTAGAAAGGTGTTTATCAAAGTCATCCCTAGAGTCAATTAAGGGACATTATTATTACCAATATATCAAGAGACCTAATGTGTCATACGCATTAAGAAGATTTTGGATAAAGTTAAAATAAAAATTAAGTTGGACTTAATTCAAATTAGATGACCAATTAATTAGTATTGGGATTGACTCAATCTTAATAGAGAACATGAAATTGATGAATATGATTCATCATAAAGAAAAGAATTTTATGTTCAAGGGAGAGACTTTTTGTACATGTGATGTACATACGAAATCCATCGATTAGGCTTGATCCATGTGATAGATGGCTTAGTTTAATTGATATTAATAATATTTAATTGGGTCCATATGATGGCATGATTTGATTTATGAAAACCAATTGAACCGAAGGTCATGCCATGTGAAGAATGGATCCATGCTCATGTGATAGACATGACCCATCTCCATGTCATAGAAGAGGGAACATTCATAATTTTGGCATCATCATGTAACCTCCTTTTCATGAATAAAAGGAGTAACCTTCTCTTCATGAAAAAAGGAGTAACCTCCTCTTCATAAATAAAAGGAGTAACCTCTTCTTCATGAATAAAAGGAGTAACCTCCTCTTCATGTTCTCTCTCTTGAATGGGTGAAAGTCTCTCTCTCACATCCCTCTTTCTTTGGTGGTTTAAGGAAGGTGTTGCCCAAATGTAGCAACTGGAGTGAATTGGGTGTTTAAAAATTAATTGTGCATCAGTTAACTAAAAAATATAACTCAGTTAGAGAGAGAGAAATGAGCTCAGTTAGAGAGAGAGAAAAGAGAGCATGTCCAAGTGGTTTTTATTCATCATTAGTTAGCTGGACACAAGATCCAGTTAACTAGAGAAAGGCCAGAGATGAAGATCAGCTTCGGTTAGCTAGCTGGATAAAAATTCAGTTAGCTATTTACATAATGAGCACGCTAAAGAGGGATTTCAGCTTTCATTAGCTAGCTGAACTTGAAAGTTCAGTTAGCTAGACATGAAGAGAGCACGGCCATAAGAGGATTCTTCCTTCCATTAGCTAGCTGAAGAAGAACTCGGTTAGCTATAATCAAACATCACACGGCTAGGATAAGTATTTCTGCATCACTTAGTTAGCTGGACTGAAAGTCCAGTTAACTAGATCCAATAGGAGCACAGACAACAGAAGCTTTCATTCTATCTTAGTTAGCTAGACACAAGGTCTAGTTAACTAATTCAATAAGGTGCACGGCTGAAAAAAGATGTCATCCTTCCATTAGCTAGTTGGACTAAAGTCCAGTTAGCTAAATCAAAGAAGCGTTCGATCTCCAAGAAAATGACAGCTCCCTAGTTAGCTAGACTCAGGGTCCAGTTAACTAGATCAATCTTGAGTTCGGCTAGAGAGAGGATTTAAGTAAAATAGCTAGCTGAAAAAGCACTCCAGTTGACTCTTTTCATCATGAATTCAGCTAGAGCAAAGATTGAAGGGAGTCATAGCTAGCTGGAAGCCAACTCTAGCTAGCTATCTTCATACCAGATTCGGCCAAGACACTTGAAGGGGCAATTTTCTTGGCTAATAGACAATGACACTTGATCAAGGAGCTTGAAGCAATTAAGATGACATTGTGAAATATCTGAAACATCTTCTTGACATGCTGTAATTGTCTGCAATGAACTTTGTCTCCATAATAAACATATTAGTACTTATTTAATTATTTTGTAATCATCAAAATCAATCTAGAGTCAACAATCTTTTCCTTTTTGATGATGACAAAACACTTAAGTATAAAAAGAATATATAGGAAAGAAGATGAATGTATTAGAAATTCTTCTCCCCCTAATACATTCCAATTAATTTTTGAAGAGAAGTATAGTTAAATATTTTCTTCCCCTGTCTATTTGAATGTATGGAGTATTTATCTTCTTCATTTTCTCAATATATGTATTATTCTTCTCTTCCTTTTGTCATCAATCAAGGAGGTGGTTGAAGAATATGCAAATTCAATCATTCATCATAACATTCATATCATAAACATTCATAACGTGAGCATAAACATAATGCATTAAGATAGCATGAGTGCATAATTAAATACTGATACAAAACAGTAAGCTAGTGGCTTAATAGAAAACATCAAGTTTTAGTAACTATACATCATATAGCAAACAAACATCAGTAGGATAGGTTTCAAGATACAAGACAAAAATATAACAGTTACTTATCATCATCAGAAGAAATAACAGAGGGTTAAGATGAAGATTTATTCGGACGACGAGAGGCTTCAGGCTTGTTCTGGTGAGATTGTGGTGCAGGCATCCAAAGGTGAGGATGTGAGTGAAATATATATGGTACAAATACTGGAGGAGCAAGTTGAAATGAAGCAAGATGTTGCTCCAAGAGGCTTGTAAGCCTGGCAATAGAAGTAGTCCAGTGATCAATAGCATCAAAAGCATTCTTGGTTTGGCTTTCATTAGCACGCATTTGAAATGTCACCCATTCAGCTTTAGTTTCAAAACATTCAAGCATGGCCTTCAGCATGTTGATCTCACTCAGTATATGATCCATCACAGTTTTATTGTGGTAAAAAACTCTTTCATTAAGAACTTGCATATCATGAACAATTTAATTCTGACTCAACACAACCTGAAAAAGTATCTCAAAAACTGCGGAGATGTAGGGTATCATGGTATAGTCATTAACAGATGATCCACTATCTTCGGAGCTTCTGCTGGATTGGGCTAAGGTTAATTCATGGATAATCCTTTGTATCTGTTCTTCATAGATTCCAACGATGGGACGCTGAGGAGCAGGATTTTCATTACAAAGAGGTGGCTCAGGTGCAGTATATTGATGTTGCTCAGACATGAATGGATGTGGCTCAGTTAATGCATCTAAGAAAGGATGTGGCTGATGAAAGTCAAAGTTAAAGTATTTAGGGGAAGGACAATTTTGTTGAGGCTGGTCTGAAGGTGGTTCGATTTTTGATAGAAGAGCAGGGTTTTCACCTATCCTAGTTCTAATTCTAGTCCAAATACCATCATGCTTAGCATAATCCATACGATGAAGAGAGTGAGCATTAAAGATATCGAAATGACATAATTTGACAACTGTCTCACCCTTAAGTTTTACATTAAAAAATTCAAAAACATAGGTAAGGAACATGCCGTAAGGCAATGCGGTTTTGGATCGTCCTAAAGCTTCCTTCATAATGATCATCATAAGTTCAGGGAAATCAAGAGGAGTTTCTTTCAGGATATGACACATAATGCAAACATCGCGATCGTTACAGCATTGAAAGATCCAGCCCGAAAGGCAAAGATTTTTGTAATGATACTATGAAGTAACCTATTTTCAACACTTAGTTTGTTTGCATCAAGATTCACAATATTATCAGCTTCACCATCTTCTAAACCAAGTATAATGGCAAGTCTATAACCTTTATCACATGCAAAGTCTTCCATAACACCAGTAGCAGGAATGTTTAAGGCAGATCCTAGTAACTTGCTATCAAACTCTATCTTGACCTTTTTAACACTAGAAGATATGATACCATCACCAAAGATAATATTTTCATAAATTCATGGATAAGGTCGGGATATATAGGCTTTTTGGTTTTTAATAAACTAGTTCAACCTTGTGAAGCAAATAATCTACCTAATTTGAATCCTTCTTGATCTAAGAAGTTAAAGTCCACTAATCTCCCATTGGCTAAGGCTCTAGTGGCGATGTGAATAGATGATGGAATGGAGCTCCGCGAAGAAGAAGAAGATGCGGCCTTCCTATGAAGATCAGTGGAGTCATCTTCCCTTGCGCGAAGAAGTTTCTTCTTAGGAGCCATCTTCTCTTTTCTTAGAGTGAAAAGGAATGGAGTGTGTGAGAAATGAGAGATGATAAGTCGGTTGGATGATGGAGACGGATGGAGTCAGTTTGGATGAAGAAGAGAGTGAAATGAGAGAAGAACATAGTGAGAAGTAGCTTATAGAAAGTCTAAATCGATTGACTGATCAGGTAGCTAGTGATTTATTTCCTAGTTGCCTGGTTAGTTGACTAATGCAAGGAATGAAATAAAATAAGGTAGGTGCCGGTTTGTGATGGATTAAATGAGGGAAAAAGGCAACAGTTGGCTGGTTGATCACTTCATTTAATGAAGTAACTCCAATGCAAGTAGCTAACCAGCTGAGAAATAAAAGACAAGAGCATTGACTGCTCTTGAAGATTTTGGTGAGATGGAAAGAAAGGGACACGGTCACATGAAATTTATTCAATTATTAGTTGATTTCCAATCAACTGAAGAACTAAAGATAAGAGCATTAAATGCTCTTGGAATTTCAGCACAATGAAGAAGTGGATTACATGTTCTCATGGGATTTTTCAAGAGTCACCGGTTGACTTTCAGTCAACTAAGATGGAGAGGACAAAAGGCTTAGGTGGCGGCAAGGTAGAGTCATGCAACACAAGATAGCTAACTTAATGGTTAGCTGGAATAACGAAGGGTTTCATGCATGAATAGTATCAAAGATTGCAGACAGATATAGGAACTAATATTTAAAAGGTTTTCAATAGATTTTGAAGAACATAATAAATAATCAAACAATCACCCAATTTAACTTACTGAACGAAAGGATCAATCATACCGAGTTCCCTTCTAATTTCATAAAACTTAGATTATTCATGCGGTTTTGTAAAAATATCAGCAAGTTGCTTTTCTGTATATAAAAATTCATTACAACATCACCATTATTCACATGATCCCTAATGAAATGATGTTTAATTTCTATGTGTTTAGTCCTAGAATGCTGAATGGGATTCTTAGTCAGATTGATTGCACTAGTGTTATCATATTTTATCAGAATGCCTTTTTGTTTGATGTCCATAATCTTCTAGTTGCTGCTTAATCCATAAGATTTGAGTACAGCAACTTTCAGCTGCAATGTATTCGGCCTCGGCCGTAGACAATGCTACTGAAGTTTGCTTCTTGCTAAACCAGGAGACTAAGTTGACACCTAGAAATTGGCAAGTTCTACTAGTTGATTTTCTGTCTAATTTACAACCTGCAAAATCTGAGTCTGTGTACCCTATTAAGTCAATGCTAGATTGCTTATCATACCAAAGTCCTAAATTTATAGTTCCACTTAAATATTTAAAAATCATTTTAACAGCAAGCAAGTGTGAATCTTTAGGATTAGCTTAAAATCTAGCACACATGCAAACACTAAACAAGATGTCAGGTCTACTTGCAGTTAATATAGTAAAGATCCTATCATGCCTCTATAAATTTTAAATCAATAGATTTTTTAGAACTATTTGATTCAAGTCTACATGATGAGTTCATAGGGGTACCAATACTTTTAGATGTTTCCATACCAAATTTCTTGATCATCTCCTTGATGTACTTGGATTGGCTTATGAAGATTCCATCTTTGCTTTGCTTAATTTGAAGTCCAAGGAAATAGTTAAGTTTGTCCATCATGCTCATCTCGAACTCCCCCTGCATAAGCTTTGCAAAGTCATTGCATAAAGAGTCATTAGTGGCACCAAAAATAATATCATCCATATAGATTTGAATAATTAGCATATCATTTTATCTTTTGATAAATAGAGTTGTATCCACGTTTCCTTGAATGAAATCATTGTCGATCAAGAATTTGCTTAATCTCTCATACCAAGCCCGGGAAGCTTGTTTCAAACCATATAAAGCTTTGTTCAACTTAAATACATGGTTTGGAAATAAGTGATTTTCAAAACCAGGTGGCTGTTCCATAAAGACTTGTCCAGCAATGTATCCATTTAAGAAAGCGCTTTTAACATCCATTTGATACAATTTAAAATTTATAAAGCAAGCAAATGCAAGAAGTAATCTAATAGCTTCTAATCTAGCAACAGGGGCATAAGTCTCATCAAAATCAATAACTTCTTCTTAATTATAACCCTTAACTACTAATCTTGCTTTATTTCTAATTATATTACCATGTTCATCCAATTTGTTTCTAAACACCCATTTAGTCCCAATAATTGGATGATCATGAGGCCTATTAAAAGAGTCCATACATTATTTCTCTCAAATTGATGAAGTTCCTCATGCATGGCATTTATCCAATTAACATCACCTTTAGCATCATCATAGCATTTAGGTTCAATTTTAGATACAAAGGCTAAGTTATTGTAAGTGTCTCTAAATGATGATATGGTCCTAATACCTTGAGATGGATCATTTATAATTTGCTCTTTAGGATGACTGTGAACGTACCTCCATCCTCTTTCTAACTCATCATTATCTTGTGAAGCCTCAGGTTGGTTAATGTCATTCTCTTCATTTATCTCTTGTGTAACTGGATCCTCCTTATCTTCCAAGGTGATGTCCTTGTGTTGATCTTCAATTTCATCTGCATCATTCATACATTTTCTTCCCTAATGGAAGATCATTAGATTCATCAAATATAGCATGAATTGATCCTCAACTACTAAAGTCTTTTTATTGAATACTCTAAAAGCTCTACTATGTGAAGAATAACCAAGGAAAATGCCTTTATCAGATTTAGCATCAAATTTATCAAGGTTTGATTTTTTATTATTCAAAACAAAACATCGGCAACTAAAAACATGAAAATAACTAATGTTAGGTTTTCTTTCTTTCCAAAGTTCATACGAGTCTTTTTCAAAATAGGTCTAATTAATGCACGGTTTAAAACATAACATGCTGTGTTGATAGCTTCAGCCCAAAAATACTTTGAGAGATTGCTCTCACATAACATGGTACAGGCCATTTCTTCTAAGGTTCTGTTCTTTCTTTCTACTACTCCATTTGTTGGGATGTCCTAGGTGCAGAAAAATTATGCTCAATGCCATTTTCATTACACAAATTTTTAAAAGATTGATTTTCAAACTCTTTTCCATGATCACTCCGTATCGATAAAACAGAAGAACTCTTTTCATTTGTAATTTTTTAAATAATTTTTGAAATGAGGGAAAAGCTTCGTCTTTGCTAGCCAAGAATAAAACCCATGTAAATCGTGAAAAATCATCGATCACAACAAAACCATATCCTTTTCTTTCTAGACTAGTGTTCTTGTAAGACCAAATAAATCCATATGCAAGAGCTCTAGAGGTCTAGTGGTGAAAACCAAATTTTTGATTTAAAAGATACTCGGGTTTGTTTTCCAAATTGACAAGCATCAAATCTTATCTTTTTCAAAAATAAGTTTTGGCAAACCATTACTAAATCCTTTTGATTAATTTAGATAATAAATCCATGCTTGCATGAGCTAACCTACGATGCCATAACCAACTATTATCAGTTTTAGCATTTGTAGCAACTAGGCAATCAACATACAAATCATTTAAATTAACAATGTATACATTACCATGCCTATGACCAATAAATTTCATGTTTCATCAGCAGGATTTTTAACAATGCATAAGGATGATTCAAATGTAACTTTAAATCCTTTGTCACATAATTGACTAATGCTAAGTAAATTGTGTTTCAGTCCTTTACAAGCAAAACATTATCAATATAAGCATGAGGTGTGATACCTATTTTTCCAATGCCAATTATTTTTCCTTGGCCATTATCACTAAAAGTAACAACACCTCCATCTTTTGCTCCAAAGTGATGAATTATGATTCATCACGTCATGTGTCTTGAGCACCGCTATCCAAGTACCATTGTTTTTAATTGCTCGGGTTGCAAGACACACCTGCATACACAATTCAAGTTTTACTCTTAGGTACCCAAGCTTTCTTGGGTCCTTTAGGGTTAGTTAAGATAGTTCCTTTTGGAACCCATATTTTTCTAACTTGTGTGTGTGACAAGTATAAGCTTTGTGTCCTAATTTACTACATTTAAAACATGTAATTTTAGTAGAATCATCAGCATGCACATAAATATTTTTCAAAAATTTTATCTTTCAAAAGGATTGTATCCAAGACCAGCTCTTATAAACAGTCTTTGACTATTTAAATCATTTCTTTTTCTGAACTTAATGTAAATCTATCATAATTGGTTTAATTTATCTACTTCATTTTTCAAATCTTGGTTTTCCTTTAACAATGATTCATTATCTTTTGAAATTCTTTCTTTTTCAAGAGTAAGATTTTAATTTCATTTTTCAAATCTCTTTCTTTGAACTTAAATTTGCAAAATCATCAATAAGTTCATAAAATGCACATGTAATTCATCAAAGTAAAGTCATCTAAAAACTAGGGCTTACCTCATTTATCAGCCATGAAGCAACATTGGCAACTTCATTTTCTCTTCATCTTCTGAACTTGTTGCTTCACTATCGCTCCATGTAGCCATCATTGCTTTCTTCTTTATTCTTTTAGATCCTTTCTTTAATAGTGGACATTTGGTCTGATATGTCCAGGCTTTTTGCACTCATAGCATATTAGGAGGTTCACTCTTTTCCTTTCTTTGCTATGTTCTCCTTTGAAAATTTTCTTCTTTTCAAATTTTTTCTCTCATAAACTTTTAAATTTTCTTGAAGATAAGTGTCATTTCATCATCTTCTCACTGTCACTAGTGGTTTCCTCACTTTCATCATTTTGAGTTGCACTCTTCAAGGCCATAGTCCTTTTCTTCTTTGATTCATCTTCATCAATATGTTGTCGTTGCTGAAGCTCATGAGTCATCAAAGAACCGACCAACTCTTCAAGTGATAAAGTGTTGAGATCTTTTGCTTCTTGAATTGCAGTGACTTTTGCTTCCCATGACCTAGGTAAAGATCTTAAAATTTTTCTAACAAGATCACTGTTAGCATAAGATTTTCCAAGACTTTTCAGTCCATTAATAATATCGTAAATCTTGTAAACATATCAGTATATTTTCAGTAGAATCCATCTTAAATAATTCATACTTATGAACAAGCATATTTATTTTGGATTCCTTGACTTGATTTGTACCCTCATGGGTGACTTCAAGTCTATCCCAGATTTCCTTAGCATATATGCATGTAGAAATATGATTAAACTTATTTGCATCAAGTGAACAGTAAAGTATTGGGGAACGCGGAATACCCCTAAGATCACGGCTATAGCGTATATGAGTAATACAAAAAACTTTTACCGTTCTAATCTATAAGTACAAGATCATACCTTCAGATTTGAACTTTGGAACACTTTGATTCGATTGCTCGACCTCAACCTTTAGCCTTCCGCCGTATTCCCGAAAATACCTTCCTTCTCTCACAAGATGGTGGGATCTCTTGGCCGTCATAGGGTTTCTTATTTTTCTTTCTCCAAAAATCTCAAAACCTTAACCCTAGCAACCAACTGAGAGGGTATTTATAGGGCTACAACAGGACCAATAGGCAAATATGAAAAGGACTTCCTACGTAATTAAATCTCCCAATCCTACCCCGGGTTAGGATTCAATTACGTAAATTAAATTCATTCCACTAAAGAATTATAATTGTACTCCTAATCATATTCGAATTTATATTTTTGAGCCTTTAATATTAAATACTTATATCTCCCCACGTTAAGATTATATCCACCAATTAAATTTAATTACTGACAATATAATTTAATTGGCTTTTATTATCCTTGAGACTTATCCACTTAACTTATTGATGTATCGAATTCAAAATTCACTTGCAAGATTTGATACAATCAAAACTTATAAGCTTTCTCAAGGGGATATCATCAATCCAATTTATGAGGACGTGGTTTTCTTCAACTATTAATATTCACCATATATATAATGTTATTGCCCAATCCACTGAGTTTATTGACTCATATAGAATCTCACTCTATGTGTAATCAAAGCAATAATCACTACATACACGTGTCTAGAAATAGAATTCGGATTAAGAGCATAAGTAATCATAATATTCATGAGTTTTAAATTATTTTATAAAGTCAGTATAAAATAATTAACTCAACTGGGTCCTGTTCAATACATACAAAGTGTACTAGCATAAATAGTTAGAATTAACCATTCCTCGTAGTCAAGACAGACCTACTAAAAATTTGTGCTACAGTTCTACTGATGATCCAATTCTATCTAAATCTGTGAACAATAAACTTGTATTCCAAAAGAACCGATGATCTAGTCTTCTGTGTGTAAGCCGTACACACTAGATCAAATACTCTTTGTAAATACTAGACACATGCACATATATAGTAAATGGCACACATTGCTCAAAATGAATTCTTATTAAAATATAAAGACATAACATAAAGCATATCTTTTATCTATATCTCTATCATAAAGAACATTCATAGCTTTTGCATTCAATTGAGCTAATTTCTTATCTTGCTCATCCCATTTGATTCTGATTTTGGGATGTCAAGACCATTAGTCTTGATGGTGGATGTGTGAGGTCCATTAATTATGATTCCACATAGATCATAATCAAGTGCTTGTATGAAAATTTTTATATGTGCTTTCCAATAAGTGTTGTTTGTTTTATTGAATAAAGGTGGTTATTAGTTGACTGTCCCTCAGTCAAGACAGATCCATTTGGATTGCTAATGATCTTTGGCTCTAAGCTACTTAAAGCAAAAGAAATCAGGAGCAACCTGCTCTGATACCACTTGTTGCCTAGATGTAGCAACCAAAGAGGGGATGAATTGGGTATTTAAAAATTAATTGTGCAAATATGTGCTTATCAAATTTTAATTGGTAGCAGTGTGTGATGTGAACACAACAATATCACCGAAATAATGTAGGCAATCAAACACAGAGATTTTTGTAATGGTTTAGTGCCAACCCAACACTTACATTCACTCCCCAAAAACCTTTTGGAAATTTTACTCCAATCGTATTACCAACAATTACAACCCCTAGCCTTACCAGGCTAGTTCACTTGTTACACAGCACAAGGCAGCCAAACCCCTAGCCTTATCAGGCTAGTCCACTTGTTTTATGGCACAAAAAAGCCAAACAACCAAGGGTTAAACCTAACCCTTTACAAGATACAGAATATGTTCAGAAAAGATTAAGAACAGAGTGCTCCTAGAATGAGCAAATATTCAGAGATAAATACATTACAATTTTGTAAACAATCCTTAGAAATAAATAAAACTCTTTGAAGTAGCTGAAGCTTTGAATGCTTGTGAAAGCTTTAATGATTTAGCAGGGATGAGCAGTAAATGATCTTCAAGCTTTTTCGATTTCAATACAGAGCTTTCTTTCAACAACCACGAATGTATGCAATAATGGCTCTCTTGTTCTCCTATTCTCTCCCTTTCTTTCTTTTTCTTCTTCTACATATAGCTATTTAAAACATATCTATTAGACTTAATCGAAATTAATGGTAAGTAAAACAGGAAGAGAAGATAACCGTTGAAAATATTTTCCTTGAGCATTGAATGCACTGACATTCATTTGAAGGAGAAAGAGCTCTTCAATTTCTTCAAAGAACAAGAAGCCAGTTAGCTAAAAAATAGAACTCAATTAGAGAGAGAGAGAGAGAGAGAGAGAGAGAAGAGAACACGTCCAGGTGGTTTTTATTCATCATTAGTTAGCTGGACATAAGATCCAGTTAACTAGAGAAAGGCCAGAGATGAAGATCAGCTTTGGTTAGCTAGCTGGATAAAAATCTAGTTAGCTATTTACATGATGAGCATGGCTAAAGAGGGATTTCAGCTTCCATTTGCTAGCTGAACTTGAAAGTTCAGTTAGCTAGACATAAAGAGAGCACGGCCATAAGAGGATTCTTCCTTCCATTAGCTAGATGAAGAAAAACTTAGCTATAATCAAACATCACACGGCCATGATAAGTATTTCCGCATCACTTAGTTAGCTGGACTAAAAGTCCAGTTAACTAGATCCAAGAGGAGCATAGACAAAAGAAGCTTTCATTCTATCTTAGTTAGCTAGACACAAGGTCTAGTTAACTAATTCAATAATGTGCACGACTAAAAAAAGATGTCTTCCTTCCATTAGCTAGCTGGACTAAAGTCCAGTTAGCTAAATCAAAGTAGCGTTCGGTCTCCAAGAAAAACAGCTCCCTAGTTAGCTAGACTCAGGGTCCAGTTAACTAGATCAATCTTGAGTTCGGCTAGAGAGAGGATTTAAGTAAAATAGCTAGCTGACAAAGCACTCCAATTGACTCTTTTCATCATGAATTCGACCAGAGCAAAGATTGAAGGGAGTCATAGCTAGCTGGAAGCCAACTCTAGCTAGCTATCTTAAAGTAGAGCACAGCCAAGAGGATTCACAGGGACAATTAGTTAGCTGGAAGCAATCTCCAGCTAGCTATCTTCATACCAGATTCGGCCAAGACACTTGAAGGGGCAATTTTCTTGGCTAATAGACAATGACACTTGATCAAGGAGCTTGAAGCAATTAAGATTGATGCAGGACCGATTCGCATGCAAGTAATTTTTTTTTTTTTTCTTAATGATTAGTAATTGCAGTTGATTATTCTTCCAAAGTAATAGCCTAAGAAGGATTCAAAAAATTCACAGTAAATCCGCACGCGAAATAGTTCCTAAAAAATAAGGAAGAAGGACCGCCGAGGCTAAGAAGCCCCGGTAGGGCTTGCTCTCCTACAATAAAGTTACTAGTAGATTAGAAGGGTGTACCTGGTAAGAGGAGGAAGATCAAAGTGTTGAAGGGGTTGCTCTGCCTGGTGGATGCGCCCTAGATGACCAAGCCTTGAGCCCATGGATCTGCGGCCAAGTATCCGCTGACCTAGATGATGATCACCTTGAATCCTTGAGCCCACGGATCTGCGGCCAAGTATCCGCTGACCTGGATGACGATCACTTTGAGAAATGATTGAAACATAATTGCCCCAACTATATTGATTTTGATGATTTCCAAAAGCCATGAGTATTTTAAAGGAAACAATGAGTTTATGTATCAAATACCTTGAGCTTATTCAAATGAAAGCAATGTACTATCAATGTTTATATTCAATGAGTTCTTGAATCAATTAAAAAAAGAATTTTATACTTGAGATTATACTTGAGATTTCAAAAAGAATTCTTATACTACTCTTTTGACAATCAATAACTTGATGTCTTGATGATCAAATCAATTCTATTCAAGTCACATTTATATTTAAATTTATTTGGGACGAGTTTTAAAGTCTATCAGAACATTTTTCTGATTTTGTATCGCTCCGAGCCGACTCAAGGGTTTCCGAGTCGACTCCCCAAATAGCTATTTTTCAATGTTGTCCTGAGTCGACACTTGAGTTTTCAAGAGTCGACCCCTGAACCTTCGCGAGCCGACTCAAGACTGTGCGAGCCGACTCGACTCAGACGGCAGAAAGGCTCATTTTTGAGCACTTCTCGAGTCGACTCCCCGCATATCGCGAGTCGACCCCTGAAAGTTAGGTTTCTGGAATGGACTGTGTGAGCCGACTCCCAGCTCGAGCCGACTCCACGAAATCTGGGCGCGATTTTTCACGATGACACATCAGCTCCAACGGTAAGATTTTTGAATAACGGCTATTTTTCTTGTTTCTAACGGATATATTTTTGCAGAATCTATAAATAGAGGAGCTCTTTTCAAATCAAAACAAAGAGAAAATCAAAAAGAGAGAAAAGAATATCTTTCAAAAAGAGGGAAAAACAGAGCTTTATTGGAAAAATCTTTTAGCTCAAATAGAGTGATTCAAAAGGAGTGAAATCAAAGAGGAAGTTCGTCTGCTCCATCTCATCAATCCACAAGAGTCAAAAGAAAATCCAAAACTTTCAAAGATCAAATCGAAGGATTTTCAAAAGGAGAAAAAGCTTCATCTCAACTCCAAAGTCTTCAACGGTCAAGAATCTTGCTGAGGCCTGATTCAACACTTCAAGAGGAGTTAAAGAGAAGAAGGAAGAAAGCCAAAGCCACACCATCTGCATTATCAGGCTTTTCTAACCTTTTATTTTTTATTTTAATTTGTATTTGCTCAAGGGGAGCATTTCAATATTAAACTCTGTATTTTGATTGTTTGCTGATTCAATCAGTGGATTGAATCAGTGGAGGTTGATATACCTCGTTGCAAGCCGGAGTGCTTGTGTTGGGTTAGTTGTGAGCCCGTGAAAAACAACGTGTAGGGTTTTGTGCTGGTAAGCCCGAGTAAAACCAGCTGGGTTCGTTGTGACCCGGAAAACAACAAGTTTGAGTTGTGAGCTTGGAAAACAACTCGGCTGTAATCGAGAGATTATAGTGTGGACCCAAGTGAATCTTGGGAGTGGACGTAGGTGTTGGTTGCACCGAACCACTATAAAATTATCTTGTGTTTGCCGTGCATATTTTCTCTCTCTCTATCTCTCTTTATTGCTTGTGCATTGATTTAAGTTAGCCTCTCACTTGCACATCTTGCTAACTAATCAACTAAAGTTAAAAAGACTTAAATTTTTAAGAACCCAATTCACCCCCCCCCTCTTGGGTTGCCATCTGGGCCAACAATTGGTATCAGAGCAAGTGCTCATTTAGAATTTGATCTCACGATCAAGGGCTAAAGATCCTTATGGCAACACAAAGTGGTTCATGTTTTGCTGAAGGTCATTCTACGAATCGACCTCCTTTATTTAATGGAACCAACTATTCATATTGGAAAGCTAGAATGAGAATATTCATTCAAGCTTCTGATTATGAATTGTGGGGAGTAATAATAATGGACCTAGTACACCCACACACTTAGTTGATGGCACTATTGTTCCTAAGCCCGAAAGGGATTGGAATGATAATGATAGGAGAATGGCTCAATTAAATGCTAAAGCCATTAATATTTTATATTGTTCCTTAGACTCAAATGAATTCAACCGAATCTCAACTGTAATTCCGCAAAAGAAATTTGGGATAGGTTGGAAATAACACATGAAGGAACAAACCAAGTAAAGGAATCAAAAATAAATATTTTGGTTCATAAATATGAATTGTTTACAATGGAACAAACTGAAACCATCACATGCATGTTCACTAGATTCACTGATATTGTGAATGGTTTAAAAGTCTTGGTAGAATTTATTCTAATGCTGACCTTGTGCGCAAAATTCTTAGGTCACTACCAAGATCGTGGGAAGCAAAGTCACTGCTATCCAAGAAGCAAAGGACCTCAATGCATTACCTTTAGAGGAGCTTCTAGGATCCTTAATGACCCACGAGCTGACAATGAAGCAGCATGTTGAGGAGGAAACAAAAAGAAGAAAACACTTGCCCTCAAAACTGCAGAAATGGAAGAGAGCAGCAGTGAAAGTAATGATGAAGATGATGAGGAAACTGCTCTCTTGGCCAAAAAATTCAGAAGTTTATGAGAAAAAGGCCCTTCCATAAAAAGAAATTTGGAGCAAGAATTGATGGAGAAAAGGATAAGAAAAAGGACAAGGAGAAAGAAAAAGAAAAAGAGCCCTTAGTATGTTATGAGTGCAAAAAGCCAGGGCACTTTAGATATGATTGTCCTTTGCTGAAAAAGGCCTACAAGAAAAAGAAGAAAGCATACATGGCAACATGGTCTGATGAATCTTCCTCCGAAGAAGAAGAACAAAAGGAAGTTGCCAATATCTGCTTCATGGCCAACAACGACGACAACGACAATGAGGTAAGTTCTGAAAACTCAAATGATGAATTTACTTTGATGAAATGTTTGAGGCTTTCAATGAACTTATGATTGATTTTAAATCTTGAAAAAGAAGTATAAGTTTTTGAAAAATGACAATATTAGCTTAGCTAAAAGTAAAAATGAATTAGCTTTAGAAGTTAAGAACTTAACTAATGAAAAAGAAGAACTTAGCAAAGAAAGAGATAATCTTAATCAAGAAATAGATTTGTTAAAATCTGAAACTAAAAACTCAACAAAAGATTTAAAAGATCAATTAGAAACTTTAGCTTTAGAAAAAGAACAGCAAGTTAAAGAAAATGACTCTCTTAAGAAAGATGTTAAAAAATATAAAGACATTGTTGAGAATTCACCTTAAGTTCAACTAAACTTAACATGATCTTAGATAGTCAAAAAGCTGTTTTTGATAAAGCTGGTTAGGTTATAATACATTAGGAAACAAAAATCTTTAAAGAATATTTTTGTAAAAGCCAACCAAAGTAATATAACTTGTTTTAAATGCAATGAAAAAGGTCATAAATCATTTGAATGCAAAACATTAAATAATAACAACAAGTTAAATGTTAAAGCAAAGAAAATATGGGTTCCGAAAGGAACAATTTTTGTTGCTGCTAACCATGAAGGACCCAAGAAAGCTTGGGTACCTAAACATAAAGTTTGATTATATTGCAGGAATGTCTTGTAGCCAAAAGATCAAAGAAAAAGTGGTACCTTGATAGTGGCTGCTCAAGACATATGACGGGTGACAAAGATGAATTCATCACCCTAGAAGAAAAGAAAGGTGGAGTTGTGACGTTTGGCGATAACGGTAAAGGTCAAATTATGGGCCTTGGTAAAGTTCGCATAACTCCATCTATATTTATTGATAATGTACTTTATGTTGATGGTTTAAAGCATAATCTAATTAGTATAAGCCAATATGTGATAAAACTTTAATGTTTCATTTAAATCTTCTATTTGCACTGTAACTAATTCTATTGATGATAGCATTGTTTTTACTGGTTATAGACATGGCAATGTTACTTAGTTGACTTAGAAAATTATCTGAAAGTATCATTGCCTAATTGCTGACAATGCTAACATAAATGAAATTAGTTGGTTGTGGCATCGTAGATTAGGTCATGCAAGCACACACCTTATTTCAAAACTAATTAAAATGGATTTAGTTAAAGGATTACCTAAATTAGATTTTGAAAATAACAAAATATGTGATGCATGTCAATTTGGAAAACAAACTAGAAGTTCTTTCAAATCTAAAAACATTGTTTCAACTTCTAGGGCACTAGAGCTACTTCACATGGATCTTTTCGGACCAACTAGAACCACAAGTCTAGGAGGAAAGAAATATGGTCTAGTGATTGTAGATGATTATTCTAGATATACTTGGGTAATGTTTTTAGCTCACAAAGATGAGACTTTCTCGATATTCCTGAAATTCTTCAAGAAAGTCACAAATGAGAAAAACACTACTATAGTATCTCTAAGAAGTGATCATGGAACAGAATTTGAAAATCACTTATTTGAAAGTTTTTGTTCTGAAAATGGAATTAATCATAATTTTTCAGCCCCTAGGACTCCACAACAAAACGGTGTAGTTGAAAGAAAAAATAGAACCTTAGAAGACATGGCCCGTACCATGCTATGCGAAAGCAACTTACCAAAGTATTTTTGGGCGGAAGCAATTAACACAGCATGTTACATCTTAAATAGAGCTTTAATAAGACCAATATTAAAGAAAACACCTTATGAATTATGGAATGAAAGAAAACCAAATATAAAATACTTTCATGCATTTGGATGTAAATGTTTCATTCATAATAATGGTAAAAACAACTTAGGAAAATTTGATGCT
>UESW01001549.1:392890-426353 GCA_900491605.1 Calamus simplicifolius | reverse complement strand
TGCCTGACGGATCCCTCCTGTTAAAGACAAGGAGACAAAGGGATGGCTTTCCATAGCCCTGCTGTTTGCGTTCTTCTTCGTGCAATAAATATTATACGAAGAGAATTCTGGATCATTTAAATTGGAAGATGGTGAATGGAAGCCAGCGTCAGATATTGATTGCAACCTCTGCGTCCGTGGTGGAGGACTTCAAAATAGTAAGAGAGGCTTGGAGAGGATCTTCTTGTCCGCATGCAGAGGACGGCCGACATGGATTGGGCTCTACGTCGGTGTCCGGTCTGCGTTGGCGTGGACGTAGTTAATTTGGTGTCCTTCGAATTAGGATTTTAATGCCGGGGCTACGTTTCAACTGGGGTGCAATTGAGTCAATATAACTTGTGAGTAGCTTCAGATAAAATTGACTTGAAAAATATTCAAAATTGATGGTTACTTATCTAGTCAAGCTCGAGCTTAACCTACTCAAGTAAATTATCGAGCCCTTGATCGAGCTTACATAACTTTTTTTAAAATATAAAAATTTATCTGATTAGATCAGATAATCAGCGGCTCTATGACAAAATTAGAAAAAGTAGAAAACAAACGGCCGTTCATCTCAACGAAAAAATTAGGAAAACGAACCGTCACTCGTAGGTTCATTGCCCTCTAAAATCCTTTTTTGCTAACCTGCTCCTACCATAATAATCCAGTCAAAACTCCCATATTCACCAAAATCACCACGGAGTGAAAAAGGTCATCAGCGTCCCGTTGCGTTGCCTCTCTTCTCCCAAAACCCATCTTCCCTCTTCGATGTGAGTGCGTGACTCTCGTCCTTTCCTCCGTGTCCTCAAAACCCATCTTCCCTCTGTGGCGTGACTCCGTCCCTATAAACAGCAAGAGGATAGGGCTCATCTCTAAACGGTAACGGATAAGCCTATCTCCATTAAGCCCTATTTTCATAAAGATAATGATAATCTTTGCTCTATTTCTAACAGTGAGAGCTCCTTTGAATTTTTAGTTAAAAAATATTTTATTTTAATTTTGATCGAGCTCGAGTCAAGTTTCGAGCTTCAAATTTTAGAATGAGTCGAGCTCGAGCTTGGCACTGTATCGAATCGACTCGGCTCGATTATACCCCTAGTTCCAACAATGTGACAAATCAATCTAGTGAGAGCGCCAATAATATATAAAACTCTTTGCATGTATTTGATGGATTAGAAAGGAAATAGTATTTTTTTTCTTACGTTTGTTTTTTTTACGATAATAAGAAAAAAAATTATTATGCAAGATAGCTAATCCTTTTGAATTGGAGGATAATTTATCACATCAAAATGGATATAATTTTATTTTTATCTTGTTGCTACTTTATTTTTGTTTTTTTTTTTTTTTATTCTTATTTTTAACAATAGTTAATTTTTTTTAAGCATATAATTATTCTATTTGATTTTTTCATGTTCACTATCAAATATGAAATATAATATAATTTTTATTATATCCTATTCTTTCTCTTATTTTGTCTTCCTTTTTAATCTTATTCTATCTCATGCAGCAAACATAACCTTTATTTATTAAATGATATCATAGTGCATTTAATTTCAATCACTAATGTAGATGTTTTCAACAAGAAATTTGCAAAAGAATACTTATATTAATCAAAATTAGCACTACTATGCTAAAACAAGTCTGAATATAATTATTATCCACTTACACTGATTATATTAGCACAAAATAATAAAGTCTAATTAGTTAAAAATTGTGATCTAGGTTTAAGGTTCAAGATCTAAAGTCAAGGTCTAAAGCCCAAAACATATATTAGGGAGAGAGTTAAGATAACCTCTAACTAGGTTAACATCTAAAGGAAGAAGGTAAGATAAGCTTTCAGTAGTTAAAGGAGCCAAATCGTAGGTTCCCACTCATGATGAACTAATAACAAGAATGGAAGGCCCTTGAAAGTTGGAGATCTGGCTACAAGGCTAAGCCCAAGGCAACCCGATACTTAGGTAGTGTTTGATAGCCCAAAAGTTATCCTTGGATACGGAATAGCATATATCCAGGGGATAGCTGAGGGAATAAGCATTTTTTTAAATTACAAGTATGTCATCAAGGGATAACTTTAGTTGTTCCTAAGTTCCTAGGGAATAAGTTCAAGGGATAACCCATGGTTAACCATTGGTTATCCCCTCTGTTAAATTTTTTTAGACCTATCCCTTCTAACTATAGCATTTGGAAATAAGAAGGGATATCCAGGGATATCTTTCCTTATCCCCCATATCAAACACTGTCTCAGGGTGATAGAGGTCCCCCTTTGAGGCCCCTAGTGGTTTGAGAGCCTGGTCATGGAGCCAAGCCTACAACAAGCCTTAATTGATCCAGTTACAAGGAAATAAGGAACTTTCCTTTATTCTTGGACATAGTCGACTAGTGGTTGGCTTGACCGATGATTGGTTTAATTAGAGAGCAAGGTAAAAAGAACCTAGATTCAATCAAGCAGTGAGGGTGAGGGTTCATGGAAAAGCAGTGCAGCAGCAAAGAAAGCACCTATTGCGAAAATATAAGGGCTTTCCCTTGTCATTGCATACAGTGGACCATCATGGATTAAAGGAGAGAAAGGAGGTAAGGGAGGGATTAAGAATTAATCTAGGTCCTCATGAGGTGGCCTCAAGCCCTAGCCAATAATTGATTGATGGCTATCCCATGAAGGGAAGGATTGGTTAAGAGCAGGAGATGAAGGGTCAAAATATTGTATCTTTCTAATGGCATGTGATCCCAACTAGCGATAAAGAGGGAGAGTGAGATAACCAATGATTAGTGACTCAAACTAAAGAGAAAGAAAATGACTCGATTGTGTGAACGACAAAGGACAACTAGAGTATTAGAAGGCGAGAGGTGATGCTTGTAAAGAAAGTCCATGCTTAATAAGTATTTCCATCTATTACTTATGTGATCTACGACATTTGTGGCCATTTTGGGATCTCTAGGCAATTTAGCGTAGAGTGTAGACCAATTGACTTATATGTCCATCATGGAAAGTAGATATTGAGCACCTAGATTAGGTCAACTCGGCCAAATCGAGGTAGGTGTATAGCTTAATGTTAGAGCTTATATTGGCATTTATTTAGTTCACATCAATTATACATTGAAAAGATCTAAGAACTTTATAAAATCAAAGAAATCAAATAATACTTTCTTGACTAGTTTTTTTTTAAGTCAAGTCTCAAGCTATTACACTTGGTTCATCATAGTAAGTGGAGTCGGAAGGTATGCATGTTTCCATGGCATTTTTGAGACTTTGGTATAGCTAGTTGCCACTAGGTAAACAATCTCTCAATGCTATTATATAACCTAAATTTCATACTAAAGTGTAAGTCTTGAAATAACAGTCTGCAGCATGCATCATATCACATGTGCCATACTTTAGTCCCTCTTATGTCAATATTTTATAAAAGATCTAGTTTACAAAGACACCCATCATAAAATCTTTACCTTCAAATATTTTGTGATAACAAATCTATGAAGTAGATTAATATTTACTTTGACCTGGATATATCCAAGACAATCCTCCATGAAGTCACAACTTCAAATTCAAAATCAAGAACAAAATAAGAACCAACAGATAAGCACTAAACAATAGAGAAGGGTATTGTCAATGGATTTCTAGGATAGATCTCTGCCATTTCATTATTCTTCTCATTGTCAAAGGGGAAAAAATCTCAATAGGGTTTTGATCAACTTAGAATCTTCTCATCCCTTGTTCTCCTAGTATTTCAAAATGAGAGAATGAAGAGAGAAAAATGCTTTGATCTTTTTTTTTTTTTCCTTTCCTCCTCCACATCCTTATTTTATTTAAAATTTTAATGTGAAACAAAAACTATGGGCCAAATATCTTGAAATTAGAGTATTTCTATGGTTTGTCACATTATTTTCATGAATTTTTGGGTTGGGGAAATAAGAATCTATCTTTCCATTTCTTCTCGCTCAACTCATTTGCATAAGGTTTCTTCCCAACCAAACTTGAAACCTACACCTCTTATGCCAAACCTACTTGAGTACCCCACTCAAGCCCTAACATCAATATATATATAGAGAGAGGTAGACATAGCCATATTCAAATATAGTCAAGTCTAAATTCAATTATTTTCTTCATCCTTAAATCCACATAATCCATGGATCCTAAAAAAAAGATGAAAAATGTGAGGTGGCTTTATGATTATGTGGATCCAAGGATAGGGAAGGTAACTGAATCTAGGCTTGACTACATTCGAATGTAACTAAATCTAACTCATATATATACACATATATATATATATATATATATATACATACACATACATATATACATACATCCATGCATGCATGCATGCATATAGTTGTTGATAAGGATAAATAGGTTTTTTAAATAATAGACAAGAATGTCCTTAAAAATTAACTATTTTGATAGTTGAAAGAGCAAAAGGGTCATTTCCTTAAGAAATAGACTAAAATACCCCTCAAAGTAGCTATTTTTAGTTGTTGAAGAAGGGTATTTTGGTAATCTAATAGACTGACCTAGCTTAGTCCATTGCAAGCTTGGTAAGTCATGCCATGGATTGGCTTGCATGGGCTAAGTGAGCCAAAATATGGTGTCTGTGTCATGCCAATTGACCCGCCATCAGTTGTTATACAAGCACAACCTATGGGCTATAAGAAGGGCTAGCACGATCTGACTAGATATATATGTATGTGTATACATGCATATATAGATATATATGTTTATGTATATATGCGTATACACATTTTTGTATGTATATATATATATATGTGTGTGTGTGTGCATATGCATGCATATGTATGCACACACACACATATATATATATATAAAGCATCTACTCTTACTTTGGTGAGAGAATTAGAGAAAAGATTTTTGTATTTAAATAGAACAATGGAGAAGAGTCTAATAGGAAATTAAAGGCCTAATTTAATCACACAAAAGATCCAAGGAAAGCTAGCCGAGAATATGTTAGTATGATATGGATGATATTATTTAAATACGAAAAGATATAAATGTTTTGATGTAAGTTAGATAATTAAATTTTATGGTCACTAATCAAAAATATGACTAAATGGAAAATAAATAAGATAATACTTAGTTAATATGCTCACATATTATCTTTAAAATTTATGAGCGCTATATAAGTTGAAATATGATAATAAAAAGAGCATAATATTTAGATATGAATTAAGTAGTTGTCCATATCTATTCATATCTATTTTTTTATGGATATAGATATAGTTAGGGATATAGATATAATCGGATGCTCAATTTCATATTCATATTCACATAAATTTAGATATGAAACAAGTTTGAATAAACATTATTCAATCCATTTTTACCCTTAGTTACATGAACCTAATAAAAAAAACTAAGGAAAAGAGAGAGGCTCCGATGCTAAGAACCCTCGAAGTCTCAAGAAAATATAAAAAATATATCTAGCCCTAAATATTAGTGTTCTTTCCTTGAATCATTTATGCAACAATTCTCTCTTCATCGCTTAGAAGAAAAATGTAGATGTTTTGCAAAAATCAAAAAAATGTTAAGGATAAGTAATGATACATGAGAAAGAAGTATTTTTTAAGAAATATCTCTTTTAATTTTAATAAAAATTTTAAAAATTATATATTTTCCTTCACTTATCCTTTCTTTCTCTATTTATTATTCAAAGAAATTCAAGAAATTCAGGAGAAGAAAAATAAATGGAACTAAAAATGATAGGAAAGAGAAGAAAAGATAAGGAATAGGATTCATGAATTTCAACAAAGGAAATTAAACTATTATGATCAAATTCTTTATTTTTGTTTGAAAAAAAAAAAAAAGTGGTGTCATCAATTTTGTAATGATTGAACGTTGCTAGGCTAAAGGAAGGAAACAAGAGAGTAGGGCTAGAGCCTAGCAATAGGGTTGGATTGGCTTGCCATCCACTGGGTTGGAGTAATTTCAAGTTAGATAATTGGTTAAGTCAAAGTAATTTAGACCAGATCTACATTTAAAATTAGAGATGAAAAAAAATTCAAATTTAGCTTCGCCTGACCTAGAGTCAAACCAAAGCTTGGGTCAAAAAAATTCAAAACATATTAGCCCTTAATCAAATCCAAATTTAAATCAAATCTAGGCACAAATCTTAAAATGTAGTAGGCCTCTCTACGCCATAGTAAATTTTCTTTTACTTAAAAATTAACTAATTTACAATATTTATCATACTTTTGAGTGATTGGGTGTAATTATATTAAATATTTCTTATTTTTGCATAAGCACTTAAAATTAAAATTAACTTCTTTATCCAACCTTTGCTCCAAATGAATTACTATAGGTTTTTCTAATAGGGTTTGGAGAAGATATATGCTTGGATACAATCCAAGCCTAGATGCTAAAGAAAAATTTGAGCCTAAACTCGCTCCAAAGTTAAAGAAAAAAAAAATAGGTCAGACGCGAATAAAAGAGGACTCAATTTGGCCCAGCCCTAAGAGAGATGTAAGGAAGAAATAATAAGTAAATAAATAAACTCTTTTCTTGTCCCTTAATCTAGCCATTCGGCGCGGATGGCACGTTCTTGAATTTTAGGTCGGTAAGCAACTCGCACACATGCTTCGATCGAAAGCCTGATGGCGGCTGCCACATGGAAAGGAGCTGGTCTTTAGACTACTTCCTAAAATTATAAATTAAAAAATAAAGTTAAAATATTTTATAAGATATTAGTTAAAAATAAAAAAATTAGAGTAGAGTACGGCTGAAGTGAAGTTTTTTTTTTTTTTGGTACAAACGGATGATCACACTAGTCTAATATGAGTCAGCCCAGATAAGTCAGAATATAAGATCTGTTTAAGTACAAAAGGGCAGAGATCATCCTGCTTCCAAACCCTAATCCCAGAATGATAAGCCATCGAGCCAGCTATCCAGTTAGCCATCGCATTGGCTTCCCTATAGACATGATCAATGTGGACTCTGTGAGCTTCCTTAAGGGTAATCTGGATATCATATATCAAAGGGTTAGATGCAGCTGATCATCGTTATCCTGATGAAGCCCTATGATAAAAGTGAAGTTTTAATTACAATAATTTAGTTCCTTGCACGCGAAGGCCAAGGTTGATTGTTTCAACGAAGCATTGGGAGTTGCAGCATTTTTATTTTTATTTTTTGTGAAATAGACGGCTCTTTAGAAAAATGGAGGAGAAAGTATTCTTCAAGAAAAAGAAACCATCTTTGCATGAGATAAAATATTAGTGAAACATACGGCCTCCACGCGTCCACGACTCACAAAATAGGGGCCATGCATCCATGATTTCGAGAAAACATTAAAAAAATAGAACCGAAAAATTGATCCGACTTTAAATTTTTATCTGATTTGGCTTCATCCAATTTCAGTTCAGTTAGATTTGAGTCAAGGGTTTTCTTAATTAAGAGAGGATTTGAGTCGTATTTTCTCGCCAAAGTCTGAATGAATTAGAGTTGAAATGATTTAAGTTAAATTATTGTGATCTTGATTTTTTTTTTTTTTTGAATGGTTGATATTTTCTTGATGCAAGTTGTTTAAATTATTTTGGAAATCAACCTGTAACAATTGATTAAACTTGATAGGATAAATTAGGTCTAGTGCAAGAAAGATTGGATTAGAATTAAAATAATTAATATCTAGTGAACAGTGGATGGGTATGAAACGAGAAATGATGGTCTAGAGTCGAGATTTTGTATACAGTTGTTCTTATTTAACTCAACTTGTCTTCTATCTCTAGTTCAAGTGGCAGAGATTTTTCACTGTGATAATCATTATTTAAAATTATCTTTACATTTCATAATTTAATAATATAATAAATAATTTTTTTATCATAAATAAGTTAAACTCACATTCACTAGGGATATCAATAAGGATAAAAAAATTCAATCCTTATGAAGAATTATTTTAAAAAGAATTTTTAAAAATTTATTAAATTTAGGTATCGGAATGAAATTATAGTTTTCATTTCTAAATCCATCTATAAAATTCATTTTTTTTTCATGAATGATGATAAAAGCAATAATGCCAATTTGAATTTTTTTTTATCGTACATGTTACCGCTGAAATCCGTCCTCCGACTCGGGCGCGGTCGATCTCCAGAAAGAGGGGGGGGCGGACCTGCAAAAGAAGCTCACACGCGGAGGGACGCTGGGGGTGGTCCTCCGCGGAAGACCCTCCGACGCTCAAGTCAGTGGAGAAGAAATCGGCGATCAAACCAGATAGTGAGGAGGTGAATCTCTCCGGGAGACCTCTCCGGGGGCGGCCAATCGGAGGCTCCAAACGGCAGGAGCGCCGACGAGCTACCGGCAAGAGCAGGAGAGTGGGGGTGTAAGCGTGCAAGTGTGCGTACAGAGTTGCGTACAGAGTTGCGTACCTGAGAAAATCTGCGATTATGATATTTATAGACTGCCACCTGGATCGTGAGCGTCTTCTGGAAGGTCCGGAGGTTGTTAAGATACGGAGACGGACAGAATCAGGCCGTTGTGGGGCCGTTAGGGTCCGTACCCTGTTTGTTTTGGTATCGACGGCTGGGAGAGCTCCTTGGTGTCTCGAGATCGGGTTGAGTAGGCCTAGGGCGGTTACGATAGGCTTTAGGCCACGTTCCAATATGATTCCTTGTCCAGGATGCCGCTCAGGTAGGTTCGGGCTCTCCCACGTCAGGTTCCGTGGAGGTAGATGTTATGTTGTGGATCGCTCGAAGGGGCCGAGCTAAGGAAGCCCGGAGGAGGCCGAGCTACGGAAGCCCGGAGGAGGCCGAGCTACGAAGGGGCCAAGCTACGGAAGCCCGGAGGAGGCCGAGCTACGGAAGCCCGGGGGGCCGAGCTACGGAAGCCCGGAAGGGGCCGAGCCACGGAAGCCCGGAAGGGGCCGAGCTACGGAAGCCCGGAAGAGGCCGAGCTACGGAAGCCCGGAGGAGGCCGAGCCACGGAAGCCCGGAGGAGGCCGAGCTACGGAAGCCCGGAAGAGGCCGAGCTACGGAAGCCCGGAAGGGGCGAAGGGAGGAGGTTAGCCTTAGCCGCCTCGCACGGACATTAATGCAATGATGATTTTACCCCCCAACACATGCCCTCCACTCCCTAGTTCGAAGCGTAGGTTCGGGCGTAGGGAGTACGAGTTCGAATGGCGCGTCTTGGATGGGACGTCTTGGATTAACTGGCTTGCGCAATGATGCCTAATTAATGCGACATGGCCGTCTTGCCTTCGGGGCTAAGGCTCCCTCGCGAGCGACGGCTGGGATCGTGCCACGCCCCGAATCCCGATCGATCGGGTGTTTGTCGAGGCGATTTGGGGCGCCTAGGATGGGACGCCCCACCTTTTTAGGGAGGCTCCCTTGGTGGAGAAGCGAAGTGGCGGCCGCATTGGCATTATATATATACATATGTGTGCGCGTGCGCTTGGCGTCTTCTCGCTTTGCTTCCAAGTGGGTTCTGGTCTTTCGTCTTCTCCGACGCTCATTGCTTTCGTTTGGTACCTCTTTCAATGGCGATGAGCCCAGACGACGTGGCCTCCGAGATCGTTGCTGAGGACTTGGGGAGGATTCATCAACGGTATGGCTTGCCCTTGGACATCGTCCTACGGGTGCCGGAACCCGAAGACAGGGTTACTCGAGATTTAGAGTCCGGGGTCTTCATCTACGAAGACAGTTTGAAGGCGGGTCTTCGTTTTCCTCTCCATCCCCTGGTTAAGGAGATCATGACCCACTACAACATCAGCCCGTCAATGGTGGCTCCGAACAGTTGGCGGAATGTCATCGGGTTCATCTCGATGTGTCACCAGATTCGGATCGTTGCCACCCTTCCCCTTTTTCGCGCCTGCTACCACCTGATTCCCAGGAGGAGATCGGAGTGGCCGTACATCGGGCCCCGGAAATCCTTCAACGTGATCGCGGATAAGCCCTCTTCCATCAAGGGGTGGAAGAGTCGGTTTGTCATCGCGGAGGGAACGTTGGCTCCGACTTCCCTCGAGATGGGGGGATGTTGTAAGGGATGCGGAGACGCATCCGGCCTTGTCGGCGCAGGAAGAGGAGGACTTGGACGTCCTCCGCAACGGGCAGGTGTTTTCGGCTAATGACCTGCTATCGGAGGGGGCCCTCTTCGCAGCCGGGCTCAGCCCCTTGGACCCGCAAGGTGAGTCTCTTTCGTGCCGTGTATCTTTTCGATTAGTGTGCTTGATTTTGAGTATATGTGCTTTGATGTGGCAGCCGCAAGGTCGGCATTGTCGAGCCTCTCCAAGAGGAAGAGAGGGAAGCGTCCCGGGAAGGTAGCGGTGCAGACAGCGCCGGCCCGTAAAAAGGGCTCATGCTTCCGCGAGGAGTCCGCCGGATGCCGGGGCAGTTATGGCAGAAGCGCCGGGGGCGAAGGAGAGCCCGGGGAGGGAGGTTATGGCCTCCGACCCTCTCGTGTTGGAGATATCGGACAGCTCAGATGAGGCTCCGATGGCTCGTCCGACCGCGTCCCCCCTGAAAGAGGAAACGACGGCGGATTTAGAAGAAGGGACTGCTGTTGAGGAGGTTCAGGGGGAACTTTCTCTCGGCCTCTCTGCAGGGGAACACGGTAGCAGTGAGGCAGGTCAGACTGAGGCTTCGGGGGAGCCTGCGGAGGAGACCCAAGTGGTGGAACAGGCCGGGATTTCGGAGGGCCTGGTGGCAGACACACAAATGGTGGTCGTCGAGGAAGAGGCGTCGAAGGAGGGGACGCAGCAAGGCGGGAGCCCCGCATTGGGGGCTTCTTCGAGAAAGGTTTTGGGGAGGCTGGCTCTTGGGCTAGCCGAATTATCTGAGGAAACCCAAGCCAGAGCCTTGACGGAGGAGGCTGGGATGTTGAAGGCCTCTCAGGCGGGGGGCCCAGGCCGGTCCCTCAGGCGGGGTTGGTCCATCCGGCAGTTTGGACGCTAGTATTGAGGAGGCGTTCTCTGCCATGATTAGGTCGGCCTTGTATCCGGGCGCGGATCCCTCGGAGGACAAGTTTGCCGACCTGGGATTGGTCGATGCTGCATTCGGACGGCAAGGCGTGGCAGAAAGTATCCATCTTCTTCCTGACATTGATAACACAACCTTGATGAGGATGACCCAGGCTTATGCCTCGCGGGTGAGTTACTCCTCTTGTATGATAGATGTTTCTTGATCGACCCCACCGTGGGCTCTTATTCAATTTTTGCCTTTGCAGAGTGTTTTGCTTTCCGGGCGATTTGCTGGCGCTTGAGTTTGGCGACGGGGGCCAGTGTCCAGGCTCGGAGGGAGAATGTCGAGCTCCAATCGCGGCTGAAGGTGTCTGAGCAGTTTGAAGAGCTCATGGACACGATGGATAAAAACTTGAAGGGGGCAAGGGCGGCACACCAGGTCGCTCTAGCGGAGGTGTCCAAGCATAAGCGCAGGGTGGAGGAGTTAGAGGAACTCCTGGCGAAGAACGACAATGTGTGCTTGGAGTTGGCCAGAATTGAGTCAAAATACTCCGCGGAGGTGGCGGCGATGCGGCGGGAACACGGCGAAAGTATGAGCCGGCTGGGGAGAGAGGCCGACGAGGAAAGAAGGCGTTTGGCGGGGATGCTCGGCGAAGTGGAGGAGCGACTGAAGCGCCGCGATAGCGAGATTGCCCATTTGAAAGAGGGTGCTAAGTGGGACCAGGGAACGATAACTCGGGTGAGCGGCGAATTATCCCAAGCCCGGAGGGATATCGAGGCCAGACAGCTGAAGATCAGCGCTCTGCAGGAGAGGGTCGAGCTAGTACGGGCTGACAGGTCGAGAGCCAGGAGCGAGGCAGAAGAGATGGCCAAGAGGTTGGCCGAGCGAGAGGCGGAGGTACGCTCTTATTTTTCCCCTTTTTGTTTTTACTACTGGGTTCTCGCAGTGCCGATTTGATTTTGGATTTTTCGGATGGCGAAGATGGAGTCGGAGGTTCGGGCTCTTCAAGGTGAGCTCGTGTCCGCTCGCAGTAGGAGTTCGGAGCTCGAGGCGCGGGTTAGCGAGTTCGAGGAGCAAAATATCATTTTGCGGGCCCAAGTCGCAGAGGCCGAGAAATGGGCCACTGAGGCCAACACGCAGCTCGCCATACTTAAGGGGAGGCAAGACGCTATGAGCGTGGACGCGTTCCATCACGGGATGGAAGAGTGCAAGCAGAGGATACTCAGTGGGCACCCGGAATGGGACCTTTCTTTTCTGAGCGTCGAAGATTCCGAAGACGGCGAGTCCGAAGAAGAAGACGAAGATGAATATGTCGATGTTTCTGACGCCGAGCCTGGCGGCGCCCCTGGTCCCAGCGAAGCTGTAGCCTCCGAGGGACGGTCGCAAACTGTCACAGAGGGGGCGAAAATATTAGAGAAGGGCGAATCTAGCCGTGCTCCTGCAGATGTGACTGAGGGTATTCCCAAAGTCGGTGGGGCTCCTAGTTCTTAGGAGCCGCTCTTGTATCTCGCCCTTTAGACATTTGTTTGACGTTTCGTAGCAAAGGAATTTCCTGTTTTTTATCTGAGTGTTTTTCTTGCGTGACTTCGCTGTTGCTTAGCCTTGCCTCAATGGTGAGCGGCCCATGGCTCGCTGATACCCTTGGGCCACCTTTAATTCGAGACCAGGAAAATGTATTGGCTCGGGCCGATAGGCAAAATAGGTCGGTTTGGACCGACGAACAAAGTGGGTCGGCTAGGGCCGACAGGCGAAGTAGGTCGGCTAAGGCCGACGGATAAAATAGGTCGGCTGGACCCGACAGACAAAGTAGGTCGGCTGGGGCCGACAGATAAAGTAGGTCGGCTGGGGCCGACAGATAAAATAGGTCGGCTGGGACCGACAGATAAAATAGGTCGGCCGAGGCCGACAGACGAAATGGATCGGCTGGGCCGACGGTCAAAATAGGTTTTCGCGCTTCCTGCCATCCTGCCAGCGCCCTGCTGTCCCGCAGGCAATTCGGTTTTTACTTTACTAGAAGCGGTGATACGGCACAGTGGGGGGCATAAAGCTGCATCAGAGCTTTCCGAAGGTGCTCTTTTCCCATGCAGGCTACCTCGTCGCGACGCGCATGCAACCGTCCGCTATTGGATAGTACTTTTTCAAAGGATGATTTTCTGAGCCCGTCGGTTTTCGAAGCATCAGCGGACGATTTCCTGCATTTACTGGCCGTGATTCGGGATCAGGAAGGGATCTCCGTACACGTCACAACTAAGGTGGTGGGCTTGGCGCGCAGTGGGGTGCTGCGTTCACCCTGAGGGGCCATGTGGAGGCGTGGGACAGGTGTTTGAATCTCGGGACTCTCAGCTCTGATAGCTCATCCCGAGTCTTTCCTGCCTATAAAAAGGGGGAGAAGGGGGTCTCATCTGGTTATCCCCAAAGTGTATTTTCCATTAGAGTTTCCGTTATGCTCGCTTCTTTGTTGTTGCAAGTAGGAGGGCCAAGCTTTTCTCTCATGGGCTCCTTGCCGCTGGACAGCTGGGGCGACCGGGGAGCTGCTGAAGAATGGCTCGCCCTTAGGGGATGAGTCCCGGAGATCACATGGAGAGCGCACATGGGGGGCGCAGAGATCACACGGGGAGCGCACATATAACTCTTCCCGTGTGACCTTTGCGGCCGGTTACGGGGGGCTTATGGTAGGAAGCGTATCGACACCCCCGTAGCACGCACAGACTCTCCCTTTTTCGCTGGATTGGGTTCCCGTCCCTTCTCTGAGGGGAATCCTTGCCACGGGAGGGAAAATATGGGAGCAACCGGGGCCGGATGGTTCCCGGTTCCCTTGGCTGGGCGATGACCCGCGATCCAGCACCCCCTCCTAGGGGAGCAGGCCGGATCGTCCGGATCCTCAGAATCAGCATCCGCGGGCCATGCCTCCTTTTGGATCTTTTAATTCATCCGCCCATGCGGACTGATTTCGTGGTTTGCCTGATTTGTCGATCCGGCCGTCGGAACATCGCAGTCGCCTAGGTCTGTTTTGGAGCAGTTGCTCGGGTTTTGCGTTTGTCTTTATTTTATGCATTTCAATGCTCTTGTAACGCCCGTGAGGCATTTGTAACTGATCTTGATCGGCAATAAAGAGAGTTATGTTCTATTTTTTGATCTCTATCTTTTCTTGTGCCGAACTTGTAGTCATTGTTGTTTGTGGGGTACAGAAGTGTTCCGTTCGTCCTTAGACGAGGATCCCACGCCACCCGAACTAATCGAGGTTTGTATTCGGTGATTCGTAGATCATTCGGGGAAACACCCCTTGCTCTGGTCGGAAACTTGGTGTTTTTGCGCTTCGCTTTTTCTAGGGCCCGATTTATCGTAGGTCGGCCTTGGCCGAAGCTCAGGAAATTCGCATCCCTTTTCGTCATGGTTCAAGGAACCAGTCACTCTGGATAGTCGAGTTTCGGGGAACATTTTACTTGGCCCTGTCAAGGTTCGAAGAATTTTGTAGCTCGGCCCTGCCGAGGTTCGAGAACATTTTACTTGGGCCCGCCAAGGTTTGGAGAATTGGTAGCTCGGCCCTGCCGAGGTTCGGAGATTTGTAGCTCGGCCCTGCCGAGGTTCAGAGAACGTTTTACTGGCCCTGCCAAGGTTCAAAGAATTTTGTAGCTCGGCCCTGCCAAGGTTTGGAGAACATTTTACTTGGCCCTGCCAAGGTTCGAGAATTGGTGGCTCGGCCCTGCCGAGGTTCGGAGAACATTTTACTTGGCCCTGCCAAGGTTCGGAGAATTGGTGGCTCGGCTCTGCCGAGGTTCGAAGATTATTGTAGCTCGGAGGTAGCGATTCAGCCGCCGTTGCAGGCCACGGCGTTAGGTCCACGTGGCACTTGATAAAAGGGGGCGTCAGAGCGGAATGGGCGGTACATTGTCACGCTTTTATTGGTGCGGCCACTCCTCCCGAGGGGGCAAGTTACCGATCGAGCGCTGGACTTCCACGTTTTCGAGAAAAGGGGGGCGTATTAGCGGCTTGGGGAAACGCCGAATGCATTTAATGCGGGGCGATAAATCGAAAATGTTCGCCTGGGGAACTCCCGAACAATCTGTTCGCGCTTATCGATCTTGCTTGGGATGGGGCGCGATACCTCGGATTTTGCCAGCATTGAATCGGCGACGCGTGGCGAGTTCTCATAGGTTGGCGGCGGTGCGGCCGATCGGGATACCTGCCTGGCAGGTATAAATACGACCAAGGGGGCATAGGTTTTGGCATCCCTCGGTTTGAGTTTGAAAAGATGGCCTCCCCAGCGCGATCATCGGATGAGTCGCGTTCCTCACTTGATAGCCTGCCACGCTCGGAGGGGAGGTCCACCTCCGTCATGGTTGATGGAGAGAGCCTGGCGTCGGCTTCGCGACTAACGAGCAGCTCGCGAGGGTCGCCGAACAATTTTGGATGTCGGTCAGGGAGGCGGAGGCCTCACGCCGGTTGATAGATCGGCAGAGGGAGGAGATAGCGTCCCTGCGTCAGCAAGTGGCTGACTTGGCGGAGCGCCTGGAGGAGCTGTTAGCCTCCGGGAGTGACTCCGGATTCTGATTCGGGGACTCCCCTCTTGTTTTTTTTTTTTTTTTTCGCCTCTTTGTAGTCCTCTTTATGAATGAAAGTTGGGTCTCACTTTTTTGAAGTTCCTCTCCTTAAGAGTTTATGGCCTTCACTCGTGTAATGAATCAGGGGGTTGGCGCGGCCCGTCGTTTTTTTTGCGCGCTGATGTAGGTTCTTTGAACGACGAGTTATAGGGGCGTTACCCAAAAGATTTCCAGTGGCAGAGAGGGAAATCGTCTAACTCTGCCTGGGGCCTTTGGCCGACTACGTGGGGCTCGATGGCCTCGAGAGTGGGTTTGCCAATGGTGGCTTCTTCTCGCGCGTCGACGGTTTTTACTCAACGCGCTCGTTTTAAACCGGACGAAGTCCTTCGGGGACTATTTGGGGCCGTTCGGCTTTGGTCGAGGCCCGTAGGTTTAGGCTTTTTGCTGGGGTTTTAGCCCGAATGATTTTTACCTGGCCTTGCCATGGCTCGAAGAATTCGTTGCTCGGCCCCGCCGAGGTTCGGAGATTTGTTGCTCGGCCCTGCCGAGGTTCGGAGAGATATTTTACTTGGCCCTGCCAAGGTTCGGAGATTTGTTGCTCGGCCCTGCCGAGGTTCGGAGAAATATTTTACTTGGCCCTGCCAAGGTTCGGAGATTTGTTGCTCGGCCCTGCCGAGGTTCGGAGAAATATTTTACTTGGCCCTGCCAAGGTTCGGAGATTTGTTGCTCGGCCCTGCCGAGGTTCGGAGAAATATTTTACTTGGCCCTGCCAAGGTTCGGAGATTTGTTGCTCGGCCCTGCCGAGGTTCGGAGAAATATTTTACTTGGCCCTGCCAAGGTTCGGAGATTTGTTGCTCGGCCCTGCCGAGGTTCGGAGAGATATTTTACTTGGCCCTGCCAAGGTTCGGAGATTTGTTGCTCGGCCCTGCCGAGGTTCGGAGAATATTTTACTTGGCCCTGCCAAGGTTCGGAGATTTGTTGCTCGGCCCTGCCGAGGTTCGGAGAAATATTTTACTTGGCCCTGCCAAGGTTCGGAGATTTGTTGCTCGGCCCTGCCGAGGTTCGGAGAAATATTTTACTTGGCCCTGCCAAGGTTCGGAGATTTGTTGCTCGGCCCTGCCGAGGTTCGGAGAAATATTTTACTTGGCCCTGCCAAGGTTCGGAGATTTCCTGTTCAAACAGACAACTCGGTTGTGCCGAGGATTGGTAAGCAGTATCCGTTTCTCCTTGCAATTTAACAACATGGTGCATAATGACTCATGTGACAGGTTTTGAGGAAACAGATAAGCAGGAGCGTGCGGTGAGGCATGCAAAAAATGAATTCAAAGAGGACATACCCTACTGATAATATTTGCGAAGGTTGTCCGCGTTCCAAGTCCGGGGAATGGACTTCCCATCCAGATCCTGCAGCTTGTAGGTTCCTGGTCCAATAATCTCCGCTATCTGGTATGGGCCTTCCCAGTTTGGCGCCAGCTTTCCTTGCTCCAGAGGTTTGGATACAGAAGCTTTCCGGAGGACAAGGTCGCCGGGTAGGAAAGCTTTCCCCTTGACCCGGGAGGCATGGTACCGGGCCACCCTCTGTTGATAAGCAGCCGTCCTGATTCGGGCCTTTTCTCTGACTTCCTCTATCAGGTCGAGGTTGGTGCGGAGTTGCTCGTTGCTTGCTTCCTCTGAGTAGCTCTCCACCCGCAATGATGGGAGGCCTATTTCCACAGGGATGACAGCCTCTGTGCCAAAAGCCATTCGGAATGGGGTCTCACCGGTCGGGATTCTCGGGGTAGTTCGGTAGGCCCACAAGACATGATGTAGCTCGTCGGCCCATTTGCCTCGGGCTCTGGAGAGGCGAGCTTTAATCCCCTGGAGGAGGGTTCTGTTAGTCACCTCGGCCGCCCGTTGGCTTGCGGGTGCCCGACCGAAGTGAGGTGGTGGCGGATCCCATGCTCCTCGCAGAACTGACGAAATTTGGAGTTGTCGAACTGCTTGCCATTATCGGTGATTATAGTGTGGGGTAGGCCGAATCGGCAGATGACGGACCTCCACACAAAGTCTCGGGCCCGTGCCTCGGTAATTTGTGCGACCGCTTCCGCTTCAACCCATTTGGTGAAGTAGTCGATGGCGACAAGCAGAATTTTCGCTGTCCCGTTGCAAGCGGGAATGGGCCGAGGATGTCCATCCCCCACTTGGCAAAGGGCCAAGCGGAGGATATAGAAACTAGCTCGGCGGAAGGGAGTCTCTGGATGTTTGAATGTCTTTGGCAGGGATCACAGGCTCGGACTAAATCGTCCGCGTCTCTTTGCATGGTCGGCCAGTAGTAGCCCTGTCGCAGCACCTTGTGACATAGGGATCGGCTTCCCAGATGGTTGCCGCAAATCCCTTCATGCACCTCACGCAGAGCGTAATCCGCTTCGGATGGGCGAAGGCATCTAAGCAGCGGCATGGAGAAAGACCGCTTGTAAAGTTGGTTGTCAATTACTACATAATGGGTGGCCTGCAGCCTCAGCTTCCTAGCCTCTCTTCGGTCGGGCGGAAGCGACCCTTCTTTGAGGTATCTGAGGATAGGGTCGAACCAGGATGGTTCGGCTTCGACTTGCATCACTCGGTCGGCTTCCATGATGCTCGGCTTTTCCAGGGTCTCCAGGTGGAATTTTTGCTCGGCATCCATTGTCTCCGTGGTCGCCAGTCGGGAGAGTAGGTCGGCACGGGCATTCTCGGATCTGGGGATCTGAATAATTTCAAATTCAGAAAAATGAGGAAGCAAGTTACGCACCTCCTGGAGATACCGAATCATATTTGGCTCCCGAGCTTCAAACTCTCCCCGAACATGGCCAGCCACCAACTGAGAGTCGGTGAAGGCGCTGAGCTTCTCCACCTTCAGGTTGCGGGCGATCCGGAGACCAGCCAGCAGAGCTTCATACTCGGCCTCGTTGTTGGAAGCCGGGAAGGAGAATCGGACGCCATACTCAAAGGCCATCCCCTCAGGACTGGTGAGAACTAGACCTGCGCCGGAGTAATGTGCATTGGACGACCCGTCGACGTGGAGGAGCCACCGGGCTCCAGACTTTGGCTCTTCCAGAGAGTCTGGGGTAGAACCGTCCTCCGGGATGGTGCACTCGAGGAGGAAGTCGGCTAGCACTTGAGCTTTGATGGCTGGGCGAGGCTGGAAGTGTATGTCATGCTCGCTTAATTCGACGGCCCATTTGGCCATCCTCCCCGACGTCTCCGGACGATGGATCACCGCCCTGATAGGTTGGTCAGTCAGGACCGTTATAGCATGCGCTTGAAAGTACGGTCGCAGCTTTCGAACCGAGGTGATCAAGGCCAACACCATCTTTTCAATCCTGCTGTACCTCGTCTCGCGTCACGGAGCAGCCTGCTCACATAGTAGATCGGTTTCTGGACCTTGCCTTCTTCTTTGACTAGCACCGAACAAACCGCGCTCTCCGAAACAGCCAGGTACAAGAATAGGGTCTCTCCTGGGTTGGACTACTGAGGAGCGGAGGCGAGCCGAGGTACTTCTTGAGCTCTTGAAATGATTTCTGGCACTCGGGAGTCCACTGGAAGTTTTTGGCCGATCGGAGAGTTTTGAAGAAGGGGAGGCATCTCTCGGCCGACCGCGCCACAAAGCGGTTAAGGGCCGCTATCCTCCCGGTTAGGCGCTGGACCTCTTTAATTGATGCTGGGGGCGTCATCTGTTGGAGGGCCTGAATCTTCTGGGGGTTAGCTTCGATACCTCGCTGGGAGACCATGAAGCCGAGGAACTTTCCCGAGTTGACGCCGAAGGCGCATTTGGTTGGGTTGAGTTTCATCCCATATTTGCGCAACGTTGCAAAGCTCTCCGAGAGATCCTCGACATGCTGTGACGCCTCCTTGCTTTTGACCAGCATGTCGTCCACATATACCTCCATGTTCCGGCCGATTTGCTCCTTGAACACCTTGTTGACCAGCCGCTGGTAGGTCGCTCCTGCATTTTTAAGACCGAAAGGCATAACTCGGTAACAGTAGGTACCTCGGTCGGTTATGAAGGCGGTCTTTTCTTCATCTTCAGGGGCCATTCGGATCTGATTATAGCCGGAATAGGCGTCCATGAATGATAGCATTTGGTGGCCTGAGGTGGCGTCCACGAGCTGATCGATCCGAGGGAGGGGGAAGCTGTCCTTTGGGCAGGCCTTGTTGAGGTCGGTGAAGTCGATGCAGATCCTCCACTTGCCGTTCGACTTTTTCACCATGACGACATTTGATAGCCAATTCGGGTAATTCACTTCCCGGACGAAGTTGGCCTTTATGAGTTTGTCGACCTCTTCTTCAATGGCCTTTTGTCGCTCTGGGGCGAAGCTTCTTTTCTTCTGCTTGACAGGCCTGTGCCTCTCGTCCACATTGAGATGGTGGACGAGAACCTTGGGGTCGATTCCCGGCATGTCGGAGGCGGTCCAGGCGAAGATATCGGCATTGCTCTGGAGGAACTTGATCAATCTGTGCCGAGGCTCTCCTTTGAGTAACGACCCGATCCTTATGGTTCGGTCGGGCCGAGCTTCGTCCAATGGTACTTCCTCCAATTCTTTTGCCGGCTCTCCCCGCTGTTCGGCGAAGTCTTCACGAGCGTCTAGCCCGTCAACTTCGGGCATTCTAGACTGAAGGCTCGTAACGAAACATTGCCGAGCCATGGCTTGACTTCCCCGAACCACACCAACTCCTTGCTCGGTAGGGAACTTCATAGATAGATGCGGGATGGAGACTACTACCTTGAGAGACATTAAACCCGGCCTGCCGAATATGGCGTTATATGGGGACCTGAGGTCGGTTACCAAGAAATCTGTCTGAACAATGGCTACAAGGGGCCAGGTTCCCGCGCGGACCGTCAGGGTGACGATTCCTTCTGGGACGATGACGTCGCCGGTGAATCCCATCAGGGTGGAATCCACGGCTCGAAGGTTTTCCATGAGCAATTTCATCCTGGCAAACACACCGAGGTACAAAACGTTTACCGAGCTTCCACTATCCATAAGGATTCGGCTTACATCATAATTGTTCAAATTAAGGGATACAACTAGTGCGTCATCGTGGGGGAGTTGTATCCCAAGAAGGTCATCATCGGAAAAGGAGAGCTCGCCGGTGCGTGCCTTCTTCGGCACTGGTGCATCACCGTTGCCCCTGGAGCTCGATCCGCCGGCCTCCTCAATCATGTTGATACGGCCAACCACGGGTGGATTGGGTGGAGGAGGAAGTTGTGGGAGCTCGGGCTGGCGGTCACCTCCTTGCTGCTGCGGCTCGGGTGCCCTCCTAAACTGATCTAGCCGTCCCCGTCGAATCAACCTCTCTATTTCATTCTTCAGCTGCCAACATTCTTCAGTGTCATGACCATGCTCCCTATGGTAGCGGCAGTATTTAGCGGGATCCTTCGAGTCGGGTTCCCTCGGAGAGGTACTGGCCGGGGAAGTTGGCGCTCTATCTCCATGAGGATCTGCGCCCGGGGCACAGTCAGCGGAGTATAGCGATCGAATCGCCTGGGAGGACTCGGGAGCGATTCCTTGGCGGCAGTGGAGGGACTCTTGGGCGGCGGGGCGGACTTGGCCGACGGACAGGGCGGTGTCTGTCGGGAACTTTGGGCTCTTGCTTCTTTCTTGCTTGCTCAGCGCGGGCCACTCTCCGCGACTCCTCGACCTAGCGTACTTATCCGCCAGGGCCATCATATCAGACAGACATGGGGGGTAGCTGACTTCCATTGCCAAATAGAAGTCGCTCTCCTTCGAAACTCCCCCCGCCAGGGCGGACATAGCCACCTCATGATTAAGGTGGTCCACCTCCAACATGGCCTTGTTGAAACGGCCAAGGTAGTTCCTCAAGGACTCCCCCTCTCTCTGCTTAACTTCGGAGAGGGAGTCGGATCTTCGTCGATGGCGGCGGCTGCTGACGAACTGGCCAATAAAAAGGTGGCTCAGCTTGTCGAATAAATCAATGGAACCCGGTTTCAAGGCGTTGAACCAGGTTCGGGTGGATCCTCTGAGGGTGGATGGGAAGGCTCGGCAGAGGATCGCATCAGATGCTCCGTTGAACATCATTATTGATCGAAGCTACTGAGATGGTCGTCCGGATCAGTGGAGCCGTGATAGGGCTCGATGGTTGGCAGCTTAACGTGGGAGGGAATCACTTCCTCCATGATTCCCTTAGAGAAAGGGATGCCCTGCTCTGCTTTGGGCTGGGGCAGATGGGTCTGCTTGGCGACGTCCAACTCCTGATGCATCTCTTGGATCTGACGGCGGATCTCCTCCTCACCGGCTAGAGGAGGGGCTGGGCGCGAGAACCGCAAGGATGGCGTCGAATCATGGTGAGATGTCGCCGGAGAGAGGGAGCGGGCTCGCCGAGATCTAGGAGGATCTCTATCATAACCGGTTCGAGGGACCGGTTTGTCCCCCCTGGGGCGATGTGGGGGATCCGCTGATTCATCGGATCGGAGGAGGAGGTTGCCGGCGAAGAAGAAATCATCGCTTCCTTCTGAGGACGCGAAACAGGAGGAGCCGCAAGGCGCTCCTGTACCAGATGGGTAAGGGCCTGGACTTGCTGGACTAGTGTAGCGAACTGGTCCTGGGTCACCGGAATGGCAGGCGGCGACGGAGTCTCGACAGGTGGGGGTTGTGGCGCTGTGGCGCCAGTCGGATCAGGCCTCTGGGAGGCGACCTAATCTTGGGCATCAGAGGTTGCTCTCTTCCGGTTGGCCATCAGAGAGGTTCTTCTCCGAATCTGGATCCTTGTCTCCTTTCTTCAAGTTTTAATGGGACTTGAGGCCCTTCCTCTAGCGCCAATCTGTTGCCGCTGAAATCCGTCCTCCGACTCGGGCGCGGTCGATCTTCAGGAAGAGGGGGGGCGGACCTGCAAAAGAAGCCCACACGCGAAGGGACGCTGGGGGTGGTCCTCCGCGGAAAACCCTCCGACGCTCAAGTCAGTGGAGAAGAAATCGGCGATCAACCAGATAGTGAGGAGGTGGATCTCTCCGGAAGACCTCTCCGGGGGCGGCCAATCGGGGGCTCCAAAGGGCAGGAGCGCCAACGAGCTACCGACGAGAGCAGGAGAGTGTGAGTGGGGGTGTAAGCGCGCAAGTGTGCGTACAGAGTTGCGTACAGAGTTGCGTACCTGAGGGAATCTACGATTATGATATTTATAGACTGCCACCTGGATCGTGAGCGCCTTCTGGAAGGTCCGGAGGTTGTTAAGATACGGAGACGGACAGAATCAGGCCGTTGTGGGGCCGTTAGGGTCCGTACCCTGTTTGTTTTGGTATCGACGGCTGGGAGAGCTCCTTGGTGTCTTGAGATCGGGTTGAGTAGGCCTGGGGTGGTTACGATAGGCTTTAGGCCACATTCCGATATGATTCCTTGTCCAGGATGCCGCTCAGGTAGGTTCGGGCTCTCCCGCGTGAGGTTCCGCGGAGGTAGATGTTATGTTGTGGATCGCTCGAAGGGCCGAGCTAAGGAAGCCCGGAGGAGGCCGAGCTACGGAAGCCCGGAGGGGGCCGAGCTACGGAAGCCCGGAAGGGGCCGAGCCACGAAAGCCCGGAAGGGGCAGAGCTACGGAAGCCCGGAGGAGGCCGAGCTACGGAAGCCCGGAGGGGGCCGAGCTACGGAAGCCCGGAAGGGGCCGAGCCACAGAAGCCCGGAAGGGGCCGAGCGACGGAAGCCCGGAAGAGACCGAGCTACGGAAGCCCGGAGGAGGCCGAGCCACGGAAGCCCGGAGGAGGCCGAGCCACGGAAGCCCGGAGGAGGCGAGCCACGGAAGCCCGGAAGAGGCCGAGCTACGGAAGCCCGGAAGGGGCGAATGGAGGAGGTAGCCTTAGCCGCCTCGCACGGACATTAATGCAATGACGATTTTACCCCCAACAGTACATTAAGCCTCTGTTTGGATGGAAAGAAAAGTAGGGAGGAAAGAAATTAGAGGAAAAAATATGAGAGAAAATGAAGTTTACCTTGTTTGGATGAGAGAAAGTATGAAGAAAAGAAAACTAAAGGAAAAAATAGAGAAAAAAAGTGATGAAAATAGGAGAGATTTTTAATCTGATATTGATCCTTCAAGAAAAAAATTGATGCATTTTTTAATCATTTATAATAAGAACATTATTATCATTGTAAATTATTAACTTTTCTTTTATCTCTATTTTTTTTCCACTCATCAAACATAAGGAGAGAAAAATATTTTCTCTCCAATTTTCTTTCCTTTTACTTTTCTTTTCCCTTAATTTTTTTTCCTCCTACTTTTCTTTTCATCCAAACATAACATAAATATTAGATTTAAATTTAAAATTTAATTTTTTTAATAAATTTCAAATATTCACTTATAATAAAACTAGGCCTAAAATTAAATATTAAAAAGAAAAGGGAAAAGGGCAAGGGTTTAGGATTCCCTTGAGGAATGAGAAACTATAGGGATGAAGAGATAGAGGGTAGGGGTGGGGATGAAGATGAAAGGTGAAATATATTCTACATCTCATAGACATTTTAAGATTTGATGGAGCAAATTACTACAAACATATTCGTGATGAGTCCAATATCTAGGGCAAAGCTTGCACAAAAGATAGGATAAGATTTGAACAGAGCCTTGGGACCGCTATCAAGCACATTTGCTCATGTCACACTAAATATTCCATTGTTTTGCTATCTACATGCTTCATTGAATATGAAGGGGGAAAAGTCTTGCTGCATCATTCTTTAGTGCAGCAAACGTACATCGGTTGCACGAATTAACCATTCGTGCATATCAGCTCGCATGCGATAGTTCAATGAGCCTTCTCGCGCATCGTATGTACAACAGTATGCGTGAGCGGTCAATCCATGCGTATATACTTGCTGCACCAAAAAGGATGCAACAAGTTTTTTCCTACGAATGAAACTGATTATATTTAAATTAAAAAAAATGGAGCCCTAAGTGGTAGGAGCCGACGTCAAACGATTTAACGAACAAGTCCAAATTTCTTTGGCTCTCAACAAAAGGCGAGGTTGAGGCGGTGCATTGGGAGGTATTTGGAGAGAGAACAAACTGTGGATTAGGATGATTGAACTCCATGCACACACTCACAGGATAGCTAACAAAGATGGGGTGCTTTCAGTGCCTAATTTGTCTCAGCGTGGATCTTGTGGGACTTCGTTATATGTCAGAAGATTTGCACTTGAACATGGCATGTTTGAACCCTAATATGGCCATGAATAAGTGGTATATATACTTATCAATTCTACTACATAATTTAAAGTTCACTACTTTTACCATGCTTTTCACTGCATGAATGAGGGTGGAGACTTAAATAATATAAAGTTCAAAAGCAAATAGGCATTGAATAAGGATACGAAGGTATTAAATTGTAACCTTGAATATATGGAATTGAAACTCGATTTCTAAAAAAGTATTAAAAAAAATACATAGCTGCACCCTTTTAAAGTTTGGATACCAGTGTAAGTTTTAAACAATCAGTCTAGCAAATTTTGATATGTCGAAAGAAATCAGAGTAAGATCATTGTTTCCTTCATAACTTATCATTTTTGATAAATTAGAGGAGTGGTATAGCCATAAAGAAGTATTACATTAGGAGCATGGGACAAAGTCTTCAAAATGGATGGAGAACAACTGCTAATGGCCCTTTCCGGTAGCTATCCCCAACATAGCTTAAACTTCTGCTCTTATCTCAATTCCTATTTAATAAGATGGAATGGTTGAGACATTCCCCATTCCATTATGAGTACGTGGGTCAAATTGTGAGCCACCTTGAAAGAAAGACTTCCCATGCAATGAGATATCGAATACATTCACAAGAGCTAGTAAATCATGTAAACTAAATCTGCTGTCTTTAATTAAGAAGAGAAGCACAGGAACATCCTTTATTGAGAATTAGACCAAGGAATAAATTCTGTACCCTAATGATGAAACATCTCCAACCTATACCTGACCTGATTTGGATCAACACATGCCCAGGGGTTGGACCTACAACTCAGTATATAGTCTTTAATTCAGGCATTCCTCTGATTTAGGTTGAGTGATGAACTTGGAAGAGTAGATCCAACTTAGACTCAACCAGAAATGCCCAGTTGTTAGTTCAGGTGTGAGTGTAAAATTGTCTCTAGGGATTTAGTAACATCAAGGTCTACCTGGATTTGGACCCAACTAACTTCGCTTGCAGCCCTACATATAGCCATACATGAGAACATTATGGTTGACATGATGATTAGGTTGCTCAGTGGCTCTCAAGCAATAAAGAAGAAAGCTTGAAATATAGGAAGCATGCCTCAAAAATATTTCAGAACCAGTTTATCTGTGTGTTCCGAGTTATAGCATTAAAGGAGGATAACCATGGTGAAAGGCAGGCTAACAAAATGCAAGTCTTACAAACTTTTCATGGTGACTTCTTTCTTTCTTTGATTGATGAGGTCTACAGGAAATTTTGGACTAGCCGAAGGTTATGTGAACAAATGGGGGCACCTTTGGTCTCTGGACTTCAAGAACGGTATTGTAGTTTACAAGATATTGGCGTGAGAAATATACAATAAACATTTGATATTAAAGGAATTGAAAGAGGCTAACTTGCAACCCTTTGGTACTCTTTTTTTGTTTTGTTTACAAAAACCCAAAGAAATGAACCAAACTGAAGAACATCTATGAAAAATCCTGCTGTTTTTTTTAAAAAAATATTGCTTGAAAAATCTTTAAAACCACTTTGATAGCAAGGATTTATTGTTTTAAGAAAGAGAGGATAAAAGCAAGTAATAGAAGAAATTTGAAAAAAAAAAAAAAAAAACCCAAAAAACAACAATACCAAAAGTAGAGTGCATGCATGATTTTGATGGCCTTGCTAGGTTTTTTTTTTTCATTAAAACCAAGATAGGGCATCATGAATGAGATGGTTAAAATTAGATATTAGCAGTGTAAATTTTATTTATACAAGGTGAAAAATTGTAAGCATGATTATTTTGATGTCCGATCCTTGTACAATGAACTAATTTGTTTTGAAGTTAAAACGAAAGATAAAGGTTATATTCAATGTATAGGCAAAAACTATTCTATACAAAGGACCACAAAGAAGTTTAAAATTTCTTGAGCAGCTTCCTTTGCCCTTGTATTGAATCATGGATTTACATTGTCTTTGCTTTGCTTGAGATAGCTACATTCAATTCAATAAGCAACTGCATCCGATGATAATCCAAGGCATTTGGAGGAAATAATGACTCAAAACTGGCATAAACTATTCCTCAATGCTTTCTATGCATGCAATAAAAAAACCAGACAAGAACGTCCCCGACGTTGCTATCCGGTTATCCCTTTCTGAACCAAGCATTCCTTCCGCATGGATTTTCTGATGCATGCTAGGCTGAAACATTCCACCCTCCTGATATGGCAACTGAGTGCCCATGCATGCCCAAACAAATTAATCTTCCAAACTACCTAGCCATGAACTATCACTAGGCAAGATCACCTTACCACCTCAGAGATTCTGAGCACTTCACATTACACATTGGAACACAGCCATTATTTCTTCCTCACACCAAGCCATCAGCACAAAATTGTTCAAAGCCTCCAAGTGGAGGTTCAAAAAAATCACCATGGTATGAATGCCAATCAATTCTTCAATCGCCAAACAACTTAATTTGACAAGTTGGGCCACTGGATTGGAATCTTCACACTGAGACCTTTGTTTCTTGGTTGTTCACATAGACTGATTCTTTGTTTCAAGTTGCTAGTATAGCTCTTGTCTTCCAAGGGATGTATCTTCTGAAGATCCCATCTCCTCAACAACATACTTCAGCAACCCCCCGTTTCCACCACAAAGTCTATCGGTCAAAGTTGGGGACAATGACGTATAGATACCTGCATGATGTTTACAGCTTCATACGATGAGAAATAGTTTGAAAGCAAGAAAAGTAGAAAGCCAAATTAGCTCAAGATAGGCAGAGTAGCTCTCGCACTTCTTGAGGAGTTCCTCTCGTAGTCTTTCGTTGCATGTAATAAAATGGTTCCAGAGAGAACAACAATGAAGCCACATATTTCAGAAATGATGCTTCCCATGCTTTGTCCATCCCAATCCTGCAATTATGATTGAACTTTTAGTGACTCACTAAGCAATGATCTGAACACCCAGAAAAAGGCCCCCAAGAGAAATCCTTCTCTTAAAGTAACAGGAAAAGAAGTCTAACCAGCTGGTAGTGCCATAGAACCCAGACGTGTTACACTAAGGTGGGGGTTATGGATGCAATCTTACACACATAATTAATATAAGGGCATACTATGTAGCCCCGTATTGAATATCTCGATAACTACTTGTGCCACAAAGGTGCTCTTACTGCCTTATTCACTAAAATGGTGATATCACATGTAACTCAACCATGAATTGTTTGGAATTATGTACATCCTGACCATCACTTCTAGGAAGTGAATGTCAAAGTGCAATTTCAGAAAATTGCCAGTCATACAAGTCATGCAAACATCCAATAATAAGTCTGTCGTTGCTGCCCAAACAGGAACAAGTCAATCCCATCTGCAGCAGGTCTACAGTCTTCCTTGGTCACCATAAGTAAGCAGGATTTAAGTTGTTAATTGAGAGATGAAGCTGCAGCCTTCCTACTAGATTAGATCATATGTTAGGTGAGACTTTTGGGCAACGATTGTCCTGCAAGTGGATCTTAGCTTATGTATTTCAATTGAAGGGTAGACAATTCTGATGTCTGCCAGAGCATGAACAATGGATCAAAGAAGACATAGATGGTAAAATATGAAAAACAACACATTGATGGTAAAATATGAAACTTCTCAAGTTCTGTAAATGTGAATCAAGTAGTTGCATTGTTAAACTAACACAGATGCCAGACATCAGCAAGTTATAGTTTCTGGTGTGGATGCCATGCAATATGCAATTGCAAGATCGGTGCTAAATTGAACGATTACAACTCTTTATCAAAGCCTGCAATTAGTGCAACTATTGAACGATACCTTGAACATTATGACACTGGCAATGATTGTGAGTGTGGTGAACGTTACATAATATATTGGAGAGACAATAGCAGTATTGAAAGTGTCCAGAGCCTGAAAAAGGAAAAAAAAAAACAAAAGATTACTCAATTGAAAAAAAAAATCTTGCAAATGCATAAAGAATTAAAATAAATACGTTTGGTTTTCTGGATTTAATGATTTATTCAAATATTACTATCTATTACTAAAGACAAAAAGGGGTGACAATTTCCAAAAACTAGAATTGATAACTTGGTCAAGTCATATGTATCTTAAAGCCACTATCCAGGTGATTATTCAAATATGGTTGTGAGTTACCTAGACAAAGATTGACCAAAAGACTATATGTAAAATTTGTTTTCTTATGATATCCAAGGAGAACAGTCGCTCATATTTTATTCCACTTAAGGGGCACTTGATAGGGGGTGATCCATCCAGGATCAACGATGATCAGGTTTGGGGAGAGAAAATCATCACATTTGGCTGCAACTTAATGATCCTATGTGATAGAGATCACAGATCAACCCAACTGGATGCTTCTACTCTTGTCCTTGAGGATGGAAATACAAGATCACCCTCAAATAGTAATCATAGGTTGAGTTTAGGGACCAAAATGCTTCTCATCCATAGACAAAAGACACCAATAAAAATGCACTTCATCATGTGTTATATAATAATAAATATATAATAATATTATTATGTTTATTTATTTAATATAGTAATATTATAATAAACAATAGTATGATTATAATAGAATAATATTAAAATTCCACTCATCATGTATCATATTATAATATAATATAACATAACATGGCATAATGTAATATTATTATTTTCATTTTGTTTATTATAGTGTAAATTATTGTAAATCTATAATTTAAGTATTATAACAAATAATATCATAATTTAATCTAAATGTTTAATGAATAATATGAAACAATGGTAAAGTATCATAATAGTTGTAAAATATATCAGGGATGGTTTTAGTATGACATTGTCAGTGATCTTAAATTCTCATTACATACCAAACATATTAATCATGGATATTTAAAGACCTTTGATCACTAGGATATAGCATATCAAGCACGATCATCTTAGATCATCATGAGATAAGAATCGGTGGTGATCTTAGATTAGATCTCATTCAGGTTGCCAAATGCCCCCTTAATGACTTTCAACTTATTAACAATTACACGATGAACTTGCTCTTTCTACAAAATTATACTAATGTTTATATATATATATATATATATATATCGAGAGAGAGAGAGAGAGAGAGATGGATTTGGCTATATGCTTCAAATCCGATCAACCTTTCCACTTGTGATCCACATATCAAACACGACCATCCAAGAGAAAATATTCGGTGCCTACACTCTAAACATATTAGAGTCCATTGATTCCCTGTGCCTGATCAGATATAGAGGAACTATAACTTAATCTAACAAAATAAAAGGGAATTTTCACACAACTGGCACAATAAAACTCCAAATAGGTTTAAATATTTCTTGATGAATATGGGACAGATGACAACATTCCGCATGGTAAACATGATAATAACCACATAGAGGGAAGATGTTTAAATGGCACCTATTCCCCTCCTGTCCCCCATTATTTTTGTTAACTGTCACTAAATATTAATTGTTGATTCCTACAAATCTGGTTACAGAATTTTGAGTTTTCAACATTGATAGCACGCTGATGGTTGCATCTCGCTCTCTTTCCCACCTTACACTTCTGCTCTCTTAAAAAATCCATCCATCCCAAATTTGCCAACATATCAGACAAGTTGTCCAGTCTCCTATGGCCATGGATATAAACCAATAATCAAAGCACATAATGGACATAAAAACAAGTAAGATAAATCTACTTTTCTTACTTTTCATTGTTCCTTCTTCTCTTTTTTCTTTTGACACTCTGGAGGGTGGGGTGGTGGCTTCAATGAAGTGATGCAAGGACACATGGATAACTCTGATGGGCATTGTTAGTTTAGATCAAAATCAAGCATAGGATACTTATCAGTCCATAACAGTAGCATTACAAGCAATCTATACATGAGAAAAAGAAGGGAAAAACAACAAACACTAAGAAGAAGCTGGATTTGGGAAGAGATGTCGACTTGTGGATTGCACAAGAAAGGTTGAGTGTTGCAGAGAGAGAACGTTTCACAAAGGTCTAGTTGGTATCGTATATGAGCATGTCCTGCTATTTCGTATTTTATTCTACCAGATATAGCCCATATAATGTGCTGAAAATTTTTCTATTCCTCAAAAATCAAATTGTAATTTGTGAATATCCCTTTTCTACTTTGACCCTTCTCCAACAGCTTTCTAAACAAAATTATTTTCAAATCAGATAAAATTTGTTTAGATTTTTTGGATGGAAAGTCTCTTTCTCCCATATGATCTATCTACAACTAAACCTCCCTATGTGATAATCTTGAACCCTAAGCCACAGGGATCACATCAGTTTGTGGCAGTTGAAAATGAGTCTGCACAGATGTGTCTGATCATCATGGATTACTAAGTGGAACTCTAGCCAACCTAATAAGCTCACTTCACACTTTTATTGGGCTCTAGCATTTGGAACCAACCTCGATTGGGTTTGACTTAATTTTAGAAATTGAGCATCAAGAAATCCAGTCAATCCAACCTTCTTTGATCAGTAGCCTTTGAAAAACAAATGTATAGACTAAAATGAGAATTCAGAAGAGATCTGCTAGCTGGATTTATCGACAGGCTTTAAGAGTTGGCATGAAGGGATACAAGTTGAACCTTGATATTGATTTCTAGCTGGTCGTCAACCTTAAACAAACTAGCGCCCCAAAGGAAAATGAAGAAAAAAAGAGAGTGCAATGGTGGAGAGAAAGTCTACCATACTGATCCATATCGATTATATTGTACTGCACCAGTATAATATCAAGTTCCAATTTGGTATGAACCAAATCAGTCCAAACCGACCTGTACTGCTTGGTATTGACATTAACTGTGTGATGCCAAATGGTTAAAGTGAAAAAAATGATACCCTATCTTAGTACGGGATGCATGCTATACCATAGGATCTTAGTACCAGTTTTTCAGACCTTGAGTGGAAAAACAATGGCATCCATCCAATGGATTCAACCCTCTGCTTTCCTAACTACTGTTTCTCCTCCCTTTCCAATACCAACACACTCAAATTCATTAATACTGAATCCTTGGTTGGAACATATTGCAATGGGTTTATTATATATTATGACATACTATTTAAGTGCCCCACAGATTGGAATATCCTTTCCCAGCATTACCAAAAGAGTCTCAAGACTCACCACTGCTCCAATGTGGACTCTCTCTCTCTCTCTCATCAACTAGATGAACCGCATGGTGAGATTAGATCCCAGTGCAAGGGTTTAGATCTTGATATTGGTACTCATCCCATGTTGATCTCAATTTCGTAATTGAATAGGATAGTAGGGCAGATCAGGCTGGACCGGAACAAATATTCACAACTAAACAAGGAGTAAACCTAAAAATTGGAAAAAAAAAAAAAAAGTGACGTTCCAAGATGCTAGGCTATCCCAAGTATCGGGATGCAACTGTCTCACTCCATCCTAGCCTGAAAATGACTGGGACAAACTAGAACAAAGTAGGAGAATGCAATCTATAGAGACCTAGAGTCGAAATGTGTCCTAAGACCTAGTCTCTCTCTAATCCAACATGGTACAACAATGACGGACCATGTCCTCAATCCTGAACTAACGCACATAAAAGGAATGAACCCATCACAAGACAACATTATAGTCCTCTAATTAAAAAAGTATTAATCCATTAACATAGATCTACTCTTAACCATCAGACTAGTCAAATTGTATAGTCAAAACCAAAATATTGACTGCATCTTAAACTTGAAAATTTTAATTAGCATTATAATTTGTGGAAAAAAAAATTATTAGAACTTGTAAAAAATATGAAGAATTTAAAGGGCTTTCCAATAGCGGTGCTAGTGAGTTCTAGTTGCTCATCAAAAGATCTTAGCATTGTCGAACAAAGCACAACAAAATTCGTACATGATCAAAGTTTAAAATACAATGATATGGGGACATAATAGTCATAGGGTGGTATGGTATGTATCATGGTATGTCCCTATCTAGTCATGGATGGCTGGAGGATACCCCATGTCAAATACACAGCAGTATGGTACTTGATATGGATCAGTATAATCAGTCTTTGAATCCTTGTGCATAATAGGCATCATTGATTTATGTTTCATAAAAAACTTATATTATAAACAAATCAAATGACATATCTTTAAAAAAATCATCAAACTAACTTATTTGTAGTCATATATGTGGAGATGAAATCAATCCTTTACAGCATCTTGAGATAACAAAACAAAATACACAAATGATATTTATTCAGATACAATATACTGTATGTTTATTAAAGGTAAAGGGGAAAAGGGAAAAAATAGGTCCTTTCCAAATTCTAACCTAGAAGATAATAGCTGAAAAACAAACCAAAATGGGGAAGAGAAGGAACAAAAACAAAACAATATAAAAGCATGGAAAAAGATAGGGTGGTAAAAATTTGACTCATCTATCTGAGCAAACCTATCTAATATCCTTTCTAGTTTAAAAACTGGATCAAATCCGAGTCCATAAATTGAGACAAGCAGCATGTCTATATACAAGCTCGTAAGATTAGGGTGACTTATAAGTTGTTAACTTGTTGGTTGAAAGCCCATATATCTAACCATAAAATGAGTCAATCAGAAAACATTTCTATCTCACTCAATCTTAAAAAGCTTCTTGATCTCCCAATTTCTCGATTCCTTTCATTTGTACTTTTCCTTCTTCCTTTTTATAAAAACCCCAGCTGATACTTCCACATACCTCCACCAACAAGCTTGGTCCAACATTTACCTCAATAGCAGACCATCTACTCACCTTGTAGCCTTGCCTCACACCATTCCTGTCCTCCAATACTCCTTAAAGGTATGCTACATCTTCTCCCCCTCCCCCAATCGCAAGCCACCACTCACAATCCATTTTAGAGTCCCTTCTCTGCCCT
>UESW01001549.1:313472-392272 GCA_900491605.1 Calamus simplicifolius | reverse complement strand
GGGACAACTGAGATGCCTGTTGTCCTGTCAGACAAAAAATCCTTAGTTTTTATGATATTAATATCATATGCTACAAGATGAATTAACATCATATGCTACAAGATGATATTAACATCTCTGCTTATCAATCTCAAGAGCCCTCGTGTCTCCTTCTTTCCAAAATTCACCAAATTATATGAGTATTGACTCCAATATACATATATGCATACATATTTTTTTTCTCCTTATGACCCAATAAATCCAACCCTAGAGTCAAGTTTACACATCTCCAACTAGAGGGTTCAACCACATAAGGAACGAAAACATGTGATAGTACAATGAAATTCTAGGACACTTACCAAGCTAAAAAAACAAGCATCAAATATTAAAAAGGCAAGTTCATCCATAACAGACATCTCAAATAATATTGCAACTAAAGCAATGGAGTTCCCAAATCTTATCTTATTTACAAGAGCTAGTTTTGTGAATCCCCAGCTGTTGGCTTTGGTTGGTGGCACTTTCACTAAGAGCATAGCCACTCAAGCTTCTTACTTGTAAGCATTTTATCTCCCCACTTCTCCCATCATTCATCACAAGTCAAACCCTCCAGATTAAAACAGGCTGCCTCTAATATTTATAGTTCAAATTCACAGCGATTGATCTAAATACTCAAATAGGAATGATGGATGGGATGTTAATGGATAGAGATGTTAAGGGATAATTTAATAAGCGTAGATGATAATATCCTATGTTCAAAATGTTCTTCAGTTTGAAGATGACCATGGTATGTCAGGAATAATAAACCAAATGAATTCTTAGGGGAAGTTCATGAGTTGTGAAGGATATGATGGATAATATATTTAACAAAACAGGATTTATATCAGTGAAGCATGGGGGCTCGTTGCCATCAACATATGTTGGCGAGCATTATGATAGTTTTAAATACAAAGTAGCTCACAACATACATTTCCAGACATAGCCCAAGAACCAGAACAAGCATCATTATCATTAGCATTGTGAATAACAATCCCACAAGACAATAACATATATAGCATATTGTTTATTTTGAAATACTTCATTTGATATTGCTGTTGTTCTTCAATTTTACTGTTCACATTATAATCTATCTGAAAATTAGTAGAAATTTATGCATGAAAAGATCAGTTCTTCAAAACATTCAGGTGGATGGCTAGCAGGATGATTAATAAGAAAAGAAAAAAAAGACAGAAGAAGCTGACTTACAACCTTTTTAATTAAAAGCATCAACAAGAAATCCCAGCCAAACTATAAGCACATTATATGCAATGGGGGATATATGTTGTGCCATTACTCACCTTGTTAAGATAATTCAATTGTGTTATCACGCATGTAAGCACTATGAGCATAAAAACCAGGTCTGGGGATAGATTAACTGATTCATGCCCTCAAAAGTCAGCTTTAGGGAAGTACCCAGGGCTTTGACACTCATTACCTGCATATGTTAATAATCATAGAGAGTAAATAGTAGTTCTATACATCAAGTCTTAGCTTCATTTTCTGTTATATTAAATTGAAACATGAGATATATACAAGAAACTAACAACATATTGAAAACGCAATCATTACCGAGAGAGAGCCCATCAAAGAACAGATGCTGGTGTAAACTAACACATTTGTATGCCCATAGCGTGGAGCAAAATGGAAAACTAGAACAAAGACCAATACAATAACTGAAGCCACATACAGCAGGAAAGCTGAAAACAACCAATCCAATCAATCTGTGGTCATCATAAAAAAGTCCAGCAATGGACAAGGCGAGCATATAATAAACTCAATCGATATAAAACGAAAACAAATAGAGTGAATCAATCCGCTTACCAAATTGAGTAGCCAATTTCCAAATTTCCTGAACCGAGCCGATTGGTTTCTCCTGTGGTGCATGAATGACAATCACCATAGACCCTGCAATGCACATCACACAGCCCAAAATCCCAAGATCATGCAACTTCTCCTTCAATATAAAGTGAGCCAACACCGCACTACATAAACCATTACGATGCCATCAGCAAGCAAGTCAACACTTATATATGATCATTATAACCTAGCATCTCACATACAACCGATGAATTACCTCACAATTATGCTCAACGCGCCAAGCGGAGTCACTAGAACTGCCGGGGCGAACGCATATGCTACAAAATTCGCAACTTCTCCAACAATCACTGGACAAGATCGCATCTTAGTTAGCTAAAAATGAGCTACACCATGCAATTGAATGAAATCCATACCTAAGCCACTTGATCTTTGCATTAAAAGAAATCTATCATGACACCGATATACATTGAAAGATATCAAGGAGAAAGGAGGTTTGGCTCACTTGTGATCATGCCAGCCCACCAGAGGGGCTCCAAGAGATAAGAATATCCACCAACACCTGCGTCACGGAAGACATCCATTATGAATTAAAGAGCAACCCATTTATTAGTCGTGGAGATGAAAGATTGAGACTGGCCGACCTGCTCGAATCCCAGAAGCGGCGGCAGCCCTCCTGAGGCCCTTCTTCTTGATGATGAAGCTGGCGCCAATGAACCCGCTCGACAGCAGCGCTAGCACGAACCCCTTCAGATTGTCCGTCGAAAACCCCATCCGCCCAACACCACACCAATTAAACCCCTTTCTTCTCTTCTCTCCGTCTTCCTGATTCCCAATTCTACTCTTCAAACTAGGCTTGGCTGCTGCGTTACGTCTCTTCTGGAGATTGGACGGCCGAAAACTTATCGAAAACCCCAAAAGAAGGGAAGCCAGCAAGGTGGCTTCCTTTTTATTTCATTATTTTCCTTTCTACGCGTCTACGACTCGGGGGTTTTGTTCTTATTCTAGGGTTAGAGAACGAAGAAACGATGGGATGTTTGGAATTTTGCAACTGTGGACAGAAACCTGGTCACCCAATCGGAGAAAAAAATTTAGAAGCGATTATTGACGAAATATCTGATCCGTTGTTTCTTTTAGAACGGAGAATATCGGTGCCAGCGAATCAATCCACCGAACAAAGTGGGGCCCGCTGGGATTCCACAGGGATTATTTGATGCAAGGATGAAGAAGGAAACCCGGGCAGCGCTGGGAGCGATACTAAAATAATATCTGTGACGACGAACGAAGTCGACAAATCGGCGTCAGCGCTGCAGTTGTTGGCTTAAAAAGGAGGGGCCAGCATCATCGAAGCAGCGTAAACCGAGGCCAAACCTCATTTGTCAGGCTATTCGTGTGTTTCACATCAGCTTGGCGCTCTTGCCGTTAGGGGTTGTACCGAACGATGAGGTGCCCTCCCAGGTTCGGTTATTCACACGAATGCCACCACGAAGCGGGACCACCAGCGACCGACTTCGCCTACGGCTATAAATTTGGAATTTTGCCATCACGCATCAATTCGAGGCCCGGATCACGACCGTACAAGATAGACGAGTTGTCACTTGAGCGGCCTGGATCAATTACAGAAAGCACTGATGAAATTTCGTGGATTGATCCAAATCGATCGGCAGTATAAATTAAATAATAAAATACTCGAAGCACACGGGAGCTGCTGCATACTTCACGATAATTACTCTCTACATTTTAAAATTTTAAAATTGTTTAAATTACTCTTTATAGCCGCAAAATCCTTTTTTTTTTACAATCCACCTTTTAAATTTTTAAAATTTTAAAATTATATTCACACCTTTTTTTTTTTCTTTTCATATCCTAAAATTTTTCAGTGCATCCCTCTTTTTCATGCTCATCTCTTTTTCTTCTCTAACCTAGAGATTTTCTTTCTTCGACGAAAAAAAAAAAAAAAAGTCTTCAATGAATAAAATTAAATTTTTATTTTTTATTTAATAAAAATAAAACTAAATTTATGTTTAATTAAATTTTAAATAAAAATATGAATAAAAGATGATATATTAAAATATAAAAGAGAAAGCAATACCTTCAATGGTCCCATCATAAAAATTTTACGGAAATTATAGGGATAAAATTTAAAAAAAAAGAAAGATCATTAGGAATCCATCGCGTTATGAATACGTGAATGCTGAAAACAATCATCATGGAACAACATATAACATGAGGGGAATAAGGGGTTGAAGAGATTGAAACGGTGATGAAATAGGAGGGTGATTGAGGATAAAGTGTTGAGAGAAATTTTAGAAGGTATAAAGGTTATTATATAATGAGATAAATTAAGTTTTTTTTTTTTTTTTAAGTGCGGACGTAGAGGGTAATTTTTGTGGTGTATAAAAAATTTTCAGGAAACACAGCTTATGTTCGGTTCACCTGCAACACTCCCAACTTTACATGAATTTATAATTTTTAGAGAAATTACTTTTATGTCATGTCAGAATTCAAAAGAGTTTTACTCAAGCGGTTGAACGTGTTGTTCATGGCATTTGTGGTGAAATTCTATTTCACATTGGGTGCTTTTAGAATCGTGCGCACGGTTCTCTGGCATGTCTTCTTCAGTATGCTTTAAGATTCGTGTTCCGATGAACTTCATCTCCGATCTTCATCGCTTGGTTTGCTGCTTCTCACCGAACTTTCGTCAAGCTGTCCCCGGCAGTCCTATAGCGGCCGATGAAACCTCGAAAGCCCATGTTCTCTGGAGGACTATGGAGTCCGACTACAAGTGGGTTTCGTCATCTTCGTTGCTGGCTCAGATGGCAAGGTTGGAGCGCAACTTCCCTGAGGTGATTCGTGTGCCGGAGTCGTTGCTCGAGGAGGAGATTACGGGATGGCAGAACAGAGTTGTTATCGTCCGCTCCTTCCTCAAGTGGGTGCCGGTTGAAGCCTTCATCAGAGAATTTCGTCGAGCAGGAATTTCTGGTGTGATCGAACCAATTAGTCTCACTTTCCGTTGCCACATCTTCCGCTTTGAAGATCCGACAGCTTGCGACCTAGTCCTCAACCGTCCCTGGGTTATCAACGGACAAGTTATTGGGACGGAAGCCTGGTGTCCGAAATTCTTTCCGACTGAGGATTCCATTGCCTCGGTTTTGATTTGGATGCGGATGCCAAACCTTCCATTGGAGTTCTGGAAGGAGGACATCCTTCGTGCTATCTCGAAGCCAGCGGTGTCTTTTGCTGTGCTGATTCCACTACGAAGTCAAGGAACAGAGGTGGATTCGCTAGGGTGGCAGTTCGAGTAGACCTTCGTCAACCTCTTCGGCCGGGGACCCGAGTTCAAGGCACCTAGGGACCCTTCTAGCAGCAGTTCGTCTTCGAATCGCTGGAGGGATTCTATCCCAAGTGTGGGTCTTTGCATCTGGCTGGAGCGTGCTCTGCGTCGGCCATGGCAGCGGGGGAGGATTCAGGTAGCTGCTCTATTTATGGGCCATGGATGGTAGCGGTTCGTCAGCGGAGGAGTGCTGAGGGTTCTCAGCTTAAGAATCCTCAGGCTGCCTCTGTTTCTTGCCCTGCTCCCCATCTGGCCTCTGTTTCTTGCCCTGCTCCCCATCTGGCCTCTGGTGACCCGAGTCTTGAAGCTGGTTGGAAGTTGCCGATTAAGCTGCGACGAAGGCATTCTTCGGGGCCATCGATGGAAGCTCAAATAATCCAGGGTGCCTCTGCCTCTGTGGATGTGCCTATTCAACAGGTGTTGGTGGATTTGAAGGGATCAGCCAAAGGGAAGTAGAAGTTGGCTATGGAGGGAGAGGAGAAGGTTAAAGCTGAGATGGTGGTCGTGCCGGTTCATCAGGCGCGTGCCGTTTTCAAAGCTTCAGCAAGGGTGCCTCCTCAACTGACTAAGGCAGGGGTCCCTAATTCCCATAAGCCCCAATCTTTGATCTTGTCTAACCCTTTTGCCTCTTTGAGTTCAGACTCGAATGTAGGGGGCCTTCTGGAAGATAGAAATCTGTTTTTGGGTCCCCTTAAGAGGGCCAGACCAGTTGATAGCTTGCCTCCGAGGTCTATGTCCAAACCGGTGAAGAGGAATGGTAAAGGTAAGGGGAATAATGTCAAAAGTCGAGTGGATTTCATTCCTTCTTTGGTTGGCTTGACCCAGCCCCCCTGCGGTCTTAAGGTTGTTCAGGAGGTGGAGATGGTCAACCCGGTTAGGCAAGATAATCGGAACTGTGAGGCGTCCTTTGGTGATCTAGTGGGTCAGGGTTCAGTTGACATTGAAGCTGACTCAATTGTCCTAGAGGCTGGTCCAATTCAGATCTTTGAGGGTGGCTTACAGTTTGCAGGATGTCATACTGATAGCTTTATGTCAGAGGACCAGGGAGGGGTCCCATCTACCTCCAGTTAACTAATGAAGATCTTAATTTGGAATGTAAGAGGTGCTAATAAGCCCTCATTCCGTTCCTCTTTTGGTTGATTGATGCAATTACATAACTTTGATATATGTGTCCTATTAGAAACCCGGTTGTCGGGTGATAATCTGATGAGGTTTCGAAGACAAATTGCCCATTCTTAGTCTTCTTATGCTGTGGAGGTTGAGGGGTTATCAGGAGGCATGCTGGCCATCTGGCGTGAATCAGTTGTTACAATTGATGCGTTTCATCAATGTAACCAACAGCTTGGTCTTCTTGTTTCTGAAGGAACTTCTGATCCTTGGCTCCTATCGGCAGTTTATGCCAGTACGGATTATTGTGAGAGACGGACCCTTTGGTCTGAGCTGCTCTCCCTTCTGAACCATGGTATTCCATCCATTGTTGCTGGTGACTTTAATTGTATCACTGAGGCTAGTGAGAAGAGAGGGGGCAAAAGAGTTACTGGCTCAGCTGACATAACTGAATTCAGGTCATTCATCGGGTCTTCTGGGCTGATGGATTTGGGGTACTCGAGGCCCCAATTCACCTGGTGTAATAATCGACAAGGGTCAGCGCGAGTTTGGGAGAGATTAGATAGATCCTTGGCCTCTGTGCAATGGCTTCAAAAGTTTCCTTCGGTATCAGTTACTCATCTCCCAAGAATCATCTCGGATCACTATCCCATTTTGATTTCCACGGAGGCTGATTAGTTCCTGAGGAAACAGTTTAGATTCGAGCGGTTCTGGACGTTTCATTCTTCGGCTCGAACTATTATTTCTCAAATCTGGCACCTTCCTATCAGGGGCAATGCTGTCTATCGATTATCTTGTCGGCTTATGATGGCCAGACGCAGACTTTCCACATGGAATAGATTGAAAGTTGGGGATCTGGTTAGGCAAGTGGAGCAGGCTGAAGCTGTTATCAATGCCCTCCAGGCGAAAGAAGATCACGATGGATTTCTAATGGATTCTGATCTATCCTTGCTACGGGAGAATCTTGCTCACCACCACTCCCTTCTTCGGCAGCAGGAGTTATATTGGAGGCAAAGGTCCAGGGTACAGTGGATCCATGAAGGGGACCGTAATAATAGATTCTTTTATCAGGCTACGCTGAAGCGACGGGCGGTTAATAGGATTCGGAGGGTTGTTGATGCTGAGGGGAATGTTCATGAGGACATTCATGCTATTCGGACTCAGTTTCTTCACTTCTTCCAATCCAGATGGTTTGAGTCCACTGGTGATGGGTCGTTGATCTTCTAGGTGTCTAATTCCAGGAAGGTTTCCTCTTTGGAGAATTCCATGCTTGTCAGGCCGATCGATGAGGAGGAAGTTCGCCAGGCCCTTTGGGTGCTCGGTCCAGACAAGGCCCCGGGGCCGAATGGGTTTCCGCCCTTTTTCTTTAGACATTACTGGGGGATTGTCAGGCATGAGGTGGTACAAGCTATTCAGATTGCCTTCCAATCGAAGCACATTCCAGAGGAATGGAATCGAACCTTATTTCTCTTGTGCCCAAGCGCTCGGATGCTTCCTTACCTCAGCATTATAGGCCAATTAGCTTGTGCACTACTTTGTATAAGGTATGTGCCCGCCTTTTAGCTAGCCGTCTTCGTCAGGTCATTCCCCGTCTTATTTCTATGGAACAAGGGGCGTTCATTAGAGGTCGCTCTATCTCAGACAACGTCCTCATCACCCAGGAATTTATGCACGATCTCCATCGAGCTCCTGTCAAACGTAGTCTAATGGCTGTTAAGCTTGATATGGAGAGAGCTTATGATAGATTGAGTTAGGCCTTCTTGCATCGTTCTCTTCAGGAGTTCGGATTTGATGAATTGTTTATTCAGTGGGTTTTGGCTTGTATTCAGAGATCGTCTTTCTCTCTGATCATAAATGGGCGTCCGACCGAGTTTTTCCACTCTTCCATGGGATTACGTCAGGGGTGCCCTTTATCTCCCCTTCTATTCATTCTGGTTGTGGATGATCTCTCACGAGCATTCCATCATGCTCAGCTAAATCGAAGGATTGTCTCCTTTATGGCGGGAGTTGGGGGCCCTTCCATTTCTCACCTTCTGTTTGCCGACGATTGTATTTTTCTGGGTCAGGCTACTACTACTAATGTGGCTTCCTTTTATTCCATTATTCAGCGTTATTGTCAAGCTTCGGGACAGAAGGTCAATCTTCTAAAGTCTTCAATCTATTTCAGTCCGAAGACTCCTAGATCCATTAAAGAAGCTATTACCAATCTAATGGGTATATCTACTAAAATCGGCCGGTTTATGTATCTAGGTATTCCCATGACCGGTAGACGTCCCCGATGTTCTGATTTTGCGGATCTTGAGAGGCATGTTCGACAGCGTATTGAGGGATGGAAAGTCACTGGCTTATCGATGATGGCCAGAGTTACCATCATTCGGTCGGTCCTTTCTTCCCTTCCTCTTTATCTGCTTTCGAATGCAGCCATCCCGTCAACCTACCTTCGGAGGATTGAGAGATGGTTTCGAGATTTTCTATGGGCTTCTATGCTAGATGTGTTGCCTTGTCCTATTGAGCTCAAATTCCTTAGGGGCTGACGTCTAATTAGTTTTAGAGTTTTAGGTTTGGGTTAATGTAGAATGAAGGATATGGTTTATGGGCTAAGGAAGGGTGATAAAATCCCCACCTTATCTTGATTAGGGGTTTGTGCCCTTAAAGTTAATTATGATAATGCTATGCAACAAACAGATGTCCAACTCTTGAATTATCAAATGAAATTAATCTAATTATTTATTTTTTTAAAAGATTTTTGTGATTAGGTTTCTAATTTCCTAATAAATTATGAGATGTCAATGGAAGAATTTTGAGTTTTGCAGAAAATAAATCCACCTAAGTCAATCTAAGCATAGAAATAAAATAATTAAAAGAAAATTTGATTAAAAGGAAAATTTGATTAGGTTAAAAGTGGATTTGTAACAAGAAGGAAAGTAATAATTTTATGTTAAAAAGAAAATATGCAATTCTAACAATTAAGGAAATAAAATAAAGAGACAATAACTACTCAAAATTAAGAGAAATTAATCTAATTTTTTTATATTTTTATTTTTTTTAATTTTTTTAATTTTTTTATTTTTTTTTCAAAATAAAACACTTAAGTCCGTTGCCGGCACCAAAAATCTGATGCGTGTCGTAGCGCAACGATTAAAATACCTTAATTTTACTATTAGAATAGTGAGAGTAATGGATCAATTCCACAGGGACTTTAGCGATTATCTTGAATAAATTATAAATTTAATTAAATAGATAAGTAGTAGTGCAAAATAATAAGATATGGTTTATCTTATTAGAGCACGGCTCGTACCCATAGATCACCCCTAAGAATAAATCAGTCTAAATTATTTTCACTTAAATAGAATTTAATAACAATTTAACATAAATAAAAACTTTATTTCATATTAATTAAAAAGTTATGACATTAAGAAGGCAATAAATTATAATAAATTCCTGAACTAAACCAGAGACAAGCGGTTGAAGACATGAACCTGGCCCTTTGTTCTTCCTTCATCTCAAAGCGGCACGAACAGAGCTTTCACACCACGTCTTCTGGGAACAGAGCAATGGAACTCTTGGGAACAACAACCTCCATGGAAAGAACTCACGGATGCAGCGCCTGGGAACAGAGCTCTCTCCACGAACGTCTTCTCCAAGCCACGAACATAGGATGAATTCCACGGACGCCTTGGAACAAACCTCCAGGAAGAACACGGATGGCTTTCCCATACACCCTCCTCCTCTGCTGCTATTTGTAGAAGTCCAGACGCGGTAAAGATGCGGCCCAGACGCGAGAAGAACGGGATTCTGTTGCCATATCAGATGCAGAGACAAGGACGCGGTTGCAAAGAAATCCCAGAGAAATCGCGAATAAAATCAAAATTCCTTCCATATGAGTTTAATTCTTCCAATTTGATAATCTCCTGTCCAATTTATTCCTTAATTGGAGAATAATCGTGCGAAGACGATGAAGTCGGCACTTGGTTTGCCGACTTTGCTTTAAAATTCATGCTAAATCCTTATAAAATTAATTTCGAGCTTGTTTTAAGTCCGATTCGAGTACCGTTTGCGTCATTAAATTCCTAAAATTGAGCTCTTCAAATTGATAAGGTTTTATTTAAAATATTATATAAAATATTAAAATATTAAATAATAATAGGTACATTGAATTATTAATTAATAGGTTTAATGATAATTATTTATCGTTTATCACTTATCATCACAATTCTCTATGAAATATCTCGGAGAAGCATCATACATCCTAGGGATGAAGATCTATAGAGATAGATCTAAAAGGATGCTTGGTTTATCCCAATCTACGTACATTGATACCATGCTAAAGAGGTTTAGCATGGAGAATTCCAAGAAAGGCTATCTTCCTATAGGCCATGGAATTCATCTTTCTAAGAAGGATTATCCGACAACTCCTAATGAAAGAAAATGTATGAGTCGAATTCCATATGCTTCGATAGTGGGATCGATTATGTACACCATGACATGTACAAGACCAGATGTGGCATACTCACTAGGAGTAGTAAGTAGATACCAATCTGATCCAGGAGAAAAACACTGGCAAGTTGTTAAGACAATCCTTAAGTATTTGAGAAACACTAAGGACCAGTGGTTAGTCTATAGAGAGTCTGATTTGAAACTTGTTGGATATACTGATTCTAGTTTCCAATCAGATCATGATGATAGCAAAAGTGTATCGGGTTTCGTGTTTATCCTAAATGGTGGAGCTGTTTGCTGGAAAAGTTTCAAGCAAGATATAGTGGCAGATTCGTGTGCGAGGCAGAGTACATCGTTGCATCAGATGCTGCGAAAGAAGCTGTGTGGCTGCGAAAGTTTATCTTCGAGCTTGGAGTGGCACCTTCCATAGATGGACCAGTCCTGTTGTACAGTGACAGCACTGGTGCCATAGCTCAAGCAAAGGAACCACGAGCACATCAGCGCACCAAGCACATACTGTGCCGGTTTCATCTTATACGAGAGATTATAGATCGAGGTGACATAAATCTTCAGAAGATTGATGGAAAGGAAAACCTAGGTGACCCATTTACTAAAGCACTCAGCATCACGGAGTTTGATGACTATAAATTGAAGATGAGTATTAGATACTATAATGAGTGGTTTTAGGCTAAGTGGGAGTTTGTTGGGAATTGTATCCTAAAGCTAATCATTTGATGATTGTGCTAATGTAAATTGTATATAAATTGATATATTGATAAAAGTTATTTGGCAATTTATTCATTACAAGAACATCTTCTTAAAACTCCTAATAGTAATGAAGCCCTCAGGATCTTCCTTCATGATAAAGGAGGATTTATCTTTGAAGGCCCTTAAAAGAGTTCGCGACCAAATGATATACTATGACAGGGCCATAGTACTATCAATTATAGGACGTTGTATATCATATTTGTTGGTTATCCTTTTAACCAAGGAGTGTAGAGACACTAGTATGACATACAGGTGAAAGTGTAGGACTATATTTCACCGAACGTGACTCATTTTCGGATACTCTGCTATCAAGAGTTAATCCGAGAAGATATGGGTATAAGTATCCTTTAGACCTGAAGATCATAACTGATGACTTGCAAGCAACTCATTGTACTTAGGTGCCGGACCATCTGGATTTCTAATCCAACTATGAAAGGTTACTAGGTGCAGTCAAGTACTCGTGGTAGTCAGTTGTGGGTCGAGATGGAATTTGACCTATCCCATTAAAAGGAGAAATGCTTGTGTTTCAATTTAGCAAGACCTTGGCCAGGCACTTCATGTGAAAGTCATATGATCACTAAAATTGAAATCACTTTATGGATTCGCTGTTTAGAGTTGACAGGCTCTTAAGCCATCCTTAGCATTTGTTGTCAAGAGGATGAATTATACGGTAGCTATTTCTTAGGGTTCTTGGAGTTTGCTCGGCAACTCTTCGACCTATCCGGACGTCGGGTTCCATTGCTAGATGGGCACATCGATTAGTATAGAAAGTTGTTTCCATGCTACCGGCTTAGGTTCGAACCTAGAGAGTCACACGCATAGAAGTTTCCTAGGATGATCAATTTGCTGATCAACGATTGAGAATCGTATATGATTTAATTAATCAATTTGATTGATTGAATTATCTCAATTGGGTTAAGTACAAGTGAATAAGATTCAATTTGGTTTAAGTCTATTAGAAGGACTAATCAATTTCAAATATTGATTTGAAATTAAACTTGATTTGGATTTAAATAGAATCAGGACTAGCCAAATTTGATTTGGGCTAGGACCATGATTTATGTGGGTTCAGTCCAATAAATTTATATCAGATTAAACCATCACCTAAACCCAAACCTCTCGCATAAGTATCTCACATGATGAGATAACTAATGTCTGAGAGATTAAATTCTCATTTAGAATTTAATGTATTAATTTAATCCTCTCCAAACCATTTCCATTGGAATTCTAAGTGTTAGAATTAAAGTAGAATTAATGTGCCTCTTTGAATCAACCAGGCGATGGAATTCTAAGTGTTAGAATTCACATCTCTTTAGTTCTTACCGACGTCAGAATTAACAAAACGCCACGTCTCCTTGGTTTTCACCGAATGTCGGAATTAACCAAGCGCCGCGGCTCTTTGGTTCAGCGTCTCTTTGCTTTTTGCCAAACGACGGAATTCTTAATGTCAGAATTCAATAGGCAGGCTAAAATGAGACTATAAATAGAAGACATCCCTCACTAGATTACACAGAACAACAACACACGACATGTCGTGGATTGTAATTCTAAAAATGTTAGAATAGAAAATCCTAGTGATTCTGGTGTTAGCAAAAGCTTGGTGGATCTTGGAGGAAGATTCAAGTGGGAGGATTCAAGATCAGCAAAGTCGTTTTTCTATGAGCTAGCACTCTCAGAAATCCGATCATTCGGGGCTTCGCGTGGACGATACTAGAGGCCGGACGATTGAACGGCTTCAGAGTACAAAAGGATTTACCAACAACCCTTAAGGTAAGTGATATGATCCCTAAACCTTAAGGCATGATTCAAGGCAAGAAGTACGACTTCTTACGTTGAGGATCAAGATATGATCTTGATGATTATTTATATGCATATTTTAGATCAAGCGATCCTATATATAAGGCAAAGATATGATCTTGATGCATATTAGATAGATTAATATGTAATCTTTTAGCTTCCGCATTGATAATAGTTATCAAATTTTAAAAATATGCATGCCTCGGAGTTTATTTCTCCTTACAAATGGTTTAATATTGATCTAATTTATTGCATGTAAATTAATGTTCTTATTAATTGTGTAATTATGGCTAAAACTGATCACACGACCATATGGGATTAAAATCCAAATTACACATTGAATAAATATTCTATGATATATTGTCGTGTGATTGTTTTATCATCGATGCTTAGTCTAAAGAAAATTTAAATTGAGCTTTGGCATTAAAACATAGATTACACTCACTCTCAAAAATGTTTTATATTGATGTTGTATAAAAGCATGATATTTGCATGTTTATCATAAAAACACAGATATGAGATATGATGGCTTGTAGTCTATGTTATGCAACATACAAATATTTATGAGAGTTTTATTTGAATGTCAAATATTAATTCATAATCTTTTTAGATATGATCTAAATATAGAATTATGAGTAGTAACATAATGCAAGTGATGCTTGATTGAAATATATGACATGTAAACATGAAATATATTTAATCTTTTGGGTTAGCTAAATCGAGTCCATAAAGGGTTAGACCCTAAGGTTTAAATCAACTGGACTAAAAGAGTATTTGATCAAATCTAAATTAATTAGATTAGGTTAAGAATGCTCTAAATCAAACAATAGTTGTAGTGATCATGTCCTTCTCTTTGATTAAACCAAATGGAAGTAGATTAGGCTCCGTGGTTGAGCATGAATTTCTTAGATGGTCAAATCAAAATTGGTTAACCATATGATGTCAAGGTGAGTTGGCAAGTTGCTCTAGGATCAACGATCAAATGGTTTTTAATTGGAAGCTACTCGTATTGATGCGTCTTTACGAGTTAATGGCATATCCCTCCCATCGATCTCACTCACCTAGTCAATATGGTGAACCATTTATGATTCAGATCATTTACCTGATTCTGGTTGACCCATGCCTGTAAGGAAATCAGTCTGACTGATTTAGGTGCCACTTAACCTGACTTAATCTTGTTTCATTCTACCGATTTCATATATTCAGTGGGAGAACTTGATTAGTCAATTTATCTTCATATTATTAAATCCTCTAAAATTATTATGTCCTTAAATGAAATAGTTATATGATAACTAGATCATAGCCTTCCATTAAGGTGGGTGATAATGAGTCCGATGTCTTGATAATCATTGGAGGCACTCCATGCTGGTGCTTGTCAACCATCGAAATTATCATTCATTATATGCTAAGTCAGTGTAGCTATTACATAGATAATCAGGTGGGCCGAGCTTCACTCGGGCTTGGTTGTCTATTGATAGGTTACACTGATTATATCATTTAATGGTTGGACCTAACCAGAACTTTCAGTGGAGGTACTCATGCCTGCTGAAGAGGAACATGGGGCAAAACTGAACACTAAGAATTGTTTTGAAAAACAATTGGTTTTGAACCTACTCTTAGATGCATATGGGTTGGCCAAGCTTCACTTGGGCCTGTATGTAGTCTATGTAGATCTTAGTGCCCACTAAAGAATTAAGAATAATTTTTCGAATTGGGGTGTAGAGGCTGCCAATTTGAACAAAATAGTGGGAGAATCTTTAGACTAAAGTCCAAGTTTTTAGACTGAATCAATTTATATACTAATAAACTTTAGTTTTTCCTTATGCAAAAATGACCACTAATTTATCATTAAGGTCCTTATTGGATAGTGACGAGTTGAATGGTTCAAATTTCAATAGCTGGTTTAGAAAACTTAAGATCGTCCTTGAGCATGAGAGGATTCTATATATTCTGAATAATCCTGCACCAAAGATACCTGATGCAAACACCCAAAGTTCTGACAAAGACACTTATCAGAAGTGGCTCAATGATAGAACTAGCGTACGTTGCATCGTGCTAGTAGCAATGAACGATGAATTCATTCGCCAATTCGAGAATACTCAGCCAGAAGAAATCATTCAAGCGTTGAATGAATCTTTCGGCACACCCGACGGCGTTGAAAGGCACAAGACTACTTGTGCTATTTTTAATGCTCGAATGAGGGATGGATCTCCTGTCACTGATCATGTATTATATATGATTGAGAAGATAGAACTCCTTAGCAAGCTCGGCTTTTCCCTACATGAGCAGTTGGGAAAAGATGTGATCCTGAATTCCTTGCCTCCATCCTTCTGACCTTTTCTTACTCATTTTCGAATGACAAAGCCTGCAGTCAACTACCACGATTTGTTGGGGTTCTTACAGAACTTTGAGAAGGATAACCAGCTCTCTAAGGGTTTGGTTAATGTGGTTGAAGGATCTAAGGTAGGGCGTCAACCCTTTGGGAAATTAAAGAAGAAAAAGAATAAGAAAAAGGTACAACATGCTAGGACATCTATAAGTGGTCAGATGCAGAAGAAGAAAGTTGATAAAAGTCAAGCTGAATGCTTTCATTGCAAGATGCAAGGGCACTGGAAGAGGAACTATCCTCTTTACATTACCATACTTGATCCAAACAGGCCAAAGAAGAAAAAGGGGCAAGATGTTGTTTAACAAGATATTTATATGATAACACCTTGTAATTTTTCTGTATATGATAATCAGACCTGGGTATTGGATACCGGGAGTCCTTTTAACATTTGCAATTCATTGCAGGGACTACAGGTCACTAAAAGATTTGAGGATAATGAAAGATTCCTTAATGTCAGCGATGAAAGATTAGTTCAAGTACTGGCATTATGAGTTCTTGAAATAGTTTTCAATAGAATTGTCATTATACTAAATGATTGTCATTTTTGCCCAACGTTTTTGTTGAACGTAATTTCTGTAGACCTTCTGGCCAAAAGTAATTATGAAATTTCAATAAAGGATGTTACTTTGAATATCATTATAAATGGAGTCACTGTAATGACTGGGCATTTATCTAATGACATTTATATATTATCACAGCCTGTGAATGTAGTGTACAACTCAAGTAAGCGCCCTAAAACAACTGATGTCATAAACATTTATCTTTAGCACCATCGGCTGGGTCATATCAATAAGAACATATTAAACAGGTTAACTCAGGAGGGCATCCTTTGAATTAATGATTGTGAATCATGTCTTCTTGGTAAAATGACCAAGTCATCTTTTACTGGAAAAGGTGAAAGAGCCAAAGAGCTATTGAGTCTAGTACATACTGATGTATGTGGACCAATGAGCACTTGTGCCAAAGGTGAATATTACTACTTCATTACTTTTATAGACAGCCTTTCTAGGTTCGGTTATGTCTATCTTATAAGACATAAATCTGAGTCATTTGAAATGTTCAAACTATATCATAAAGAAGTAGAAAAATAAACAGGAAAATGTATTAAGACCCTTCGATCAGATCGAGGAGGCGAATACCTTTCCAATGACTTTGTGACATATTTAAGAGAGAATGTGATTCTCTCCCAATGGACTCCTCCTGGAACACCGCAGCATAACGGTGTGTCGAAAGAAGGAATCGAACTCTGTTAGACATGGTTCGGTCCATGATGGGTTTTGCGAGCTTGCCAATATCATTTTGGGGATACACATTAGAATCAGCTTGTCATATTCTTAATAAGGTTCCAAGTAAGTCTGTTTCTAAAACTCCACATGAGATGTGGTATGGATATAAACCGGTTATCACCTATCTGGGAGTCTGGGGGTGTCCGGCTTATGTGAAACGTGCAAAATCAGACAAACTTGAACCCAAATCTGACAAATATTTTTTCATCGGCTATCCAAAAGAAACCAAAGGATATTACTTCTACAATACTGAAGAACAAAAGTTGTTCATTAGTAATAGAGCAGTTTTTCTTGAAAAGGAGTTCCTTAGTGAAGGAACAAATAGCTCTAATATTGAACTTGAGGAAGTTCATCAAGTAGAAGGAACAACACAAACCAGTGAACCCTTAGAATCTGAGTTGATTAGATCAAACTCAAAACCCATTTTAGATGCACCATTAAGGCGATCTGGTAGAGTACCATCAACCGGACATATACTTAGGTTTCTTAGTCCAGAATGAAGATCCTGTTGAACTCGATGAGAACAACGAGGATCCGATCACCTATATGGATGCTATGCAAAGGACTGACTCTAATAAATGGCTTGATGCCATGAAATCCAAACTTGATTCCATGAAGGACAATAATGTATGGACATTAGTTGACCCACCCGAAGGGATAAAACCCATAGGGTGTAAGTGGGTTTTCAAGAGGAAAAGAGGCGCAGACGAAAAGGTTGAGACCTATAAAGCACGTCTGGTTGCTAAGGGGTATCGTCAACGTTATGGTATTGACTATGATGAAACGTTTTCTCCTGTGGCAATGCTGAAATCCATTCGGATTATGCTAGCTATAGCAGCACACTTCGATTATGAGATTTGGCAGATGGATGTTAAAACTGCTTTTCTAAATGGTGATTTAGAAGAACATGTGTATATGATACAGCTGAAGGTTTTATATCTAAGACGAGTCTAAAGTGTGCAGGCTACAGAAGTCTATTTATGGACTTAAGCAAGCATCTAGGATTTGGAACATACGATTTGATAAAGTGATCAAATCTTATGGCTTTATTAAGAATAAAGAAGAACCTTGCATTTATAAATGGGCTAACGATTCCGTTATTGTATTTCTTGTATTATATGTGGATGATATTCTCTTAATCGGGAAATATATCCCTGCATTACAAGGAATAAAGACATGGTTATTGATGCGTGTTGTAGCGCAACGATTAAAACACCTTAATTTCACTATTAGAATAGTGAGAGTAAGGGATCGATTCCACAGGGACTTTAGCGATTATCTTGAAATAAATTTATAAATTTAATTAAATAGATAAGTAGTAGTGCAAAATAATAAGATATGGTTTATCTTATTAGAGTACGGCTCATACCCATAGATCACGGCCCGTCCCTTTTAAAATAAATCAGTCTAAATTATTTTTACTTAAATAGAATTTAATAACAATTTAACATGAATAGAAACTTTATTTCATATTAATTAAAAAGTTATGACATTAAGAAGGCAACAGATTATAATAAATTCCTGAACTAAACCAGAGACAAGCTGAACCGGGTTGAAGACATGAACCGGGCCCTTTGTTCTTCCTTCGTCTCCAAGCGGCACGAACAGAGCTTTCACGCCACATCTTCTGGGAACAGAGCAATGGAACTCTTGGGAACAACAACCTCCATGGGAAGAACTCACGGATGCAGCGCCTGGGAACAGAGCTCTCCCCACAAATGTCTTCTCCAAGCCACGAACAGAGGATGAATCCCACGGACGCCTTGGAACAGAACCTCTAAGAAGAACACGGACGGCTTTCCCATACACCCTTCTCCTCTGCTGCTATTTATAGAAGCCCAGACACGGTGAAGACGCGGCCCATACGCGAAGAAGAATGGGATTCTGTTTCCATATTAGATGCAGAGACGCAGACGCGGTTGCGAAGAAATCTCGGAGAAATCGCGAATAAAATCAAAATTCCTTCCATATAAGTTTAATTCTTCCAATTTGATAATCTCCTATCCAATTTATTCCTTGATTGGCAAAGGAAAAGATTAGATTTGATTAGGAGAAGAATCGTGCGAAAAGAAACAGATTTCTGTTGAGAAGATGATGAAGTCGGCACTTGGTTTGCCGACTTTGCTTTAAAATTCGTGCTAAATCCTTATACAATTAATTCTGAGCTTGTTTTAAGTCCGATTCGAGTGCCGTTTACATCATTAAATTCCTAAAATCGAGCTCTTCAAATTGATAAGGTTTTACTTAAAATATTATATAAAATATTAAAATATTAAATAATAATAGGTACGTTGAATTATTAATTAATAGGTTTAATGATAATTATTTATGTATTTATCACTCCCCCCAACTTGAATCTTACTCGTCCTTGAGCAAATAAGAATTTTAGAAATATGTACCAAGCTAGTCTAAGAATTGATAGTTATCTTACAGTTCTTAAAATTTCTGGTTAGATCATAAGGGAGGTACTTTATTGGATTATTAAGTTTATCCATTTAATGATAAAGTGTAGTCCATAAGAATTTATAGAAGTCTTCCTTCACCAACTTTCCACTTCTCTAATTAAGTCTTCTAACTTAATTTGGGTTGGATGTAATGTCTTTTGTAATTTGGTTCCCTTGTGTAAATTAGTGCAATGTCATATCCCCTTGCTTTCTAATTAACCCTTGTAGCGCGCTTTAGGCCAATGGCTCCCAAACCAATTGGTTTTAGGGCATTAGGTGTAAAACACCCCTCGGACTTACTTACTCGATTCAAAAAGGCTTTAGGTATGACTGACTCTACTTAGGTTCTTTTACATTCTCATATTTTTACGCGAACAACATCACTTTCTTAGGTGATGGGGCCCGGTTACTGAGTGAAAGATGTTAAGAACCTAATTTATTAACTTTAAGAGATATTTTTTTCTTTTTTTCTTTTTTTTTGAATAACATTTTCATCCATACCCTTATTAAGTAGATTGTACTATTAAGATCAATGGTCAGGAGGGTCTGAAATTATTCTAAAATTTTTCTGGGCTAAACCCTACCTTTTATTAGGTTTTCTTAATAATTTATTCCTTAGTATCTCAAAAATAATCTAACCATTAATTCATTAATCATTCATAGATGCTTGATTAACTTCAAATCGAGATAGAATTTGGTACACACATCTGATTATAGTTTTACTTGAGGATTTACTTATTCTTTCCCCCCCTCCAACTCAATTTCCATTGTCCCTAATGGAAGAAAAATTAATTTTAAGATACTACCTGGTAGAGTATTTGAAGATTGGAGTTTTCATTGTTGCCATCTTCTTTCAATCTGCTTCTGTTGCTCTTCTTTGGTCATACTAAAAGAACATACTAAAAGAATAGAAAGTTAAAATAACTAATAAACTGGGTTGCCTCCCAAGAGCGCTAAGTTTAAAGTCTTCAGCCAGACTGTGCTACTTATTATGATAATGTTGGGTTCACAAGATCAATTGATTCAACAATTTCTTCATCATTAATTTTTTCTATATATGGTTTCAAACGTTGGCCATTTACTTTGAATGTATTTCCTTGCTTGGGGTCTTTAAGCTCTACAGCTCCATGGGGAAATACTTGAGTTACTATAAAAGGTCCATTCCATCGTGAACGAAGTTTTTCAGGGAAAATGTGTAATCTTGAATTGTAAAGCCATACTTTTTGATTTGGTTCAAAATTTTTTTACTAATAAATTTGTCATGATATGCTTTGGTTCGTTCTTTATAAATTTTTGAGCTTTCATATGCATCATTTTGTAGCTCTTCTAACTCATTCAATTGAAGTTTCCTATTGACACGTGCATTTTTCATATCATAATTAAATTACTTGGGGTGGCTGAACAACTGCACGCTGTTCTAATTCTCAGTAAATGTATGGCTTTCCATTTTTGTGTGCATAGATCCTTCAAAATTTGGCATAAGCTGGAACTTGCTTGATAGCATCGAGAAGAGGTAAGTTTATTTGGACTTGCTTAAATAACTCAAGCATCTCATTCATTTTATATTCTTCTTATCTGAAGGCAAAGGAGATTCTAAAGCACTAGGGAATGGGGCTTTAGGTATGATTGCTTGATCATTGAATTCCTTTTCTTTTCATTTCTTCTCTTTCTGGTTTAGCCACTTCTAATTTCTGGGTTGGTTCAGGTGGGTTCAATGTTTTTCCACTTCTGAGAGTCATGACTGATTTAGCATGTTCTGGGAATTTGTCAGGACTATTGGAACCTTCAGCCATGAATTGTCCTTTCGGGTTATCGATAGGCTGACTAGGTAACTTACCCTCCTCCCTTCTACTGAATGCTGTGGCTAATTGACCTATCTGAGTTTCTAGTTTTGCAATAGATTGTGTGTGGGAGTGAAGGATTTGAGTATTCATTTCTAGCCCTTTCAATGCTTGTAACACTTTGTCTTCAAAAGTAGGCTGATTATTCGGTGGAGGTTGTGGGATGTTTGGATATTGTGAATATGGCATGCTTCTAAAATTGGTTTCTTGATAATTAGGTCTGATCGATGAATTGGCTACAGGTTGAGGTTTCCAAGAAAAATTTGGGTGATTTCGCCAGCCAGGATTGTAAGTATTTGAAAATGGATCATTTCCTGTTCTAGGAGCTAATCGGGTTTGGGCTTGGTGGGCTTGCTCTTGAACAAGTTCAGGAAATTGGTATGCAGCTGGACATTCACCTATAGAATGGGTTGGACTCGAACAAATTATGCAGACCTCATGTAATTGAGTAGATGGGGAAGAGATGTTTCCAACTTGTAGAATCCGGTCAAGTTTATGGGATAATTCATCTACCTTAGTATAGATATCTGTAGAATGACCTATTTCATATATTCCACCTCTTTTAGGTTCTACGGGAGGGTCTCGACGAGCAACTGACATGTGATGTAATGAATTCTCACTCAATGTCTCAAAGAGTTGCCAAGCTTCATGTTCATTTTTTAACATAAATGTCCCACCACATGAAGCATCAACCATTTGCCTATGCTTTTCTGATAAACCATCATAAAAGCACTGAACCAGTTGCCATTTGGGTATAGCATGATGTGGACATTTTCTAATCAGTTCTTTGAATCTCTCCCATGTCTCATGGAACATTTCTCCATCTGTCTGGGAAAAACTTGTTATGGCTTTTCTAATTTGATTCGTTTTTCCTATAGGAAAATATTTCTTAAGAAATTCTCTCTGAAGATGATCCCAAGTTGAAATTATAACAGTGTCTAATGAATTTAACCAATACTTGGCTTTATCTTTTAGGGAAAAAGGGAATAACTTAAGCCTAAGTGCATCATCAGAGAAATTTTGAATCTTGACAGTTGAGCAAATTTCCAAGAATTCATCTAAGTGTTTGTAGGGATCCTCATTTGTAAGTCCATAGAAAGATGGTAACATTTGGATTACACTTGACTTAATTTCATATTGGACAGCCTCTACTGGAGGCACTTGAATGCAGGGAGAGTAGGTATACCTTGAAGGAGTGAAATACTCTTTTAACTGTCGTGGTTGATTATTTTCGTTATTAGGATCCATAATTCTGAGTCTGTTTGCTCTAATAGTTCTTTCTATCTCAGGATCTAAGGGTATAAGGTTGGGTTGCAACGATCGGCGACCAAGCATACACCCTACCAATGACTCTAAAGCAAACAATAATTCATTTTTTTTTATTTTTAATAAAAGAAAAAGAGGAGATTCTAAAAAAAATACCCTAAAAGATTCCTAGAACTAAGAGGAATGAATAATTTAATTAGGGTTTAATAATTCTTAGCAATCAAGTTAACAAAGATTAGACTCTCTATTCTAGGTTTACCCTAGATCTAGACAGCTCCTAACTTTTGGAGGTCAAAAATTAGCTGATCAACTAGCCCATACTAGGTTTAAGCTTTAAGCAGTCAATCTCGACCGGTGTCCTATTGAGCTCGAGTTCCTTAGGGGCTGATGTCTAATTAATTTTAGAGTTAAAGGTTTGGGTTAATGTAGAATGAAGGATGTGGTTTGTGGGCAAGGAAGGGTGATGAAATCCCCACCTTATCTTGATTAGGGGTTTGTGCCCTTAAAGTTAATTATGAAATGCTATGCAACAAACAGATGTCCAACTCTTGAAATTATCAAACAAAATTAATCTAATTATTTATTTTTTTAAAGATTTTTGTGATTAGGTTTCTAATTTCCTAATAAATTATGAGATGTCAATGGAAGAATTTTGAGTTTTGCAGAAAATAAATCCACCTAAGTCAATCTAAGCATTAATTAAAAGGAAAATTTGATTAGGTTAAAATTGGATTTGTAAGGAAAGTAATAATTTTTTTATGTTAAAAAGAAAATATGCAATTCTAACAATTAAGGAAATAAAATAAAGAGACAATAACTATTCAAAAATTAAGAAAAATTAATCTAATTTTTTTATATTTTATATTTTTTATTTTTTAATTTTTAATTTTTTTTTAAAATAACACACTTAAGTCCCCGGCAACGGCGCCAAAAATCTGATGCGTGTCGTAGCGCAACGATTAAACACCTTAATTTCACTATTAGAATAGCGAGAGTAAGGGATCGATTCCACAGGGACTTTAGCGATTATCTTGAAATAAATTTATAAATTTAATTAATAGATAATTAGTAGTGCAAAATAATAAGATATGGTCTATCTTATAAGAGCACGGCTCGTACCCGTAGATCACGGCCCGTCCCTTTTAAGAATAAATCAGTCTAAATTATTTTCACTTAAATAGAATTTAATAACAATTTAACATGAATAGAAACTTTATTTCATATAAATTAAAAAGTTATGACATTAAGAAGGCAAGAATAATAAATTCCTGAATCAACCAGACTGAATTCTTCCTTCTCCAAGCGGCACGAACAGAACGACTCCTTCTCTCCACCCAGGATCCTGGAACAGAGGAATCACGAACAGAGGATGCGCCCCTGCTCCTCCTTGCTGCTATTTGTAGAAGCCCAGACGCGGCCGACGCGGAGAAGACTGTTCCAACAGATCGCACGAAAATCCCGGAGAAATCCAATAAAATCAAATTCCTTCAAATGAATTTAATTCTTCCAATTTGATAACTTCAATCTAATTTATTCCTTAATTGGGAGGAAAAGATTAGATTTGAATAGGAGAAGAATCAGACGATGAAGTCGGCACTTGGTTTGCCGACTTTGCTTTAAAATCCGTGCTAAATCCTTATAAAATCAATTTCGAGCTCATCTTAAATCCGATTTGAGTGCCGTTTGCGTCATTAAATCCCTAAAATCGAGCTCTTTAAATTGATAAGATTTTACTAAAATATTATATAAAATATTAAAATATTAAATAATAATAGGTATATTGAATTATTAATTAATAGGTTTAATGATAATTATTTATGCGTTTATCACTTATCATCACATTCTCCATGAAAGATCTGGGAGAAGCATCATACATCCTAGAGATGAAGATCTGTAGAGATAGATCTAAAAGGATGCTTGGTTTATCCCAATCTACGTACATTGACATGGTGCTAAAGAGGTTTAACATGGAGAATTCCAAGAAAGGCTATCTTCCTATAGGCCATAGAATTCATCTTTCTAAGAAGGATTATCCGACAACTCCTAATGAAAGAAACATATGAGTCGAATTTCATATGCTTCGGCAGTGGGATCGATTATGTACACCATGACATGTACAAGACCAGATGTGGCATACTCACTAGGAGTAGTAAGTAGATACCAAACTGATCCAGGAGAAAACACTGGCAAGTTGTTAAAACAATCCTTAAGTATTTGAGAAACACTAAGGACCAGTGGTTAGTCTATAGAGAGTCTAATTTGAAACTTGTTGGATATACTGATTCCAGTTTCCAATCAGATCATGATGATAGCAAAAGTGTATCGGGTTTCGTGTTTATCCTAAATGGTGGAGCTGTTTGCTGGAAAAGTTCCAAGCAATATACAGTGGCAGATTCGGTGTGCGAGGCAGAGTACATCGTTGCATCAGATGCTGCGAAAGAAGCTATATGGCTGTGAAAGTTTATCTCCGAGCTTGGAGTCACCTTCCATAGATGGACCAGTCCTGTTGTACAGTGACAGCTCTGGTGCCATAGCTCAAGCAAAGGAACCACGAGCACATCAGCGCACCAAGCTCATACTACGCCGGTTTCATCTTATACGAGAAATTGTAGACCGAGGTGACATAAATCTTCAAAAGATTGATGGAAAAAAAAACCTAGGTGACCCATTTACTAAAGCACTCAGCATCAAGGAGTTTGATGACTATAAATTGAAGATGGGTATTAGATACTGTAATGAGTGGCTTTAGGCTAAGTGGGAGTTTGTTGGAAATTGTATCCTAAAGCCAATCATTTGATGATTGTGCTAATATAAATTGTATATAAATTGATATATTAATAAAAGTTATTTGACAGTTTATTCATTACAAGAACATCTTCTTAAAACTTCTAATAGTAATGAAGCCCTCAGGATCTTCCTTCACAATAAAGGAGGATTTATCTTTGAAGGTCCTTAAAAGAGTTCGCGACCAAATGATATACTATGACAGGGCTGTGGTACTATCAATTATAGGACATTGTATATCATATTTGTTAGTTGTCCTCTTAACCAAGGAGTGTGGAGATACTAGTATGACATACAGGTGAAAGTGTGAGTACATTTCACCGAACGTGACTCATTTCCGGATACTCTGCTGTCAAGAGTTAATCCGAGAAGATATGGGTATAAGTATCCTTTAGACCTGAAGATCACAACCGGTGACTTGCAAGCAACTCATTATACTTATGTGCCGGACCATCTGGATTTCTAATCCAGCTACGAAAGGTTACTGGGTGCAGTCAAGTACTTATGGTAGTCAGTTGTGGGTCGAGATAAATTTGACCTATCCCATTAAAAGGAGAAATGCTTGTGTTTCAATTTAGCAAGACCTTGGCCAAGGCACTTCATGTGAAAGTCACATGATCACTAAAATTGAAATCACTTTATGGATTCGCTGTTTAGAGTTGACAGGCTCTTAAGCCATCCTTAGCATTTGTGGTCAAGAGGATGAATTATACGGTAACTATTTCTTAGGGTTCTTGGAGTTTGCTCGGCAACTCTTCGACCTATCCAGACATCGGGTTCCATTGCTAGATGGGCACATCGATTAGTATAGAAAGTTGTTTCTATGCTACCCGGCTTAGGTTCGAACCTAGAGAGTCATACGCATAGAAGTTTACTAGGATGATCAATTTGCTGATCAACGATTGAGAATCGTATATGATTTAATTAATTAATTTGATTGATTGAATTATCTCAATTGGGTTAAGTACAAGTGAATAAGATTCAATTTGGTTTAAGTCTATTAGAAGGACTAATCAATTTTAAATATTGATTTGAAATTAGACTTGATTTGGATTTAAATAGATTCAGGACTAGCCAAATTTGATTTGGGCTAGGACCATGATCTATGTGGGTTCAGTCCAATAAATTTAGATTAGATTAAACCATCACCTGAACCCAAACCTCTCGCATAAGTATCTCACATGATGAGATAACTAATGTCTGAGAGATTAAATTCTCATTTAGAATTTAATGTATTAATTTAATCCTCTCCAAACTATTTCCATCGGAATTCTAAGTGTTATAATTAAAGTGGAATTAATGTGCCTCTTTGAATCAACTAGGCGATGGAATTCTAAGTGTTAGAATTCACATCTCTTTAGTTCTCACCGACGTCGGAATTAACAAAACGCCACGTCTCCTTGGTTTTCACCGAACGTCGGAATTAACCAAGCACCGCAGCTCTTTGGTTCGGCGTCTCTTTGCTTTTTACTAAATGTCAGAATTCAATGGGCAGGCTAAAATGAGACTATAAATAGAGGACATCCCTCACCAGATTACACAGAACAACAACACACGACATGTCATGGATTGTAATTCTAAAAAGGTTAGAATAGAAAATCCTAGTGATTATGGTGTTAGCAAAGCTTGGTGGATCTTGGAGGAAGATTCAAGTGGGAGGATTCAAGATCAGCAAAGTCATTTTTCCGCAAGCTAGCACTCTCGGAAATCCGATCATTCGGGGCTTCGCGTGGACGATACTAGAGGCCGGACGATTGAACGGCTGCAGAGCACAAAAGGATTTACCAACTACCCTTAAGGTAAGTGATATGATCCCTAAACCTTAAGGCATGATTCAAGGCAAGAAGTACGACTTTTTACGTTGAGGATCAAGATACGATCTTGATGATTATTTATATGCATATTTTAGATCAAGCGATCCTATATATAAGGCAAAGATATTATCTTGATGCATATTAGATAGAATAATATATATCTTTTAGCTTCCGCATTGATAATAGTTATCAAATTTTTAAAAATATGCATGCCTCGGAGTTTATTTCTCCTTACAAATGGTATCAAGCCATGGTTTTGATATTGATCTAATTTATTGCATGTAAATTAATGTTCTTATTAATTGTGTAATTATGGCTAAAACTGTTCACAAGGCCATATGGTCATAGATGGATTAAAAATCCAAATTATCCATTCAATAAATATTCTGTGATATATTGCCGTGTGATTATTTTATCATCGATGCTTAGTCTAAAGAAAATTTAAATTGAGCTTTGGCATCAAAACATAGATTACACTCACTCTCAAAAATGTTATATATTGATGTTGTATAAAAGCATGATATTTGCATGTTTAGTATAAAAACATAGATATGAGATATGATGGCTTGTAGTCTATGTTATGCAACATACAAATATTTATGAGAGTTTTATTTGAATGTCAAATATTAATTCATAATCTTTTTAGATATGATCTAAATATAAGAATTATGAGTAGTAACATAATGCAAGTGATGCTTGATTGAAATATATGACATGTAAACATGAAATATATTTAATCTTTTGGGTTAGCTAAATCGAGTCCATAAAGGGTTAGACCCTAAGGTTTAAATCAACTGGACTAAAAGAGTATTTGATCAAATCTAAATTAATTAGATTAGGTTAAGAATGCTCTAAATCAAACAATAGTTGTAGTGATCATGTTCTTCTCTTTGATTAAACCAAATGGAAGTAGATTAGGCTCCGTGGTTGAGCATGAATTTCTTAGATGGTCAAATCAAAATTGGTTAACCATATGATGTCAAGGTGAGTTGGCAAGTTGCTCTAGGATCAACGATCGAATGGTTTTTAATTGGAAGCTACTCGTATTGATGCGTCTTTAATGAGTTAATGGCATATCCCTCCCATCGATCTCACTCACCTAGTCAATATGGTGAACCATTTATGATTCAGATCATTTACCTGATTCTGGTTGACCCATGCCTGTAAGGAAATCAGTCTGACTGATTTAGGTGCCACTTAACCTGACTTAATCTTGTTTCATTCTACCGATTTCATAGATTCAGTGGGAGAACTTGATTAGTCAATTTATCTTCATATTATTAAATCCTCTAAAATTACTAGATCCTTAAAATAAAATAGTTATATGATAACTAGATCATAGCCTTCCATTAAGTTGGGTGATAATGAGTCTGATTTTGATAATCATTGGAGGCACTCCATGCCTGGTGCTTGTCAACCATCGAAATTATCATTCATTATATGATAAGTCAGCGTAGCTATTACATAGACAGTCAGGTGGGCCGAGCTTCACTCGGGCTTGGTTGTCTATTGATAGGTTACACTGATTATATCATTTAATGGTTGGACCTAACCAGAACTTTCAGTGGAGGCACTCTATGCCTGCTGAAGAGGAACATGGGGCAAAACTGAACACTAAGAATTGTTTTGGATAACAATTGGTTTTGAACCTACTCTTAGATGCATATGGGTTGGCCAAGCTTCACTTGGGCCTGTATGTAGTCTATGTAGATCTTAGTGCCCACTAAAGAATTAAGAATAATTCTTCGAATTGGGGTGTAGAGGCTGCCAATTTGAACAAAATAGTGGAAGAATCTTTAGACTAAAGTCCAAGTCTTTAGACTGAATCAATTTATATACTAATAAACTTTAGTTTTTCCTTATACAGAAAATGGCCACTAATTTATCATTAAGGTCCCTATTGGACAATGACAAGTTGAATGGTTCAAATTTCAATAGCTGGTTTAGAAAACTTAAGATCGTCCTTGAGCATGAGAGGATTCTATATATTTTGAATAATCCTACACCAAAGATATCTGATGCAAACACCCAAAGTTCTGACAAAGACACTTATCAGAAGTGGCTCAATGATAGAACTAGCGTACATTGCATCATGCTAGCAGCAATGAAAGATGAATTCGGTTGCCGATTCGAGAATGCTGAGCCAGAAGAAATCATTCAAGCGTTGAATGAATCTTTTGGCACACCGACGACATTGAAAGGCACAAGACTCTTGTGCTATTTTTAATGCTCGAATAAGGGATAAACCTCCTGTCACTGATCATATATTGTATATGTTGAGAAGATAGAACTCCTCAGCAAGCTCGGCTTTCCCCTACATGAGCAGTTGGGAAAAGATGTGATCCTGAATTCCTTGCCTTTATCCTTCCGACCTTTCCTTACTCATTTTCGAATGACAAAGCCTGCAGTCAACTACCACTATTTATTAGGGTTATTACAGAACTTTGAGAAGGATAACCAGCTCTCTAAGGGTTTGGTTAATGTGGTTGAAGGATCTAAGGTAGGGCGTCAACCCTTTAGGAAAGGGAAGAAGAAAATAATAAGAAAAGGTGCAACATGCTAGGACATCTATAAGTGGTCAGATGCAGAAGAATAAAGTTGATAAAAGTCAAGCTGAATGCTTTCATTGCAAGATGCAAGGGCACTAGAAGAGGAACTATCCTCTTTACATTACCACACTTGATCCAAACAGGCCAAAGAAGAAAAAGGGGCAAGATGTTGCTCAACAAGGTATTTATATGATAACACCTTATAATTTTTCTGTATATGATAATCATACCTGTGTATTGGATACCGGGAGTCCTTTTAACATTTGCAATCATTGCAGGGACTACAGGTCACTAGAAGATTTGAGGACAATGAAAGATTCCTTAATGTCGGCGATGGAAGATTAGTTCAAGTATTGGCATTAGGAGTTCTTGAAATAGTTTTCAATAGAAATGTGATTATACTAAATGATTGTCATTTTTGCCCAACGTTCTTGTTGAACATAATTTCTGTAGGCCTTCTGGCGAAAAGTAATTATGAAATTTCAATAAATGATGTTACTTTGAATATCATTATGAATGGAGTCACTGTAATGACTGGGCATTTATCTAATGCATTTATATATTATCACAGCCTGTGAATGTAGTGTACAACTCAAGTAAGCACCCTAGAATAACTAATGTCACGGACATTTATCTTTGGCACCATCGGCTGGGTCATATCAATAAGAACAGATTAAACAGGTCACTCTTCCCAGGGTTTAGTTGTTTATCAGGAAGCTTCTTTGGGACTGTCTTCCGACTAGTTCCCTGCTCTCTCGTTGGGGTGTGCCAACTCAGGCAATTTGCCCTCTGTGTGGATTGGAGAATGAGACGACTGACCATGCTATATTTATATGCCCTCGTGCTAGATGGATTTGGCATCTGATGGGTTATAAGTGTAGACAGAATGGCTATGGTTCCCCTCGCTCCCTCTTCATTTAGGATCTCCGGAGGGCTATGAAGTATCAATGCGGTATTTGGGCGATCACGGTCCATCAGATTTGGTTATCAAGGAACTGATTATATTTACAGAGGACTTTGTTTCTTCCCATCGTCTTGTCAGGAAGATTAGAGCTTTGGCTGCTGATTGTGTCCGCGCTACTCAAGAGGTTGATCAAGACTCCTCTGACTTCTGGGGTTTCCATGCTGCTTCGACAACGAACCGGAGTACTGTTTTCTTTTCCTGGGAGCCTCCTTCTTCAGGGTTTGTCAAAATCAACTTTGATGGTAGTGCTCGGAGCAGATATGCTGGATCAGCCTTTATATATGAGGGCCTCAGGGCGATATGCTGGCAGCGGACGGATTTAGCACCCTCGATGCCTCTGTCCCTATGACTGAACTTTATGGGGCCTGGGCTGGTATTACTTATGCCTCTAAGTTTCTTCGAGCCCATAGAGTAGTCATCGAAGGCGATTCTTTTATGGTCATTAGGTGGTTAAGGAAGGAGAATGTTCCTGCAGCCCCCATTAATCCGATTCTTCGGGACATCTGGTCCACTCTTTAGAAAATGGATGCAGCTCAGATATCTTATATTTTCCGTGAAGCCAACTTGGCGGCTGACTGGGTGACGGCTTCTGTTGTTCAGCATACTGACCATTGGCTATGGAGTCTGGGAGACCCTTGTCCTCCTGTTTTGTTTCAAATTTTGTATTCTGATGTATCTGAGCTAATTCACACAAGACTAGTTTGATGGTTCGTGTGTAAAAAAAAAAAAAAAAAAAAAAAAAAAACGTGCTGTTCATTTGCAATTTGAGTTTTAATACTACCTCGTTCGTTTAGTAAAGCTTGCTTGATGTTAACCAAAAAAAAATAAGCTTGAGTTAAAAGCAAGTTTCTTTCCACTGTAGCAAGGAATGATGATATCTACTGATTTATTAAAAAAATTATTTTAAACAGCTTATATCCAAAATAATATTCTAGTGGGGTTTTATTCATAATAAGATATAATTCAATAACCACATCTTTTTCTACTAGCTCATGTTATTTAATTATTAAGATTGGCATTTAGATTAGCGGTTGGTTTAATTATTAAGACATAAATATCTCATGTAACAATTAAAAAACAGTTGTTTAGGATGTGTTTCATTTATGATATAGAATTGAAATTGTATAAATTGCCAATCCATCTTATTTATAAACTAATGAAAGTTGAGTCATGAAGGCAATATTGTTGTCGCATGACACTTCATCGGTATTTTAAAATGCAGAATATATAATATACGTTACAAATAATGTTAGAGGGAGTGGATTATATTTGGCTCCAATAAAAGGACTGCATGACACCTTCGTCATTCAAATGCTTCAAGAAAAGAATAATTTTTGAAGAATAACAATTTTACATATAACCACACGTTATGTTTTATAATATGTATATATAATATACATACATGTATTATAGTTTTATATGTTTGATATGATATAAAATATATACATACATGTATGTATGTATAGATGCGCACTGTAGTTTGGCAACACATAGATCCCTATACGATTTGCCCGTGACTTATCAGTTGAATTGTGGGCCCACATAGCATATCAGTTTATTATTCTTCCGTAATTAGTTTGAATGGCCATCCTACAATATGCATCATTAAAGTAGCGTTTGATTCTCAAAATATTATTTTGGATAAACATACAAAATAAAGTTTATTCAAAGAATAGCTGAGAGAATAATTATCTTTTTTAAATAATAATTTTATCCTCAAAAGATAACTTCAGCTATTTATGAAATTTTTACGGTGTTTGAAATAGAGAATAAGGGAAATATTCCCTGAATATCCCTCTTATCCCTAAAAACTATAACTACAGGAGATAACTTTGAAAAAAAGTTAAACAGAGAGGATAACCCATGGGTTATCCCCTAAACTTATTCCCTAGGGAATCCAGAATAACTAAAGCTATCCCTGATAAAATTGTTATTTAAAAGAGATAGTTATTTCTTCAGCTATTCCTTGAATAAATGCTATCTTATTTTAAAATTAGTTTTTTGAAAATCAAACACTACCTTAGTTATAAATTACTCTATCTAATTAATTTTTTTAAATTTATTTGTTATAATTATTTTTTTTAAAATAAAAAAATATTCAGAGATACCTTTCCTTGTACCCTATTTCAAACAGAGTCTAAAAGCGTGCAGCAGCTTATGCAAACAGGCCCGGCCTTCCCTCACCGAGTTGAGCTCGAGTTGACCCGGCTTCAAACGAGTCGGTTCGGCTGGAACTCAACTTCGAAGGCATTATTAGGGTTTTCTCCGTACCAGGGTTTTTTTTCACTTCTTCCGGCGTAGTTGAGAGTTTCTTTTCCTTTCAACTCCTGCCCTCTTTTCGATCGATCCTCTCGTTCTCTTGCGTTTTCCATCAGTTCTTGGTCATGGCGGAAGACGGAGAGCCTAAGACCTTCAGCGACCTTGGCGTTTGTGAGCAATTGGTGGAAGCTTGCGAGAGTCTCGGGTGGAAAAACCCGACAAAGATCCAAGTCGAGGCGATCCCTCATGCCCTTGAAGGTACCTTTCTTCTAAGTTCAGTCCAATGAATCGCGTTTTGTTATCTAGCTTTCCTATGATGTGATATTTCCCGGAATTAATCTTCATCGCTTAGCCCGTTTCTCGTTTCTGATGAGTTGCTGGTGTCTATTGAACAATTCATCGGAGAAAAAATTTCTTTATTCTTTATATATACACGCCTAGTGTGTGTGTGTTGAGCTTTTGTATGCACACATTAATCATTAGATTTGATAGAAAGCTGTCACGGAAACAAAATAGATATGATTGTTTAAAAAAAAAATCCTACAAATTGGGTGAAGCGGGACACATAGGTACTAGCTAGCGTTGAAGTACCTTGGCATCATGCCACCAGGCTGATGAGTTTTTTTTTTTTTTTGGGAATGAATCAATTAATTCATTTTGAACTATTACTGTTTGGGTTTGTTTGTGTCCGCCCTACTAATGCTATACCACAGTACAAACAGAGAATACGGCCTTGTTTTGGGACGCAGACTCAGACAAAAAATCTCAAAATATTTCCCAGAATGCTACTTTTTATTTTTATGTAACTGCAAAATTCATCTTTCACAATACACATAATCACCATCCTCATTGATGTATTGCTAGTTTTTCATCATGTAAGGTCTTAATATATCACTGACTTATTATGTAGGGGATGAATGCTGATTTATTATATAGGGGATGAATGCTGTGTCAAGAAACTGTGATTAGACGTTTATGAAACTAACTAGATAGTACATAGGCATGCATACCTGATATCTTGACACAAAACAAATCGGAACTGTTTTGTCAAAAGCATAATAAAATCTTTATAAATGCACACATAGATCTACACATGTATATAGGTATATACATATACATATATGCTATATAGTATCTTACATAGATAAATGTGTATATAAAAGTATAAATATGGCAAGACAATCACTTGTTTATGACTTACCTTGATATGTTGCTATTTTTTAAAAAGAAGGCAAATTGACATATTTTATCTGTTAATTTGCCTTGTCCTGATTATATCACTTATTTCCAGCTGAATCCGATGATAGTAGTGCAAGCAAGGTGAAAGCGACGTTAAAAGATAGATATTAAGAGCAAAAGTTTCCAAGGAAGTGCCTAGCTGCTTTTTTCAAAGAAATTTGTTTCCTAAACCTGTAGCAAAGGGTTTGACGACTTGTTCCATTAAATAGTTCTAGAGCTGAATTGTGAATGATTTCTTTGGGAACATACTCTAGTTGGAATATGATAGAGAGAGAGAATAAGGGAGAGATGGTGGACGAAGAACTTAGTGGAGATCTGACAATAGAATAAAGAGAATCAGATTTGGATTCAAGGGTCAGGGCCTTGGTGCCTTTGTGGTACTTCATGGATGACAACTGGATCTAGTCAAGCAATATCCCAGTATTTTTATTTGATGCTCCCAGAGAAGCAGAAAAAAGAAAAATGGAATATGGTGGTGGGAAATCCCATTCTGACAAGGAGATTGGAGTTAGAGCTTGTTTAAATGGTGAAACCATGACGTTTGGCTTTTAGCAAGTTTGTTTTGTGGTAGGGAGAGGAGTCCTTCTTTGCGTCCAACTTCTTTGGTGGTAATTAAAAAGATTATATGGTCTGAGATGAGAATCAAAGTGGGTTTGAACCAAAAAAACAAGATTATTCATAGAAACTTAGCCAAAGTACAATGGTGTTTTGGGATTGGGAAGACTGGGAAATATTGACACCTCCATATATTGTTAGGATTTTGCTGTAGGGAATTAGTCTACAGCTCTTTTTTTGTAAACAAAGCTTATTGCATATTTACCAACTGAAAATCATTATTTTCACGTACATGCATGCATGCATACATTCATACACCCATCAAATCATCCTATTTTGTTCCCCTCCAATTAGATTTTGGCTGATGGTATTGATAATTAATGGTGTTGAGCATCATTGACACTGTTATCCTTTTACATTAACACCCCTAAAATTTTTTTCATCTAAGTTTTATTAGAGAAAACCATATTTTATATAAATTTTGCAAGGATATTCATACAAAAGGGTAGTAAAGTTATTTTACACTTAAAATGGTTATTGACAATGTTAGTCAAAAATCTAAGAGGAAGGTATATATGCAAAAATGGAATGATGAGGGGTGCATATGCAAATAGTGATTTTAGGAGGATAAATATGCAATAAGCTATGTTTGCAAGGGTATATATGCAGAAATACTTACTTTATTTTATCCGACAACATTTTTGTTGTTATAATCCTTGAGGCTATAGGTACCTACATGCATGAGTTCATGCATATATACATGTGTGTAGATACACACACACACACACACAACACACACACACACACACATATCTGCGTGTATATGTATACATATGTGTGTTTATACATGCCTGCACACAGACAAATACACATGCATATATACACAAATATTGGAGGATGTACCTGATTTGTAGTATTTAATTCTGAATTTCTGATTATCAGTACATAAATTGCACAAAATCTTCTTTTCTTTCTTGGTAGGAAGAGATGTGATTGGACTAGCACAAACAGGGTCAGGCAAGACAGGCGCTTTTGCACTGCCCATTCTACAAGCACTTTTGGAAAACCCACAGCCATTTTTTGCTTGCATTCTTTCTCCAACTAGGTTGGTGTCAGTGATTTCATGCTTGGATTTTTTTATTGGTAGTTCCTTTATCTTCTCTGTTAATTTTTTTCCAAATTTATTTTTGTCTGTTTTCAGGGAGCTGGCAATTCAGATCTCTGAGCAATTTGAAGCTTTAGGGTCTGGCATAGGAGTTAAATGTTCTGTGGTGAGTGGTAGGATGTAGCTCATGCCCATGCCCTTTGTTTTGCCTTATTCATTGGTATAAGTTACCGTGCTGTTGCTTGAATGCATGCATGTATCAATCACAGTTCTTGAGTTTCTATTGGTCATGGGAATTTCATAAATGTGAAGAAATTAAGGGCGTGGAACTTATCCCTCCCTTGTGCTACATAGTCCAGGCACTGTCAATAGGAAATCAGTAGAAATTGTGCCATGTCTCCAATTGCTAATATTTGTTTTGGAGCACTAGAAGGTTTGAACAAGCATAACCTTTCAATAAATGTGTTTATTAGTGGATACATATCTCAATGAAGCAAATCAGATGAATTTGCTGGAAACTAAAATTCTTCATTTAAAGCTTATATAGGAGAGTGTAGTTGTAAATTCATAGGGTCCTCTCTTCCATCTTTTCTCCACCACTTGATTTGTTGTTACAGGTTGCCCTTGTGCATTTATCTTGATGTGCTTTATTTTCTGATAAACTTCATCTTCACATTGCTTAATTAGTAGCTGTATGAGGCACGGTGGTGGTTCTATCATGTCATGGATGAGTAGATTACAAACTGACTGACATATTTTTAGTGTTGGCAGTACTTGCATTTGAAAAAAAAAATCATCTTTAATGGTCAAATATTTGATAATGGGATCAAGCACTATTAATCATTCTTTTATTGGATTGTTTTAGACCTTTTGTTGAACCACTGATAGCTTGTGCAGTTGTCTTTTGACACATGCTCGCTGTTCAATCTGTTTTGCATGCATGATTTTAGTGCTTCTCTAGAAATGGTTAAGAAGTTCATTTATTGTCTATGTTCGCTCCATGTTTATATGTACTTAATCATACATAAATACACAAGTATATGTGTATATTCCTATGTATGCATCGTAGTAGCTACTTTTGCATTTGTACTACTGGATGGCTTCTAATATTAGGAAACAGAATGGCCCAAAAAAAAACATTGGAAGTATTTGGGGCCAAATACTTCTGTAGCCTGTGATGTGTGCATGCATATATATGCATGTGTATGCATACATAGTTGTAACCATCTCTTTATTAAACCACTATATTTGGTATTATGATTCTAGAACTAGAAGTTGTTAAATTCTTGCATTCTGTCCGATCTTTTTTTAATAGCAATTTGGAATAATCATGTGTTATTCAAATAAACTTTTTAAATCTATTGCATTGAATATGTTAAATTATTGAGTCTTATACTGAATTTTTTTGACATCATCTCTTGGAGTCTACATGATGATGTGCTAGTAATATGTGTGGAGGCTTACCATATCAACTATTTCTAATTGAGAAGCAAACTTTTTGCAGCTTGTGGGAGGAGTAGACATGATGCAACAAGCAATTTCTCTTGCAAAGCGTCCACATGTTGTGGTATGTACACACACACACACATATTTGTGCTTCAAGCCCCCTAATTCTGTAGTCCTAAATGTGTGCGTGCTTGTTGGAATCTCTAAAACTTTTGTGTAAAGAGTCTGAATTGTGCTTCAGGCCCCCTAATTATGGAGGTGACTAAATTGAGTCAGCCTATTATATTTTACTTTTGGGTTGACCTTGGAATCATATGAGTTGACTTTATTTGAATCCATGCTCTGGGTGACAAACTACTTAACATAATTTCCTCTTGAACTCTCTGTACTGCCAGCCAAATTTCAGAGATATTCTGTCTGCCAAATTCAAAGCTTCATTAATTTTCTTTACCCACAAAAATGACTGCATTTAGTTTATGTATTATGTCTAAGTCTTGTTGCCTTATGCTTCTTGCTGTGTTATAGTTATTTGTGTTGTGACATTAAACAAGTTTATATTCTGTGTATATTCTATTTACCTATTTGTTAACTTGAGTTCCTATCACCACTTGTGGTTAGCTTGTTGCTTCTTGGAAATCATTGGATATGAGAAATGTGCGTCATTCTTAGAAATATTTGGAGGACTAACATTGGTCAACACATTATGTTGTCAGCCTCTGATAGTTGTAATGGCATAAGCTCCCTAGTTTTAAGTCATTCACAAAATTTTCGTGTTACAATAGTCAAATTTTCTAGACATGATTTAATAGCTATGAGGGACCACCTTCCTACACCTATTTGCTAGTAGGAATTGTTGAATTAGATAAAAGATAATGCCTTACAGAAGTCGATGGATCTGATTAAAAACTAAAAGAAAATCGTTATTAATTTTAATGTACCATTATTTGTATTTATGCATGTATGCATGCATGTATGTTTGTGTGTGGACCGGATCCATGTGGATCCAGGGTGGGGGGGGGGGGGGGGAGGCATGACCGGATTTAGGTTTGACTACATTCGAATGCGGCCAAGTCTATCCCCCCCCCCCCCCCCCGCGCTCCGGTGTGTGTGTGTGTTAGAGAGAGAAGAGAGAGAGAGAGATGCCCTAGTGGATGAGAGGGGTGGCCAAGGGATAGGGAGAGGGTGGGAGTGAAGGAAGTGAGAGAATTGGAGAAAGCCAATGGAGAAGGGAAGAAAGAGAGGGAGATGGAGAATGGGAAGAATAATAAGATGAGAAGGGTCGCCTACCTTTTCACCTAAAATCCTCAATCAGGAAGGAGAGGGGTGGCGGGTGCAATTGGAGGGGAGAGGGAGAGGTGCAATTAGGTTCTGGTTAAGATAATATAATTTTATATAGGTTAGATGTGGCTATACCGCACCAATCTGGATTTTGGTTTGGGGTTGAAAATCCAATCCTAGCACAACTGCCCTATTGGGCTGAAATACCTCACTTAAGTTAAGCCCAAAATTAGGCCTGGTTGGCTTGGGTCAATTTTGCATATATTTGCTTGAGGCATCTTATTTGAGAAGTAAAAATTATTTTCCATGGCATATCTTATTGTCCTATACCGGTGCATACAGGATGTACTGTGCCATGTCTGTACAGAATTGGTATGATATGAGGGGTGTAGCAAGTATTGGTATGCCAAACCAGACTTGTATTGGGTATACCAATGCTGTACCAAGATGGTGCTAGTGTAGGATCTGGTATCAAGATTGTGAATCTTGTTATTCCAACTTTAAATTGATTTTTAGCATCACAAGATCTTAAAAAGTTAGATAAAGGATTCATTATCTTAGTTTAAAAGAACAAAACTATCCAAAGTTTGCTAATTTGATTTTGCTTTGTTATTTTTATGTTGGCAAGCTGGCTTAGGAGTTAACCGGCCTGTTTCTGGTGAAGCAAAATCTTAATGGTTTGTTTTCTTGTTCAGCACTACTATTGATGTTGTATTGGCTTGTTTACACTAATAATTGTGGGAAGAATAAAAATAAATTATATCAAAAAACCACCTACATGACCATAATGGTTGCAGAGTCATAAGAACGGCCAAATGCCAAAGTTATGATGCTGGATATGTTAATTTCTAGATAAAATAATTGAAAAAAGCTCAAATATAATTCTACGTCCATTCTTCTTTTCCCTCTTCTTCTCTTTTTTAATGGCATCTGTAAATTTCTAATTCTTTTCATTATTTTTATGTTGATTACCAGCTATAACCACTAAAGTGACATGTAGTGGAATTTTAACCGTTGACTGTTCATTTTTTTTAGTCACTTGAATTGCACAATTTCAATCTCCCCTTATGATAAGAAAATTATTTTATAGTCGAGGATTATGTTGGGACGAGCTTCAATTATGTGGTTCCCTGTAGCTTTCTATTTCCCTCTGAAACTGGACTTCTTGTGGTTCCATGTAGCTTTCTAGTTTCTTTTGAAATAAACTTTGTTTTGACCACCTAGTCCATCTAAACTGTCCAGGCAGCTGCGCTGCTTATTGCTGAAAATCTATCGCTTTAACTATTGAATGGATCCAACAAATTTGGTACTTCCATGCTTATATTATTATCATTTATAAAGTATGTCATATATAATTATCTGTAATGGATTTCATTCGGTTTTTTTACACATAATTGTGATTTTCCTTTCTTTTCTTTTCTGCATATTGTTCTCCATGACAGTTCTTTTTACTAGTATCAGTTTTACTCATGATGGTTGGTTACCATCCAAGTAATAAGTCTTATTTTTTGTTGGCGGAAGTGTCTATTAAATACTTTGATAGCTTTGAATAAAGCTACTGCATTTAGAAATATTGTACTTTTTTCAGCATTTGCTGCAAATGCTTATTGCTCTAGTTGTTGCATGTGAAACTTCTGTACCACATCGCAAATAAAAATTTATTGGAGGTTATAGGCTGTCTGTTTCTCTCTTTTGATAAAAGTATGCTTCTATCCTAACTTCATTTGATTGACCTCTTCTTTGCCAAATGTCATATTTTGTGTAGGTGGGGACCCCTGGTCGCCTCTTGGATCATTTATCAAATACAAAAGGTTTTAGCCTTCGCACGTTAAAGTACTTGGTATAACTTCATCTCATTTACTTTCATATGAAGTATGATAAGGACTTAATTTGCTTTCTGGTTTTATCTGTAGGTCTTCTAATTTTCAAACTAAGTCATTAGCATAATACAACTTATTTAGTTACGTGGACTCGGTGTTGTCAAAGGCTACGCCTTAGGCTTGCCTAACCGCTGGTGCTTGCCTAAGGCACAAGGTGCAAAACATCAAGGGTTAGGTACTTCTTATATTCTAAGGTGCGCCTATGGTGCAAGATTCCCTTAAGACGGGCTAGACACTTTTTATACTTTAGACCAGGTGCCTTTATTTTGATGTATATAAGATGAAAAATGCATGCTTCTAATTTGATTTGAGATGCAAGAATAGCGTGCCTTTCTTTATAAGATATATTTGTAATATTTTTTTAAATCTATTATATTTATTAGACTATACTGACTTTACGTAATTATTTTTTTTACCCTATAAAAAAGCTGAAAATTGAAAGACAAAGATAGAACAACAAACTTATGCTTTCATATGAGAAAGAGGAGGAAAAACATTAAGGGATTGCAAATTCCAACTAAGAAAGAGAATGCTTTCTATTGAGCTAATAGGTTAAATATATTATTATTATGATTTTTTAAGCTTTTTTTATTATGTATTTTAAATCTTATTTATATAAATTATTCTTTTTTTAAAAATAGATGTCTCATTTTGCTCGGCACATGCTTGTGCTTTACACTAACACTGCATGGACTTGCTATCTTAACAATGCTAACAAGGTAGTGAACAACATGCAAGGCATAATCTGTTAATGATGACGGTGGCTTACAACTTAGACTTGCAAGATATAGTTGTTGTTATCACAGTGATGGCCAATTTGAAGATATAATATAATAAGTAGATTTAACCCATATATTATCATGTAATGATATATGCTATGGGTTTCTTCTTGAAACAAAATACCATTTATTTTATAGAAAGGGTTTTCATATTCAGCAGCTAATGGATTTTTTTAAAACTCCATAGTTTGTTAGGTCAAAAGGATAAAAATACTAAAAGCACCTTAGTAACATTTAATCACAATATGCTGGTGTGCTCATAGAACACTAAATTCTTGTTGATTAGAACAAGAAGCTAAATGATATTTAATTTCATTATACATTTACAAGAAACTACCCATTTTAGCATGATGCTACACTGCTGAAAGGGGGAAGAAACAAAACTAAAGTGTTGTATTGGAATGATAGTCTATCATAACCCTTCGCTGCAAGATGATGGTCCTCTCTTTTTGAGTTTTCACTAAGCAATAAGTTCAATAAACAGTAACAAACAATGTCATGAAATTCATGTTGGGTATGTATCCGAGTTGGATATGTATCGAATAATTGGATACTTATGAATTTTTTGGGTAGTCATTTTTAAAGATTGGAAGAGTTGAGCTCTTTCGGCAATGAGTTCAATCCTTTAATTTGACATTAGGAGTGAGTAGTTGTTTTTGCAAATTTGTTAAAGATGTAGGTATTCAAACAATTTTTCTAACATTCTTCAATTAATAAGTAAGTTTGAAAAACTTGTGTAATGAAAGATCTTAACAGATAATATCTTTTTAATGTTTAAACATATAATGTTCAAAGGTATAAATATATAATTTAGTGACATTTATATACTATCATATACATCCCATATCTTTTTTCTCTAGTTGAGCCAGAGTCTTGGATGTGTTCAGTCTGATTCTTATGCCCGTAATGACCTTCTGAAAAGGGGGAGATTGGTCATGGATTTTCGTGTGATTAGGCAGTGGTGACGACATTTGTCTTATTGAATATGAGTTAATTATACAATATGTGGCAAAGCTTGGAGACATTTTGTTTTTCTTTGGGGAAAATTGGGACAATCCTTATAAGCCACTTTTAGAGATGGATGAGCTTTTGGTAGTTTGTTTAAGTTTGGCAGATACTGAGATGACAGAAATCTTGGACTTCTAGATGGTAACCTGGGGGAGGCTTGCTTTGATATCGTGCTAATTTCTATTGTGGGTTATCTGTTTGGTGAGAGGATATGTTCTTTTATTTATTTTATTTATTTATTTTGTGTGTGCTGTCTGATGGACATTCAAGTGCACTATCTGATTGGCGTTTCTTTACCTTCTATTTTTTTTCATGATAATGTTCTTGGTAATTTAAAAATTTTGAATCTAATACATTCAGGTCTATGTGACCTGTGGTGGTGGAAGTGATGGCCTCTAGCTGCAATAGGTCTGCAGCAAGGATCAGCTTTAAGTCCATCCCTCTTTTTTTCCTACTGGTGACATTTTGATGGATAAGATTTCAAACAATAACCATGTGGTTAGTAAATTGGAGCAAGGCAAAATTTGTTCAATGAAAACATAATATCCACAATCAAGCCATGATTAAAATTCATTGAAATAAGGTCGCTGTCAGAATGCTAGTTAGGAAAAATCATATATTTCCTGTTCCGTGGATTTATAAAAGTTCAGGGAGCTGGATGAAGTGGAAATCATGAGTAGTTGTCAAGAGGTGCAAAAGATGAAAACAAGGAAAACGCCAAGGTAACTATTGGATAAGCTATATTGTATGCATCAGAAAATTGGGCCATAAAAGCTCCGTGCACAAAAAATTGAAGGTGGTATGGAATTGGAAACAGAGGTGGATTTGTGGAAAGTACAAAAGGTAAAACTAGAAATGGAAATTGGAGAAATCTAAAATGTACACAATGGAGGTCAATGTTTTGGATATTAGCTTAAGATAATTTGGTTGCTTGGAGGTCATCATCAAGAGGGTGGAGTCAGTACCCATTGATGAAGCAAAGACGACAAGTTGGCCATGGAAATACTTGCATGGAGATTATGCAGGTCTAATGATAATTTAGCTAATAATTTGGTGTTTTGTGTATATCATGGGTGTTTTGGTTGTAGAGATGGTTTAGTGGGCAATGTTATTTAATGAAAGTTATCAAAGTGAGCAACTATAGCTGGTGGTTGGTTTTTCTATTTGGCCAGTGGTTTTCCTTGGCCAAAACAGATGACCAAGGGAAGTGAGTCTTGTTGTTGTCCTGCCTATTGTCCTATTGAATATTTTCTGATGCAACCATTGTGCTTTACGAAGATAGCTTAGAGTAGAAATTCCTATCTACCTTCTGGTTGTGATTGGAAACATAGACTTGTTCACTCTCTCCTCGTTTCTCTATGGAATGTTGGCACAATAGATTGAAAGGTTGATGGAATGTTGAAAGTTGGTCATAAAAAAGTTTCCTAAGCATTTGTCTCTGGTCTTTGGACTAATGGTTTATGCTTTAGCTATTCCTGATTGGAAAAGGCTACGTTGCAGTCTGCAACATGTGCTGTCTGCAACATGTTCTAGACAGCAAGATGTTCTACGTAGAATGTGAACCATGTGCTAAGATAGCATAGCTGATTAATGCTGCTGCATAAAATTGTGTACTGTGAACCTTGGTCCATAGAAGACCATATATTTGTCCTGGATGACATGTATCACTCTGAAATCATGAAGTGACATTATTTTGCCTCATCTCTTTTCTTTTCTGTTCTAGCATTCTCTAATTATACTCATATTCTTTGTTTAAACATGTTGTTGTAGTTTCTCATTTGTCTTGCTTCAGCACTTACCTGTCATACAAATTTATAGCAAAATGACTAATTTGGTTTGTTTGTCTGATGCCAAGGTCCTAGATGAGGCTGATAGGCTTCTCAACATGGATTTTGAAAAAGTTATTGATGACATCTTGAAGGTTATTCCTCGAGAACGAAGGACATACCTATTTTCAGCTACCATGACGAAAAAGGTATTATTTCTGATTTGTTGGATTTTCTTTAAATTTTGAGAAAATAGCATTCCATTTGGCTTTCAAATAGGGAGAAGAGACTGCGGCGTGAATTTGAAAGAAGTAGGGTTTAAGGAGATCTAGTGACGTGGTCTAATGTGGCTCCTAGGTAGCCATGCTTAACAAGGTTGCCTAGAGTTTCTCTCCTCTATATGATTATCAAACCTTGAACTCAAAGACTTAAATCATCAAGCTCAGCCCCAATTTCTTCATTGGTCAACATGAGCTTCTCTTTCCCCTTTAAGTAATAAAATTGAAAAATGAGTTTCAGGTAGCCATTGAACAAGAAGTTTGATTAGAACTAGTATTTATTATGATTTCATTTAGTTCTCTTTTCTGATCGTTTTCTTATGTTCTTTTTTAGTCCCATCATTTGACTCATTTCCCTCCCATGAACAATGATAGACCTGCAATAGGGCACTGTGTGAAGTTCAAGGCATCCTCATAATATCAATGTCTGCTCAACTCAACTCAACTCATCTAAGCCTTTTCCCAACTACATGGTGTCGGCTACATGAATCTGCTTCCTCCACTCTGCTCTGTTCGGGATCAAGTCGGCATTTAAATTACAAATAATTATATCTTTTTTATTTATTTTTGCCCATGTTAGTTTAGGTCTACTTCTATCTCTATCCGTACCATTAATTGTTAAAATATCCTCATAATATTGATGTACTGTTTTTTGAATTTGACCCAGCTTTAAAGTCCATCGGGTAAGCGTTGCTTTGGTTGCAAAACAAGTGTATATACCATATGTGATCATATAACTGAGTCTCCTTGGAGCTCCACTTCACACAGATGAAATGATGGTACCCTGCTATATGTGTTCATAGATTAATGGAGTTGAGACACAAGAACTCATCTAGAGGCCTCAACTAGATGGGCTATGATCTGTCTTGCAGGTGTGTGAGATGCACATGGATGACCAGTTGGGACTTAAAAGAATAAACCTCAGTTCTAAGAAATTATATCTTCTACCAAAATATTCACTGAGCAAGCAGAAGCCCTTTTGAAGGATGCTATTTAGGAACAGATCAAACTGTTTTACTTCAGGAACAAACATCAACATCTCTCTATTATTCTGAGTGCAAGAATACTCATTGAGAAATATTTCTAATTTGAATTATTCAAAAAAGGTTTCTACATATAGCCATTTTAAAAAATAGATGGAAATAAATTGCATCCAATACAATTTGAACCTATACCAAAGGTTAGAAGACCTCCGTCCTATCCATTAGACAATGGACACTTTCCATTCCTATTTTCTTCTTTCATATTCTTTGTTTCTCCTGTTCGAATAAAAAATGATTACACTGAAAATATTTTAGGGTCTAACAGAATAAGGATGCATATCCAAATCGATGATGCATGTATAATCAATTCCTGAAATGCCTTTTTGGATTTTCCTTAATGTCCCAGCTATTCACAGAATGTGACAAATAAATGAATAATCATCTACTTTTTAAAGAAATCGAAGAATTTCTTGAGAATCATTCAAGATCGATTCGTTCTTTTTTCTCTGACAGATTATTAGAACTTCATCTGGTTTTGAAACCTACTAAGAGGTCCGCTAGAGATTAGAAATTTTTGAAGAAAAAACAAGATATTTCTTTTGCCCCTTCCAGCTGATCGAAAAATAAAGAAATGCCTGACATATTCAAGATAATTGCACATTTACAAAATTCTATCTCAATTCATCCTCTCATCAGATCCAGGATGTGATATGGTTCCAAAGGATGAACCAGATATGGACAGTTCTAATAAGATTCCATACTTGAAAAAAAAATCATTTTTTTTGATTTATTTAATCTATTCTTTGACCAGAATAAAGGGGATACATGTTATACCGATTTTGAATCAAAACAGAGATTTTAAGAAATGGTAGATCTATTCACTCTATCAATATGTGCCATGAACTTTAGAGATTGTATAACAATGGTGAATGAGGAGGTAATTAACTAGGGAATCAGATTAAATTTCTGTGGGCGTGTGAGGCAACAATGAAGGTTGCCATGGGTTTTTCAACAAAACAATTTTTTCTTGTGGAGTGAGTGGGTGAGGAAAAAAAAATTAAACATTTATTGTGCAACATTTTCAGAAGTGCTTTTTCTTTTTGAAGCAACAAATAAGATGGAGTAGATGGGTTAAAGTGGTCTTGTTCCACTTTGACCCCCAAACAAATGCAGCCTTAAAGAATATTTTGGAAAGAAGTATGTTTAAATGTTTCTAGTCATTATATAAAAATAGGCTATTAAAATTCACCACAAGCCTATTCCCCTGTCCCTTGCGCGTCATATTTAGGGAGTATTTACTCTCAATAGCACTGTTCAGGCCATGCACAAAAATTGCATTTCAAATGAGGAAGTTTATATTCATGCTTCAAATATGCTTGATTGCTTGTAACAAATGAACATTATAGTTAATTAGTTCCATAATGTTTATGATGCATGCTTGTCATGGATTTTAGGACCATTCTCTTGGGAACACATCTTAGATCTGGTTGATCTGGTCTATTTAATGTTCGTCTAAATGGTAATGAAAATTTTATGTAATGATCAGTTAAATAGTAATGAAAATTTTATGTAATAAGCGATTGTTGTTTGTGGTTGCAGGTCAGCAAACTACAGCGGGCCTGTCTAAGGAATCCTGTAAAGGTTTGGCCACCTCCAGTCTTCATTTACTTGCTTTCTGCAAGCATTGGCTGGCATGTTTATGGTTTTTATTTGTATGCAAATTGATATTCGTTGCTGGTTATTTCAGATTGAGGCTGCATCTAAATATTCCACTGTTGATACGCTTAAGCAGCAGTTCCGCTTGACTCCTGCAAAGTTTAAGGTTGTTTCCTCTTTCCCATGCGAGTGATCAGCTGGTGGGAGGGCACCAGTTGTCTGACTAAATGTTGCTGTCTACTTCAGGGTCTTTTTTGGAATTGCAAGAGCAGACTTTGTATCTGTGTAGGGGCACGAGTATTCACTTGGATAATTTAGAATGGTTACACTCATGACTTTACCCTGCAAACTATATGGAAGTCATTGCTAGTATTTTGTTTCAGCCAGTAACTAAGGGCTGTGTCCAATGGGACTTCTTGGAAGTTTAACAGCTTATATCTCACCATGATCAATAACTCTTCTCAAAATGATGGTTAGATGGTAATTGATGTCATGCTGACGGTTCTGACTGTTAACTATCGAATGACTCATACGATGTCCTTTCAAATTGGCTTTTTAGCCATTGTCTAAAACCATGATGAGACTATGTAACTGTGGGCACAGCCAAAAACAAATAGTAACATTTAATAATTTGCTAACTACTGACCAAATATATAATGTTTAAAACATTGTCTGTAAACCAGTAATAACTTAAAGAGGTACTAAAATTTTTGAGCGAGTACCCTACGTTTAGGATGTAGTTTCTTTACTATCACTAATTTGCCCCACTTTAATAGCTAACGACATTGGCAAAGTTTGTTTGTCTCAAGAGTTCGTCTTTTTTACTTTTGATCTATTTTGTTCAGGATTGCTATCTTGTATATGTTCTGACTGAGATGTCTGAGAGAACAACAATGGTTTTCACGCGCACTTGTGAATCAACACGACTGCTCTCTCTGATTCTCCGAAATCTTGGTTTAAAGCCATCCCAATTAGTGGTCAAATGAGCCAGGTAATGTATTTATATTTTCACTATCAATTGATATGATGAGTGATACACCAATTTAATCTATTTGTATTTGTAGTGGGAAACTTCCCCCCGTTTTTTTTCTCATGAATTTTGGGAGTGACTGTAAGATGCATGAGCATTAACACTCTTCTCAATTGCTCCTTCTGGTAGGCCAAGAGATTGGGAGCTTTGAACAAGTTCAAGGCTGGCGAATGTAACATTCTTATATGCACAGATGTGGCTAGCAGAGGTCTTGATATCCCTTCAGTGGAGGTGGTTATCAATTATGACATTCCAAGCAACTCTAAGGTTAGTAACATTTATTTGGTTAGGCTTGCTGAACTTATTGGAGCTTTTGGTTTGGAGAATGAACTTCAGTTCTTCATTTAATCATGAAGCTATGCAATGGCAGGGTCAGTATGCTGCATGTTGACTTTAGACTGCATGCCTAAGTAGGCCAAGCTTTCCAGCGTCTTTGATTGCATTGCCTGTAAAAGTTGGTTTTTAAAGTTGGAGGAATTCTGATTAATTCATATCTTCAGTAATTACAAAATATAAATTTAGTTGAATTATGGTTGTGCAGAGTGGATTAAGATATCTTTTCAGCTTTTGTAATGCACTGTCTTCTGTAATTGCTACTTTTAGCTACGCTTGGGTGAATGTTGCGATAATGATGGTAGTTTCTTTTGACATTCTCACTTGTAATCAATGAATTTATCAGTCCGTGTTCTTGTCACAAGTCTATTTCAAGTGATGTGATTACATGTGCTTTATGCTTGAAAAATCAGCTTTGTTTGTGGTAGTTCCCAGTTCATTGAAAGGTAGTTATAATGATTAAAATCCTAGTGATTGCTTGTAGCTTATTTCCCGTTGTTCCTGATCATGACATCATTTTGTATGCGCAGCCCCTCCAGTGAAAAGGTTCCCAAATAAATAGAATGCCTGCTTTTGTACACTTCTCATTGCTGTCAATTTTTCTAGAGATAATTTCTGAACTTTGGCTTTTCTTTTCTTCTAATCACTTATGGCATGTTGCAAAACAGGATTATATCCATCGTGTGGGCAGAACTGCACGTGCTGGACGATCTGGGTTGGCTATATCTTTGGTGAATCAGTATGAAGTTGAGTGGTACCTGCAGATAGAGAAGCTCATTGGTACCCATCTGTTCCTTGAATCAGTTAAAAGTTGACATTGATTTCAGACACCAATTATGCACTTAAATGTTTGTATCAATTTATTCTGCAGGAAAAAAGCTTCCCGAGTATCCTGCAGAGGAAGCGGAAGTTCTGTGCTCTTAGAACGGGTAACCGATGCCAAGAGGATATCTCTTATGGTATGATACCCTTATGTATACGTTGTAGCGCCATTTTCCTTTTTTTTGTACCAGAAAATCTGTTTTATAATTGTTATCGTGTTTCTTTTTGTTATTTACCTTTAAAATTCCATATTCTGTATCATTTCATGCTACTTGAGTTTGCATATGAGGTAACTTTTTTTCCCTTCCAGAAAATCAAGGAAAGTGCTGGCAACAAGAAGCGGAAAAAGGTAGAAGATGATGAGGAAGAAGCTGAGAGATATGCTATAAATCCCAAGAATGCAAAAGCATCCAAGAAATCGAAGAGGAGGTGATACAAGACTAAAATCAAATGTTGATTGAAGAGCTTCAATTTTTTTAATATTGTTTCTTGTTTCTATACAACCAGCTGTATTAATTTCCATATTCCTGTCCAAATTTTGCCTCTATTGGAGAACTAAAGTATGAAATTTATAGTCTTTTACTGATTTACCTCTCACAAAACTGTCTTTAGGGAGTTTAGAACTAATTTAAAGGTGTCCTTTTTGTTCTAGTATTGCTTCTTGCATTCTAAGAAATGTTGAGACATAAGATGGAATTAGCCTTGAGCCTGTTTCAGCGTGGATGTGACTTTTTTTTTTTTTTTTTACATTCTTAAGGTGGATATGATTTTTACTTAAGCCACATTTGGCTGACAGGAATTGGGAAGTAGGAATGGTATCAGATTCCTATCTAGTCCATTTTCATGTATAATTTACTACGGAGATGTTGATTCCTATGGATATCGAGTTCTTATAGAAGTAAATTCATGTTAAGGGCGACTTGGGTATCATTTTTCTTTGTGCCGGATGTGTTAAGATAAACAGCAAAAACACAAGCAGGATTTTAATATGTTGTATTATCAAAGTTAGTCATTGCTTGAAAATGTTATTTTTATATTACTTATTAATGAAAAATGCACTAATTAATTTGTTATCTGTTATTCATTACCTGTATGATAATATATATTTTGTTTGCTATACATTATTTAATTGTTGAAATTATATATTAATATAATATACGCATCATGTTTGTATTGTGTTTTTATTTATAAATATTATATTGGCAACCATTACTATATATTATTATTTATTAATTTTAATATATCAATCTTAATATTAATATTTTCGTAAGTATGCATTGTATTATATGTTGACAGTTTTGTTTTGTTTTCAAGAAAATCACTAGGACTCAGCCAAATATCGGAATAGAAAAGTCATTCTTGGTCCAACAGAACGCTTGCAACGTTGCAAATGGTACGGAAGTATTATTTCCTGGGACCAACGGTTCTCTGACTCAATGTTTTGAAAATTGAGTTGAACAATAAATCAGGCATTTAAGCTGTGGGTTAATCGGTTCAATTGATAAACTTTGATCCAGATAATATCATAATTAATTTTTAATTTAATAATATAAATAATAAAAATATAAACATTAAATTATAAAACATATCTTTAAAACTTATACGTCTATTCAAGAAAATTTTATATAACATGATATTTTCTATTCAAATTTTATAATTTAAATCAATGAAACTAATAAGATTAATTTAAAAATATAATAATAATATTTAATAATATTAAGTATGATGCAAAATGATACTTAAAAAGTTATAATATTTAGTAAGAATAAAATAATAAAAATACTAATTTAAGAATAATTTAATATTTTATAAATCAACATACTAAACATTCAATTATTTACAAAATAACGTAACAATAATCAAAAATATTAAAAGTTATTCAATAAAAAGTTTAATATTGTCATTTAATTTTTTGAAGAAGGTGATAGCTAATTTTATTCATCCAAATCATTGTCATTTTATTTCCATCAACTATTGTATTATCATCATTTTCAATAACCACCATTTTTTTTCACAATTTAAACAAGAAAAAATGAATCAAAATATGTTTATATGAATATCAACAAGCATTAACCATTTCAAGATTAATCTTTGGTCATGTGAATTGATTCATCATTAAACTTTGATTATTCTTCCATCTGTTTTCCCCTCATAGTCAAGCTCTCCTTCCACTTCTTCTTCCCCATTCAAAACTCAATTTTCTCAATTGACTCGTAATCAATTGGATTATAAGGTCTATTTCTCGAATTGAGCTATGAATTATAATTAAGATCAAATTAATATTGCAAGAAACAAAGAGAAAAACATGTCAACAAACAAAAGATACACTGAAAATAATAAAATTATTTGTACCTATTTTGCAAACGTAAATTGTAGTGAACATATACCAAGTTATTAAGTCTTTTATGCTTCAATCTATTTCTTTTCTTGTATACGTTCAAATACACTCCAATTGCATTGCATCCGGAAGAAGCGAAGGTTTGACTAAGAAGTCTAATTGCTAGCTTTTGCAAATTAGGAGTATCACAACCAAAGAATCTCCACCACTCATCTATATAAAAGAAAAGAAATATTACATTAATATATTAAATAACTATAAAAATATAAAAAATCAGCTTCATTCTTTTTCGGATGCGTAGTATTGTAAGTAGTGTATGCAAGTGGTCTACTAAAAGTCTTCAATCTATCCCTATATATTACCATCTCATCCATTAATAGGGATGATTTAAACAAAGTTTGCTTTTCAACCATCTCAATAATGCCATGAAGAACCTCTGATTTCTTGCACAGGTTTTGTTCATTATATAAAAATGTCAGATTTCAACTAATATGCCAACACATGGATCCTTTTACGCAACATCTTATACCAACGATCTTTGATAATGATAGTATAAGCCTTATAAATTTTTTTATTTTTAAACAATTCCTTGATACTTTTTTTAGCTCCATATATTCCAACATGCACATAACCCATAACCGGCTTCTTATCGAAATCACAAATCCATAATAAATGTATCAATGGATCTATAATCTTCACTATAATCAAGCAATTCTTCCAAAAATTTTCATCCAAAATAATTTGCTTCACTTCTCTACCTTTGACAACATAAGAAACTTTTTGAAGTCCGAACAAATGACCAAAGCTTATAAATAGTCCTTATGATCATGCAAACTCTTCAATGCAAGAAAAGTGGTGGTAAAGCGGGTAGCTCCAAGACGAACAATCTTTATCCAATTTGGTTGCTTTCTCAACCAATTCAAGACCCACTTATGATTATAGACAAATACGATTATCTTTGAAGTAAGAATGGTCAAGCTTTGCACATCAGGCATTTTTGCAATGTCTTTCATAATCAAGTTGATAAAATGGGCTGCACATGAAGACCAATAAATATCGGATATTTTTTGTGAATCTTCTTTCCTGACACCTTATAATTAGCTTCATTGTTTATCACTATATGTACCATATTTTGTGGATCAATCAATTCAATAATTTCATATAACAAATTGCATAATGTGTCTGCATCTGTAGTAAAATCTGAAGCATCAACTGATTTAATAAACAAAATCCCTTTAGGACAATATATCAAAAAAATTGATCAATGGCCTTTGCTTTGTGTCAGTCCATCTATCACTCATGATAGTACATCTTGTTTTTATCCAAGTCCTTCGAAAAGCATCAATAGTCATCTTGATTTGTTGCTTGCAATCTCTCAATAAGTTTACTCTCATTGCATGATAAGTAGGAGCTTTATATTCATGGCCCATGCTTGCTATTTTGTCAACTGTAACTTAAAAAAGAGGAGAATTCACAGCATTCAATGGAATATATGCATTATAAAACCACATAGCAATCACCATGTTAATATCATGCCATCTTTCTTTACTTTGCATGGCAGCCTTTATGCTAGGTTAGGTAGAATCATTTGTTCCATGTTTGAAATAAGCTTCAATACTATCGGTAGCTTTTCTCTTCCCTTTTGAAGATACACCGACACCAATGCTAGTTTTTGCTATTTGAGGAATCTCTTGGGCATCATCACTTTCAAATTCATGGTTCGACTTATCATATGGACTTACATCATCATAACAACCTTATTTTTGTTTTATCTTCCGAATATTCTGTTGCAAAGCTTTTGTTATAAAAGTAACATCCGAAGGAACTTTTTTACATAAATTAACATTGTCTTTTGTTCCAGTAAGATATTTTTTCATTATTTTAATCCCTCCACCTGCATTTTGCTTTTCACAAAAGTTACAAATAAAGACCCTCTTTCCTTAGAATTCTAACCCTCAGTAACATATCTCCATGCTATATCTTCTTTTTTGTCGAATATTTACACCAGAAGAAACTTCTTCATTAGATTTTGCTTCACTTGATGGTGTTGACTATGATCCAATTATTTCTATTTTTTTATAATTTACACAAAAAAAGGCCACAAACATGTATAACAGCTCACCACCGCATATAGCGCGCATGCGCGCGCGCACATACATATATATATCTAGAATTTTAAAATTCATCAACACAATTTCAAATCGGACAATAATAATAGTTCACCAGCATAATTTCATTAAGTAATAATTAATCCAAATCAAATGTTATGCATATTAGCAACAATTAATATCAAATAATAATAAAAACAATCATTAACTCATACACGATCAATAACAATGTATATTATTAATAATATAATCACCATCAATTTCAATACGTTAGTCGATCATTTTGTATTCGAATAGGTATTGAACAAAATAATCATTTGTATATTGTATTTTTATGAGTTGCACTACGTGTAATGGCAGAAAAAACATGGATCACTTTTTCCTAATTTATTAATGGATGAAAAGGTAATTACGATTAGAGTGTTACTCCATTATGAGAGAAAGAAATGGCAAGAAAAGTGAAAGATAGGAGGGTTAAGGGGTCAGCCATGGCTTCTCACCATCAAACCGATCCTCTTCCACCTCTTCGGTAGTCAATGGATGGCTAGCCAAAGGGTCAAGGAAGGTTCGTAACAAAAAATTCTTACCTCTGTGCTTTAGTGGTAAAATTACAAGGATGGCTACCAAAAGAGGGGAAGAGACAATGAAGTTTCGGATTGTTTGATCTAATGATAGCCTTGGCTAGAGAGAGGGCCGGCTTTATAGCCAAGCCTCAGGAGCCGAGCCTTTGATGGTGCCACATAAGCGCTAGCTCTATCACTTCCTAAAGAAGTAACGCTCAGGAGGGCGGATTGATAGACAACCGAAGTAAAAAATTAAAAATTCAAAAAAAATTCCAACCCTAATTTTATTTATCAAAGCTAAAGGTTTAAAAATTAGGAATGGATTGATTCTTTATAATTCGGTCGGTTCAATTGGTTTTTCGATTTTAACCGGGTTATATAAAAATTAACTTTAATAATAAAATTGGACCGGGTTGTTGATCGATTTTTAATTGGATCAGTTTGATTAGTCAGTTTGATCCGTTTTAAAACCATGCTCAAGCTATCTTGCAGCATTGGCAGCGCAATTTTTGTTTTCTGTATGCTGGAGAACTTGGCTGGATAAATTGGGAGTATCCAGCTTGAACCTGGTTAGATAAATGATGTTGAGCCAATTCAGTGACTCAGGTAAAGCCGAAACGACCTTTTATATTAAAGCAAGATACAAGAATCTTGCAAATAGAGTGACGAGTTGGGCATGGCATGCCACTACATCGGTTTCCATAGTCTTTCGTCTTTTTCTCACAAATTCTTGGCGCCTACCCTTCTCTTGATGCAGTGAACCAACTCCATCACCACAGCCTCCTCTGTTAAGGATGATATCCTTGGCAAATAACATGCCTGAACCGACGACACACAATGTCAAGGAATGAGCAGCTGGTGGGCCTAAAGTCTATTAATTTACAATTCTAAAAGCAGCATTATTATACTGGTTCATCATTGGATAATGAATTGTTGTTTCTTCTTTTTTTGTTATGGTTACTGCCTTCCGCAATGCATAGCGGGATGAAGCAACTAACAGAGAGTAGTATGCAGGGAGGAAAAGTCTTTCTGCATTGCACGCTAATTGATCATGCATATATAATTGCATATACATGCAAAAATGTTCTTTACTTTTAGAGGCTCCTTTTCTTTTCCTTTACATAGTCCACCTTTTACCACTAAATTTCTTCAATCAGAACGCATAATTTTAATATACAAAATTTAGATTAATTTTTTTTTAGTTGCACCTATATTATTAGAACCTTGATAAGCTATATGGATATTATTTATTTATTTGGTGTCCAGACTCTTTGTTCATGGTTGGATACCTAGCTCCTTTATAGATGGATTTTTTCTTATTAGGAAGATAATATCTATATATTAATTCTTTTCCCCAATACCTTCTCGCTTCTGTCATTGAATTTATTCCATTAGAAATGCATAATCTAAAATACAATGACTATGGACCAAGAACATCTTTTATACATTTTTTGAAAAAAAGGGAGGGGATAAAACAACCGCATATTAGACTAATGGTAGGAAATAAAATTTAAATAGAAAAGAAGAAGAAAACACTACATTACAAAGGAGAACAAGTCAGGTTAGGCTGGATTGGATCACGAGCAACCTAAATGATCCAAAAATAGTATTTAGGTAAGTTATATTCTAATTTTGTCTATTTAAAATTTTATATAGATGTTATTATACAGTTTTATGAATTATCAATTAGATTGTTTATATGATCAATATTTTAATATTTTATATTATTTGATATATAATAAAGTTAATACTTATGGGACTCAATAAACTATCGATGTCGATAGTTTCAAACACCGTTAAGATGAAGATAAAAGGTTGAATTAAGCATAAATTTACTTTGATACACACACACATAGAATTAAGCACACTTTCAATGTTTGCTTATTTTATTTTAGAATCTTATTAATAATTTGATATTAATATTTATTTAATTTTAAATTTATACTTCTATAAACTATTATTGAATTATATTTTTTTAATATTTTATAAATTTATAATAATTTTTTTTATTACTATCACAATTTTTTGCTTATTTTTTTGAGCATTTCAAGTGATAAATATATTAAAAAAAAGATTGAATTAATCATTGACAAATGATTTTAAAAAATAAGAAAGAAGTGCATACTAAATTCTTAAAAAAAAAAAAACTAAGTCAATCTTAACTGACTCATGGATTGATTTGGATATGATCATTCAAGATTAAGGTTTAAGGTTTAGCTTCAATGATACGAACCTAAAAATAATTCAAATTCGAATTGATACTGATACGACTGGCCATTTCCTCTGGGTGGTATTATCTTTTGCATGGTTTTTGAAAGCAATGATGTGACAGCAAAACCCCTTTCGCGGGGCCTTCAGCGTCGGCCTTCAGTGTCGGCCACCAGCGTCGGCCTTCAGCGTCGGCCCCAGCACTGAGACTTTGGCTCCGGCCTCTAGCGTCGGCCTTCAGCGTCGGCCTTCAGCGTCGGCCACCAGCGTCAGCCCCAGCGCTGAGACTGGCTCTGGCCCTCCAGCGTCAGCCTCTAGCGACGGCCATCCAGCGTCAGCCTCCAGCGCCGGCCTCCAGCCCCGACTCCCAGAGTCGGCCTTCAGCATTTTCCACATGCACAAAGACCAGTCTCATACAACGGATCCCGTGATCTAAGGTCCACTGCAGAGCACCTCGCCCACCAAAATCACGGGCGAGTTAGCTTGATCGGCGGTTACCGCTATAAGCGGCCCTTATCCAGCAACAGCCCAACAACTTGCCGTTCGATGAAACATCACAACGGGAAAGATTCGACGGTTCCAACAGAACGAGGTAAACGGGATCCCAACAAGTATAAAAAGAGGACCCAAGCTCCATGCGAGGGGACTCTCTCTGGCTTCCTCTTTAAGAATTCTACACAGAAATCATATCCCTGTTCGACGACTCACTGACTTGGGCGTTGGAGGGTCCCCGCCGGAACCACCGGTCCAGGACTTTTTGCAAGCTCTAGAAGGAAGACGGCGACCTCTCTGCGCACGCAGCAATCCTAGCCTACCCGACGTTCATCGCACGTGATTTGGCAGCAACAGATTGGCGCGCCAGGAAGGGGGCAGACCGGGTCGAAAGTTCTCCCTGGAACCTCTCCAATTTTGCAAAGGAAACATATGGTGACTACGCGAGCACAAGAGGCTTCCTTCAGTCAGGTAGCCGGGCGCATTCCACGAGCTGAGCATTCGGAGGCCAATCTCCATGCTCCGCCCCTTGCACTGACAAACCAACCCGACCGGCTTGAAGTTCTAGCCCACCAGGTCCAGGATCTGACGACGATGGTCCGGGGGTTGCAAGAACATTATTTGGCTGCTGTAACTCAACCCCTACGCTGGACAAAGGGGTGCGGGGAACAGTTCAGTCTCACCAAGGAGGGACCCCGCCTGAGGTCTCCCACCGCTCACCCCCTGAACCTGATCACCAAGGGACCTCGAAGCGGTGGCGGTCTCCCTCTCGCCACTCCGGTCGTTCCCACCACCGGCTGGGGAAAAGAGAGTCCAGGCGGGCGCGTTCTTTGCGCCGGAGGTCTTCTTCAGCTCCTTCCTCTGATTCATCCCAAGATGGCACTCTCCGAAAAACCACCCGTCGGACCGAGCAAAGGCTCGACGAGTATAACCGACGGTTGGACGAGCTCAGCCGCCGGATCACCGACCCTTACGGGACGGCTTATGAACGTCGTCCCCCGCTTTCCCGTCATATCATGTAGGAGCCGGTCCCGCCACGGTTCCGTCTCCCCCAACTGAATCCATACGATGGGACGACGGATCCCCTTGACCACCTGGAGAGCTACAAGGTCCTTATGCAGGTCCAAGGAGCGATAGACTCCCTTTTATGCGTCACCTTTCCGGCCACTCTCCGGAAAGAGGCGCGCGCGTGGTACTCCCGCTTGCCCCCGCGCAGCATCAACTCATTTCGGCAGCTCGAGCAATCTTTCCTGGCTCACTTTGATGCCTGTTGAAAGATCCCACGAGTGGCAGATAGCCTCTTTGCTGTTCAGCAAAGGAGTGGCGAGACCTTGAAGGATTTCGTCGCTCGATTTAAGGAGGCGGCGTTGGAGGTGTACAACCTGGAAGATTCCGTGGCCACTTTAGCCCTGAAACGAGGACTTCGCCCATCCAGGTTTGCGTATTCCCTGGATAAGAAGCCTCCGAGTTCTTATGCTGAGCTTCTGAGCCGAGCCCAAAAGTACATCCGCGCCGACGAGGCAGATTCCTCCAGGAGGGAAGTTGACAAGAACACCAGTAATAAACCACCGCCCACTGATCACGCCGGCGCACGACCTCGAAAGCCCGAGCCTCCACGCCGCTCAGATCGCCGACCACAGATACTGGTACCCAAGGAGTAATTCACCCCCTCATGGCTCCCATCTCTCACATCCTGCTGGAGATCGAGGAGGAACCTTATTTCAAGCGTCCGGCTTCCTTGAAGTCTGGGGCCCCCCGCAACAAGGAGCTTTACTGCCGGTACCACCGAGACTACGGTCACGACACCGAGGACTGCCGCCATCTAAAAAGGGCCATTGAGGAGCTGGTTCAGCAAGGCCATCTGGGTAAATTTGTTCGAAGGGGAAATCTCCCCGCTAATGGGCTTTGGAGCTATGAGGCTTTTGTTCGAATGAACTTGTCAAGATCTTTGCTCCGGCCCGTTGCTGCACCGCTAATGGGCTTCACTGGAGATTCGGTGAACGTCGAGGGCGAAATTGCCCTCCCGGTCACGGCTGGAACCCCTCAATGTCAGAGCACCGTAGTTATAAACTTTTTGGTGGTCCGGGTCCCGCTGGCTTATAACGCCATCTTGGGAAGACCAGGGTTGAATCTGCTGGATGCCGTAATCTCCACTAAGAGGTTATTGGTAAGGTTCCCCACCAATGAAGGGGTCGAAGAAATGAAGGGGGAGCAAAGCCCACTTTCGCCTTGCTACCATTTGTCTCCCAGCCCGCTGAACACGGCGTCAGCGACAGCCTCTGAGTCACTCGATCCTAGGGAGTTGGGAAGAAGGGGAGAGCCGGCAGAGCACCTTCTAACCCTCCCCTTGGGTGATGACCCGGCAAGGACTGTTCAGGTGGGGGCATCGCTCCCAGAGGAAGCACGCCATCAACTTCTTACTTTTCTGCGTGCCAACACTGACGTCTTCGCGTGGTCATCCTCAGACATGCCGGGCGTCCCTGAAGAAGTAATTACCCATCGACTTAACCTCAAGCCAGGGTGTCGGCCGGTCTGACAGAAAAAGAGAAACTTTGCTCCAGACAGACAGAAAGCTATCGATGAGGAGATCCGCAAGTTAATGGCTACGGGCCACATTCGGGAGGTCCACTACCCCGAATGGTTGGCTAATGTGGTGCTAGTCCGCAAGACCAACGGAAGTTGGAGAATGTGCGTAGATTTCACCGACCTCAACAAGGCATGCCCTAAAGACAGCTTTCCCCTATCTCGAATCGATCAACTGGTGGACGCTACATCCGGCCATGAGGTCCTTAGCTTCATGGATGCTTTCTCTGGATACAACCAGATCCGGATGAATCCGGCGGATGAAGAAGCTACCTCCTTCATAACTAAAAAGGGGCTATATTGCTACAAGGTAATGCTTTTTGGGTTAAAGAATGCGGGAGCCACTTACCAGAGGCTGATGAACAAGGTCTTTGAAGGTCAGATAGGATGTAACATGGAAGTGTACGTGGACGACATGTTAACAAAAAGCGTCCATGCCATCGACCACATCGCGGACCTAGTGGAAACTTTTGACAGCCTTCGTCGGTACCAGATGAAGCTAAACCCTTGCAAGTGTGCATTTGGGGTAACATCTGGGAAGTTCTTGGGTTTCATGGTGACCCGGAGGGGGATCGAAGCGAACCCGGACAAAGTCCAAGCCATCCTGGACATGAGGCCTCCTGCCAATAAGAAGGAGATATAGCGCCTGACGGGGAGAGTAGCCGCCCTAAGCCGCTTCCTATCCAAGTCCGCTGAAAGGTGTTTACCTTTCTTCAAGGCGCTTCGAAGAGTCAACGAGTTCGAATGGACGAAAGAATGTCAGGAGGCGTTTGAAGGGTTAAAGGAATTCTTATCTACCCCGCCACTGCTAGCCAAGCCGACGGGTGGAGAAGAACTCCTTCTGTACCTCGCGGCCTCTCCTGAAGCTGTTAGCTCTGTGCTAGTCCATGTGGACACTGATGGCACACAAAGGCCGGTATACTATACGAGTAAGGTGCTTCATGATGCAGAGACCCGATATTCAAACATGGAAAAAATCATCTTTGCATTGATTGTGTCTGCCCAGCGTTTGCGGCCATACTTCCAAGCCCACCCGATCGCGGTGATCACAGACCAGCCTCTGAAGACAGTTCTAGCTCACCCAGATACTTCCGGCCGGCTGGCAAAGTGGGCCCTCAAGCTAGGAGAGTTTGATCTATCTTTCCGCCCTCGTTCGGCCATGAAGTCTCAGGTCTTGGCAGATTTTTTGGTTGAATGTACCTGGGGAATGGAACCACCTAAAGAACCTCCTACGGACACTCAGCCCCTCGGAACCAGTGATGATGAGTGGGTCCTTCATGTGGATGGGGCATCGAACTCTCAAGGGAGCGGAGCAGGCCTCATATTGGCCAACTCGGATGGGGTTGTGACCGAATGTGCACTTCGCTTCCTCTTTCCAGCCACTAATAATCAGGCGGAATATGAAGCTTTGCTATCCGGCGTGAGGTTGGCTCGAGATCTTGGGGTGAAACACCTTAGGGCATTCACCGACTCCCAACTGGTTGCCGACCAGATTACGAAGGAATACGAGGCAAGGGATCCCATCATGGCCCGCTACTTAGAAATGGTGCACTCGCTGATTTCTCCCTTCACTCACTTCAGCGTCAGCTACATTCCTCGACAGGAGAATGCTAGAGCCGACGCCTTATCCCACCTTGCCACCTCAGCTGATGGGATATTGGGAAAGGCTTATGTGGAGCACTTAGAAGCCCCGAGTATTGATGTACCAAGAGAAACTTTACCAGTGGAGCAGGAGCCCTCCTGGATGGACGCCTATGTCCGGTACTTTACTGAGGGCACCCTTCCAGAAGACCCTGCCGAAGCTAGGAAACTTAAAAGACGGGCCCCAAAGTTCTTCATTATGGAGGGAAAGCTCTACCGAAGGTCGTTCTCATACCCTATCCTCAGGTGTGTCGGCCCCACCGACGCCAATTATATTCTGCGGAAGATACACGAAGGGATATACGGAAACCACCTGGGGGGCAGGGTTCTTGCATATAAAGCTTTACGTCAGGGGTATTATTGGCTGACAATGAAGGAGGATGCCTCCGAACTCGTTAAGAGATGTGATAGCTGCCAGCGTCATGCCAATGTCCAACATCAACCGGCGTCTCAACTGACCCCTCTAGCTGCACCATGGCCCTTCACACAGTGGGGCATAGACATTCTGGGACCGTTCCCTCCTGCCTCTGGACAACGCAAGTTCCTAGTGGTGGCCGTCGACCATTTTACTAAGTGGATCGAGGCGGAAGCTCTTGCTAAGATCACGGAAGCCAAAGTAAGGACTTTCTTCTGGAAATCCATAGTGTGCCAGTTCGGGCTACCGCACACCCTCGTTACGGACAACGGCCGACAGTTTGATAATACGGCCTTCCGGGAATTCTGTGATGGCCTGGGCATCCATCATCGATTCACCTCAGTAGGGCATCCCCAAACCAACGGCGCAGTAGAGGTAACCAATCGCATCATCCTCCAAGGACTCAGAGCTCGGCTAGATAGCTGCAAAGGGCGCTTGGTGGAAGAACTTTCCAGTGTGCTGTGGGCCTACCACACGACGCCGCGAGCACCTACTGGGGAAACCCCTTTCAGCTTGGTCTTTGGGACCGAGGCGGTCATCCCAGTGGAAATAGGAGCTCTTAGTCCCTGGACGGAATTATACTGTGAAGAAAGCAACTCAAACCAGCTGAGGGCTGATCTGGATTTGGTGGAAGAATTGCGAGATCAAGCACAGCTTCGCATGGCAGCGTTCCGTCAGCGAGTGGTCAAGCACTACAACTCTCGGGTGCGACCCAAGACATTCCGTCTGAGAGACCTCGTTCTGCGAAGAGCTGAAGTATCAAAGCCGACAGAGGGGGGCAAGCTGGCACCAAAATGGGAAGGACCATACCGTGTCAAGGAGATACTTCACCATGGGGCGTACAAAGTCGAAGAGCTAGACGGAAAACCGCTCCCTCGCACTTGGAACGCCGACAACTTACGCTGGTACTATCAATAGAACTCTATTATCATTAATTTGAATTGGTTTGATACATGAATGATCAACATGGTCATGTTTTCGAATGAGTATGTTTAACACCAAAGACCGGCGCCTAGTGCCGGCACCAAAGACCGGCGCCCAGCGTCGGCAACAAAGACCAACTCCGCGTTGGCACCAAAGACCAACTCCGTGTTGGCAACAAAGACCAACTCCGCGTTGGCACCAAAGACCGGCGCCCAGCGTCGGCAACAAAGACCAACTCCGCGTTGGCACCAAAGACCGGCGCCCAGCGTCGGCAACAAAGACCAACTCCGCGTTGGCAACAAAGACCAACTCCGCGTTGACACCAAAGACCGGCGCCCAGCGTCGGCAACAAAGACCGGCGCCCAACGTCGGCACCAAAGACCTACTCCACGTTGGCAACAAAGACCAACTCCGCGTTGGCGCCAAAGACCGGCACCCAGCGTCGGCAACAAAGACCAACTCCGCGTTGGCACCAAAGACCGGCGCCCAGCGTCGGCAACAAAGACCAACTCCGCATTGGCACCAAAGACCAACTCCGCGTTGGCAACAAAGACCAACTCCGTGTTGGCACCAAAGACTGGTGCCCAGCGTCGGCAACAAAGACCAACTCCGCGTTGGTACCAAAGACCGGCGCCCAGCATCGGCAACAAAGACCAACTCCGCGTTGGCAACAAAGACCAACTCCGCGTTGGCAACAAAGACCAACTCTGCGTCGGCACCAAAGACCGGCGCCCAGCGTCGGCAACAAAGACCAACTCCGCGTTGGCAACAAAGACCAACTCCGCATTGGCACCAAAGACCGGCGCCCAACGTCGAAAACAAAGACCAACTCCGCGTTGGCACCAAAGATCGGCGCCCAGCGTCGGCAACAAAGACCAACTTCGCGTTGGCACCAAAGACCAACTCCGCGTTGGCATCAAAGACCGGCGCCCAGCATCGGCAACAAAGACCAACTCCGCGTTGGCAACAAAGACCGACGCCCAGCTTCGGCAACAAAGACCAACTCCGCGTTGGCACTAAAGACCGACGCCCAGCGTCGGCACTAAAGACCGGCGCTCAGCATCGGCACCAAAGACCTACTCCGCGTTGGCAACAAAGACCAACTCCGCGTTGGCACCAAAGACCGGCACCCAGCGTTGGCAACAAAGATCACTCCGCGTTGGCAATAAAGACCAACTCTGCGTTGGCAACAAAGACCAACTCCGCGTTGGCACCAAAGACCGGCGCCCAGTGTCGGCAACAAAGACCAACTCCGCGTTGGCAACAAAGACCAACTCTGCGTTGGCAACAAAGACCAACTCCGCGTTGGCACCAAAGACCAACTCCGCGTTGGCAACAAAGACCAACTCCGTGTTGGCACCAAAGACCGGCGCCCAGCGTCGGCAACAAAGACCAACTCCGCGTTGGCACCAAAGACCGACGCCCAGCGTCGGCAACAAAGACCAACTCCGCGTTGGCACCAAAGATCGGCGCCCAGCGTCGGCAACAAAGACCAACTCCACGTTGGCACCAAAGACCAACTCCGTATTGGCACCAAAGACCGGCGCCCAGCGTCGGCAACAAAGACTAACTCCGCATTGGCACCAAAGACCGGCGCCCAGCGCCGGCACCAAAGACCGGCGTCCAGCGTCGGCACCAAATGTGGGCCTTGTGTTTGCACTGGGGACAATGTTGCGGTTCATGGTCCCATTTCACGTAACCAACTTGACATAGCCCTATTGGTTGTGATTCACGACAGCTTACACAACTAAAGCTAATCATAACCAAAGGCGTGAAATAGGGATTAAAACATTCATTGATTGCTAAAAAGTTACAAAATTGCCGAACTGAATCGGACTTAGAGCGGTACAAAAAGAGAAACTAAAGCTATTAATGGTCATCCGAAGCCGGGACATCATCCTCAGGAACGTCATCAGGCTTCAGTCCCTCAATATCCTCTAGGTCGTAGAGCTCCTGGATTTTATCTTTGCAGTCTTGAAAGCCGGCGTCATAAGCAAGCGCCGCTGACTCGGCCACCTCCTTGTCGAAGGCTTTGGACCTTTTAAAATCTTCTACGGCCTCGGCAACCCTTTTTTCAGCCTCGATAGCTTTTTCTCAGACTCAATGGCCCCCCTCTGGGCCTCTGTCACTGCCGCCTCCAGATCTGCAATTTTGGTTATGTACTGGCGGGTGGCTTCTTTGGCTGCATTTGTCTCAGCGGAGGCAGAACTTAATTGGGTCTTCAAACACACACCTCCAATTCTGCCACCTTCAGCTTCTCTTCGGCTGCCCTTTGGTTCTCCTCGGCCGCTTTCTGTTTTCCTCGGCCACCTGAGCATTATCTAGCTCATTGGCTGCGCGGCGCTGAGCAACCTCTAGCGCATACTCAGCCTTTTCGGCTCGTAGCCGGGTGACATCGATTTCACCCTTCAGGGTGGCCCGAGTGTCCTCCAGAGCCATTGCCGACTTCTCCGCCTTGACTTGGAGGGACAACATCTCCTCCCGTGCTTGTTCGATAGCGGTATCGCTCAAGGTCCAGAGGTTCTTCAGGGCGACTAGAGAATTCAATGCCTGGAGGAAATGTCAAGATGAGAAAAAAAAGAAAGGGAGGAAGGAAAAAATGATAATGGAGCAGAAGCTCACCCAGAGATGCGCCACCGATGCTTCGCGGAAGAAGGTGACTCTCCCCTGACCCCGGAGAAATTCTTGCACCTCAACCACCGTGGCTTCCTCCAAGGTCCGTTCAGCCCAGCGGCCGTGATTTGCCAACAGCGACTGGAAGGAAGGATCGACGCCCCTCTCTTCCCTTGGCGTTGGCCTACAGAGGCAGATTCCGCCTCTGAGCCTGCCGCCTCCGACTCCTTGACCGGTGGAGGCACTTCGGCTGTTGCCCCCGTGGGGGGCAGGGTAGCGGCTGGAGTTGTCACTATTGCCGCAGGAATTTCATCCGTCTCTACGGCCTTTGGGCAAGGGCGACGGCGCCTCCCCCTCGGGAGAAAGGTCGAGCAGGATAATGGGAGGAGCTGAAGCTGAAGATCCTCTCTCCGGTTGGCTCCGTTCCACCTCCTGCCGGTCTCGGCCCTTCCCGCGTCTGCCATGACAGGTTCGTCGGCTTGGGCTTGGGCCGCCTCGCCTGCGTGCGAGGATTCCACAGTTCTGGCCCCCTTGGCCTCGACCTCCCAGCGTCGGCCCTTTTAGGGCCGCCCTTCTTCAAAACCTTTGCACGCAGGGGCTTCACGACTTAACCCCTCCAGTGTCAGCCTTTCCCGCGTCGGCCCTCTCAGCATCAACCCTCCCGGGTCGGCCCTCCTTGGGACTTTAGCAATGGCCCTTCTTTCGGCAGGGGGCACATCCCCTCTAATCTTCCTCTTCCTAGTGGCCGCCTGCTTAAGCTCATGAAGCGTCGGCGCCATCCCTATACAGGCGAAGGATAGTTAAAAAAAAAACAAAAAAAAGGGGGGAAAAAGGGAAGAAAAGAAAAAGAAGAAAGCAAAGGGAGGAGAAGAGAGGCGAGTGATCAAGTGCTCACCCTCGTGGGAATTAAACCAGCACAATGAAGATTCTCCTCGGCTAAAAGCATATTACACCGAGGGATGTCGGCAGTCAGAAGCTGCCCAAACGCCATCCGATCTCGTGGAAGGATGGAGGGATCCCTATTAGCGTCAATGTTGGGTATCCCCCAGCTTCCACGAACCCCACCGATGTCAGCAAAGAAGAACTTGTCCTTCCACCCTTTGACGGAAGTAGGAAGGCATAATTTGAGAATCCTATTAGACCTAGGGGTGAAGGACCACCAACCCGATTGCTTGCGAAGGGTGTAAAAGCTGCGGAATAAAGAGATACTGGCCTCAATGCCTTGCAAGTGGCAGAGTACCAAAAAACCGACGATGGTTCGAATTGAGTTGGGAACTAACTGGGAGGGAGTCAAGGAGTATCGGTCTAGGAGATTAAGAATAAAAGGGTGGATAGGCAACCAAAGCCCAGCCTTGAAAAAGGCTCCGTACAAAGCAACCCTCCCGGAACGGGAAGAAGTTACCCTGTCATTGGGGGTAGGGAAGAACAAATGAAGGTCCGACGGGAAGCTATACCTGGCTTTTAGGTTTACTATGTCTTGAGCAGACATAGCGGACGCAGTCCCTTCGGGGGACTCCTTGGCGACCCTGGAAGGACCGGCAGCCATTGACTGGCTCCGGACGGAAATCCGTCCGCCGGTCGGACGACTCCGGTTAGGGGACGACTGACTGGCCGCTCTGGTGAAGAATGTTAGAAGAAGGGGTAGACCATTGGCTTAACAAGGAATCAGAAGTCTGAGAAGGGTTGTGGGAACCCCCCCAGGAACCAGAGATGGAGCAAGAAGGTGAGGAAACCATAGGAACTAACCTGGAAAACTTGAGCCAAAAATAGAGCACGGGGAGAGAATGAACACGGGAGACAGAGGAACGCTGCGGACTCGAAAGGGGCAGCGGCGGAAGAAATGGGGAGGATGGGAAGATAAGGGCTATTTGTCCTCATGACGCCATCTCAGGACACCCCACAATCGTCCGATCCGACCACGCGTCCATCTTCAATTGGGAGGCGTTTCGACGGCCTGCCAACATGAAAAACTCGAAAAGACCACCGATAAAAAGGGAGGCATTAACCTTATCGCAATGATACCGCTCGCCTTTTCGTAACGCTGCCCGAGGGAAATCCTCTCTAATCCCAACGAAGGCAAAATAATGACGCGAAAACCGGCCGCCTAGAGGATATTAACACCCCTTTCGCGGGTAAGTGAACGCTCACCCATCTCAGGGGCGGGGGGCATCTGATACGGCTGGCCATTTCCTCTGGGTGGTATTATCTTTTGCACGGTTTTTGAAAGCAATGATGTGACAGCAAAACCCCTTTCGCGGGGCCTTCAGCGTTGGCCTTCAGTGTCGGCCACCAGCGTCGGCCTTCAGCGTCGGCCCCAACACTGAGACTTTGGCTCCGGCCTCCAGCGTCGGCCTCCAGCGTCGGCCTTCAGCGTCGGCCCCAACACTGAGACTTTGGCTCCGGCCTCCAGCGTCGGCCTTCAGCGCCGGCCACCAGTGTCGGCCCCAGCGCTGAGACTGGCTCTGGCCCTCCAGCGTCAGCCTCTAGCGACGGCCATCCAGCGTCAGCCTCCAGCGTCGGCCTCCAGCCCCGACTCCCAGCGTCGGCCTTCAGCATTTTCCACATGCACAAAGACCAGTCTCATACAACGGATCCCGTGATCTAAGGTACACTGCCGAGCACCTCGCCCACCAAAATCACAGGCGAGTGTTAGCTTGATCGGCGGTTACCGCTATAAGCGGCCCTTATCCAGCAACAACCCAACAACTTGCCGTTCGATGAAACATCACAACGGGAAAGATTCGACGGTTCCAACAGAACGAGGTAAACGGGATCCCAACAGGTATAAAAAGAGGACCCGAGCTCCATGCGAGGGGACTCTCTCTGGCTTCCTCTTTAAGAATTCTACACATAAATCATATCCCTGTTCGACGACTCACTGACTTGGGCGTCGGAGGGTCCCCGCCGGAACCACCGGTCCGGGACTTTTTGCAGGCTCTAGAAGGAAGACGGCGACCTCTCTGCGCATGCAGCAATCCTAGCTTACCCGATGTTCATCGCACGTGATTTGGCAGCAACAGATACGTTTCAATTTATATATCTAAATATTTATAAAATATAAATAAATATGGATAAGAATATCTTGTTCTTTTTATACGGCCCAATTTTTAAACCTAGTTGTGCTTGTGAGCTACGGAAGTGAAAAATCTAGAATGAGGCGGGCCAGGCTCCGAGCCCGCGTCTGGCTCTAATTCTATCCGATAGCACGGCTAAATTATTAGTTCTACCGACGAGTCGCCCTAAAACCTAATTCAAACCCAACCCACAGCCCGTCATATCGTGAGACTGAGAAGCGAGTTCCAGAGCAAGGCGGCAGCAAGCTGATGGCTGCCTCCGTGACCTCCTCTTCCGCCTCCGAGTCCGAAGGCCAGAGACGAAGCCGCCGGGACGGCCGCAGTAGCCGCGACAGGCCTAGATCGGGCTTTGCTGATTCTAGGGTTCCTCCCGGAGACGAAAGGAAGCACCGCGACGACCGTCGGAGCAGCTCCGGCAACGAGGTTTCCGATTCGGACGACCGAGGGAAGAGGCGGAGGTCGACGGGCGATCGACGGCACGCCAAAGATGGAGAGAAGGCGAGGAATCGCCGGTCGGACCAGAGGGGACGCGGGAGGGACGAGGACGGCGAGGATGGTAGAGATGATAGGGTTCGAAAGAGGGACAGGAAGCGAAGTTCCGACGAAGAGGAAAGCCCTCGGAGGCGAGAGAGGGCCAGAGACGAGAGGCGCCTCAGGTATCGTGACGATGATAGCCCTCGCCAGCGAGAGAAAAAGAGAGAAAGAGATCGGGATCGCAGGAAGCAGCACTTGGATGATGATAGGAGCCCTCGAAGCCGAGAAAGGGCCATAGACAATGGCAGGGACCGGTACCACCATGATGATGACAGTCGATCGCATATAAGACATAGAGATAGAGATAGAAATATGGAAGAAGGCCATCCAAAAGAGGAAGACAAGAAAGTTCAAAACGAGCTGCCACCGCCACCGCCACTGCCACCGCCGATGCCTGATTCCAACGCGGGAAGGACTGGTGGCATATACATTCCCCCGTTCAGGATGGCACAGATGATGCGGGAGGTGCAGGACAAGAGCAGCGAGGCCTACCAGAGGCTCAGCTGGGATGCTCTTCGGAAGAGCATTAATGGACTGGTGAATAAAGTCAATGCTACCAACATCAAGAATATAATCCCTGAGCTCTTCTCAGAAAACCTAATTCGTGGGCGGGGTCTTTTCTGCCGGTCATGTATGAAGTCACAGATGGCGTCACCCGGATTTACAGATGTATTTGCTGCGTTAGTTGCTGTTGTGAATACCAAGTTCCCAGAAGTGGGTTTGCTTCTATTGAAAAGAATTGTTTTGCAACTCAAAAGGGCATATAAACGGAATGACAAGGTTTGCATTGATGTTCCTTTTCAATTTCTGTTGTCTTTTGATTAGGAAAGGATGATGTACTAATATGCTTGGTGAATGTGTTGTGATGTCAGCCTCAACTACTTGCTGCAACAAAATTTATAGCTCATCTTGTGAATCAACAAGTGGGGCACGAAATTATTGCATTGGAGCTTCTAACGGTGCTGTTGGAAAACCCCACTGATGATAGTGTGGAGGTAAAGTTTTCTTTTTTAAGTGTTCTCATCATGCTAAGTTTAGTTGAATTATCCTTACGTGTACATCTTCCATTCTTGTGCAGGTAGCTGTAGGTTTTGTCAAAGAATGTGGAGGATTGCTTCAGGACTTCTCTCCTCAAGGTATCCATGGTGAGTGGGATTTAGATTTTAGTGCAATTGGAAGTCTATTGAGCTGATGCATTCCTGGTGCATTTTTTCTTGATAATTTGATTATGCTGTTCAGTTTCTTTCATTGGTGGAAATTGATTATATGGGTGTTATTTATCACCTACACAAACATTGTTGTTATGTTGAGGGAGGATGTAGATATGTATCATCTAAGAGCAGTCAGGGTGCAAAATACGTGTGATGAAGCCAATTTTGCAAATAAAAAAGAAGCTGGGTCTTTTATATTGTTCATGTTCATGTTCCTAGCTTCCAAATGCTTTATTTGAAGGGAGCTCTTCAATAGCTGCAAAACTGCAAATTCTGGTTCATTCAGGTTTGCTTAGGAAGTGAAATTTCAAGACAATTGAATAATTGTTACCATATCAATTGAAAATTTATTAAATAAAAATTGTTGCCGCCGGAATCTGTCCTTCGACTCGGGCGCGATCGGTTTCCTGATCGGACTTCCTCCTGGACGGATCTGCAAAGAAATCCTCACACGAGAGGCATTAGGGGTGGAGGGGGTGGCCCTCCACGGAAGACCCTCCGACACTCAAGTCAGTGGGGATCGACGATCAACAGAAATGAGGAGAAGGATATCTCTGGGGAGTCCCTCCAGGGGTGGCCAATCGAGAGCCCGTGCGGAGCGCCGACGGCGGGAAAGGAAAAGGGGGAGCAGTGAAAAAGAGAGTGATGTTGAGACTGAGGCAGGAGTTGTGTACGGGAGCTTGCGCGCGTACCTGAGAGAATCTGGGAGTGTCTTATTTATAGGCAATCACCTGAATCTTGAGCGCCTTCTGAAAGGTTCGAAGGTTGTTGGGATACGGAGATGATTCGAATCAAGCTGTTGTGAGGCCGGTGGGATCCGTATCTTGTCCGTTGAAGGATCGACGGCTAGGAGAGCTCTCTGATGGCCTGAGATCCGATGACTGCGTAGGTCCTGGGCCATTATTGCAGATCCTAGGCCGTTATTGCTGATCCTAGGCCACTCTCGATATGATTCTTCGTTTGTGATTCTGTTACACTAGACTTGGGCTCTCCCGTGCCAGGTTCCGTGGAGGTGCATGTCGAGCTATGGATTGCTCGTGGGTTGCTCGGGGGAACCGAGCTACGGGTTGCTCGATTCGTCGGATCATACTAGCTAGCTCGTTCTTTGTAAGCGTAGCGAGTGGGGGCTGGGGCTGACCTTAGCCCCTTCGCACGGTTATCAACGCAATGTCAATTTTACCCCTCAATACATTCCCCCACTCCCTAGTTCGAAGTGTAGGTTCGGGCATAGGGAGTATAGACTTAGGTGGTACAATCCGAACGGAGGAATCTGTATTTGACAGCCCAGCAATGATGCCCTAATTAATGCTGCGTGGCCGTCTTGCCTTCTCGAGGTGGATCCATCGTTTCTTAGGAGTGAAGGCAACAGTTGGGGAAGCGCCACGTAGGAGATCTCGATCTTCACGGCCCTGCAGCGGCGGTTCCGGACGTCTTGGTTGAGACGCCTTATCTTCTCCTGAGACGGTTTTTTTTGGGAAAAACGGAGTCGTAGTGGCGCCATCCCTATTCGTAGCGCTCTTTCGCTTTCCCTTAGAGAACTTCATTTCTCCGTTTTCTTAGCGATCTTGCTCAGCGTCTCTTTCGATCGAAAACATGGTGAGTCAGAGCGATCAGGCTTCGGAGGTGACCCTGGCGGATCTGGAACGGATACGCCGCATGTACAAGATTCCTCATGATATTACCTTGTTGCTCCCGATAGCTGATGACAGGGTGACATCTGGATTAGGGGACGGAGCGTTCTGTTATGAGGAAAGTTTGAGGGCAGGCCTCAGGTTTCCTCTTCACTTGCTGGTGCGGGAGGTGATGAGGTTCTACAATATATGCTTCACCATGGTGGCTCCCAACAACTGGCGCAACCTCATCGGATTCATCTCGTTGTGCAGCCATATCGGGGTAACCGCGACCCTTTTGATGTTCAGGGTGTGCTACAATCTGGTCTCCGGGAGGGCAGAGTGGCCTTACATCGGTCCTCGGAGGTCTTTCAAGATGATTTCGGACAACCCGTCGTCGATAAAGGAATGGAAATCGCGATTCTTTATAGTTGAAGGGAATATTGGCTCGGATTTCCCTCAGGTGTGGGGATGATATGTAAAGGATGCAGAAGCGCATTCGGAGTTATCTAAGCAGAAGAAAAGGGATTTGATCGTGTTACGCGGCAGTCGAGTGCTTCCAGCCAGCGCTCTTCTATCGGAGGACGCTCTCTTCGCGGCCGGATTGAGTCCTGTTGATCCTCGCGGTGAGTATCACTTTGTAGCCAATAGCTTAATGTGATTTCAGCTTCGATTTTTGTGCGAGCTAACGGGCGAGTCGTATTGCTCCTACAGCCGAAAGGTCGGCGTTCGTAGATCAGGTGAGGGAGGAGCTGGGCAAGCGTCGCAGGAGATCCGGCTTCAGTAGCAAGAATAGGGCCGAGAAGAGGTCTCGCCCTTCCGGCTCCCGCCCTAGGGGATCAGGAGAGATGGTGATGATCGGCGCTCCTCGTCACCGCGGGCTGGAAGTATCGAAGTTCTGGCGGCGCACGGTCTTTCGGTGCCGGAGGAAGGTCTGTCAGGGGGAAGATCAAGATATCGCAGGGGTTTCGGAGGAGGCTGCTGAAATTTCCTCCCCACATGCTGCCGTTTTGTCCGACGATGGCGAGGGAACGACGCCGGTTCACTTGGAGACCCCCGTAGCCGGTGGCTCGGAGAAGTTGCAGGCGGAGGCGGGAGCGGGAGCGGCCCCCGCTTCGATCGAGGTGGGAGAAGCAGTTACAGCTGCTGAGGTTCAGCCTGGGCTGCTGGTGGGAGAGCCAGCGGGGGATGAAGGGGTAGCTGAACCTGCCGAACCAGCGACCGAACCTCACGGGGAGTCTTCCGGTGAAGGACCTTCCGCCGAGGCACAGGAGGCCCCGAGGGAAACCGAAGTTCAAGAGGAGTCTGCCGAGGGCAGAGAAATGTCCGAGGAAGCAGAAGAGGAAGAAGAAGGAGAAGGAGGGGAGCCGTCGAGCGAAGGGGACGTTCGGGCTGGGGCTTCCCTTGCCGGAGCCGAAATGCCCGAAACCTCTCAAATGAGGGCTCTGGTGGAGGTTGGCCGAACGAGGGCCTCAGGGGCCGCGGGTTCCCAAGTTAGCTCCCTGAGCGTAAATTTCCACTCACGCGATCCGGAGGTGAGTGCCATGTTCTTCGCTTTGATGCGGTCTACGTTCCAAGGGGGAGAGAGTTCCTCGGCAGGAGGGAACGATCCGGAGGATCTTGTCGAGGTGGCCTTTAGGCACACTGGAGTGCCGAACGAGGCTTTCCTTCTTACCGAGATTGATGACCTTGCCCTCACGAGGATTGCTTCGGATTATGCGTCTCGGGTAAGTCATCACACCGAAGTAGGGTTTTTAGTCAGTTAGTTCGACTGCATTCCTCATGTGTGCAATCCTTTTCGCAAAATGCCCTGATCATGAGGGCGCTGAAATGGCGTTTGCATCTGGCTGTCGGAGCTTGGGCTCGGGCCCGCAAAGAAGTCGATCACCTCAAGGAGAGAGTGAATTCAACAGCCAGCCTTTCTCGAGCCTTGGTGGTCTCCAAAGGGAGCTCGAGGAGACTCGTAAGGTCCTTACAGCTGAGAGAGAAAGAGCCTCTCAACTCGCAATGCAGGTCAACGAGCTTCAAGGCTTCCGCGAGCAATCCAAGAAGGCCAGTCTGGAGCTATCTCAGATCAAAGCGGAGCACGAGGGTAAGGTCAATTCCATGCAGCGGTTTTTCGATAAGAGATGGGACCAGTTGAAAGCCAGCCACGCCGAAGATGAGGGCAACTGGAGCAAGAGGCTCGAGGAGGAGGAGCACAAGTGTCGGCGGCAGCAGGACCAACTTACCCGTCTGAATAAAGAGCTCGCCGAAACGAAGGATCGGCTAAAGTGGTCGGACGAACGAGCTGCTCGGCTCTCTGACGAGCTCGACTACGCTCGTCAAAAGATTGGAGACACTCAGTCGGGTGGATGAACTCAAAGAGAGCCTTCGCCAAAATTAATCGGCTAAATCGAAGGCTCTCAATAGGGTTCAAGTGCTGGGCGATGAACTAGCTCGGCGGGACGAGCAGGTAGGGTGTTATCTATTTTATCCGTTTTGGCCTTTCGACTTTTGCCTTACTTGGCTTTTCGTCTGCAGGTGAACAAGATGAGCCAGGAGTTTCAGGAGCGGTTGAAGGCCTTCGGAGAGGAGGCGGCCTCGAGGCATCGAAGGACCTCCGAATTGGAGAAGCAATTGGCCGAGGCGAACGCGCGGGCCTCTTCAGCGGTGGAGTATAAGAACTCTACCCAATTTGCCGAGGAATGCAGGGCGGCCTGCGCCGATGCATTCCGGTTCGGCGAAGAGGAGGCGCGGGCTAAGATTACTCAAGTTTATCCCGACCTGGACTTGTCTTGTTTGGAAGCCGAATATTACGAGACCCGCACCCCGGGGGCCGAGGAAGACGAATATGAGGAGATTTCTGACGTCGATCTTGAAGCTGTTCTGGGCGTCGACGTTGCTGCCGAGGTATCCCGGCGGGACACCATCGAGAAGGGGGGGCCAAGCGACGCTCCCGCTGATGCTGCCGCAGGAGACGCCGGGTCTGATCCCAAGTCTTGACCTCTTGGGGCCCATATGTATTTTCTGTTTCTTTTCTTTTGTAGTTCGACCGAAAATTAGTAGACGGATCAGTTGTTCTCGTTTGTTTGCCTTTCTCGGATGATTATTTCTTGTCTTAAGTTTTACCCTGACCGCGAGCAACCTATGGCTTATTTGCGCCGCTTGGTCTAGCTCGGATTTAAGTAAATACCTCGATCAAGGCCAAGGCACAGAGGTAGCCCCGACGAAGGGGTCGAGAGACAACATATCTTGGTAAAAAGGAGGTTGAGAGACGATTCAATTCGGCTTAAGCCGAATGACGCAATGGTTCGGCTAGGGCCGAGGATGATAGCTCGGCTAGGGTCGAGGGATGCGATAGCTCGGCTGAGGGATGAAATAGCTCGGCTCGGGCCGAGGGATGAAATAGCTCGGCTGGGCGAGGGATGAAATAGCTCGGCTGGGCCGAGAACGAAATAGCTCGGCTGGGCCGAGAAACGAAATAGCTCGGCTAGGGCCTAGGGCCGAGAAATGGTAGGTTGACTGGACGGGACCAGGAATCACAGAAGCATCCTGGCTAGGACCGGGTAGTCCGTCTTATCAGTGGCGAAGTCGTGGTGTGCCTTCGACGAAAAGAGGGGAGTTTGTTCCCGAGCAGAGGGGTTTGTTGAATCCTCGTTGTCATCCCTTTATTCTTTTCGGTAAAGAGAGGGTTTGGCCCTCGCGCCTCTTTATTACCCCCGTCAGCGCTTTGTCTTTTCCAAGGCAGGTCGATCTTCGTTTCGCCGAAGTAGATAGTACGGCTCTGCAGCCGCAAAAGGTCGCCCCGGCACTTTCCGAGGGACCTTTGCTGTATCGATCTTTTCCAATGCAGGTTGCTTTGGCATGTGGTGTAAGCGCTTATTTGCCATTGGAGGATGTCATTTTCGCGGGACGATCTCCCAGGTCTGCCAGTACCTGTAAGATCGGCGACGGTTTTCTGCATTTAAAGCTCGTGATCCGGATCAGAGAAAATCTTTTGGCATGCGTCATGGTTCGGGCGACGTGCTTGGCGCGCAACGAGGGGCGCTGTTTTTATCTCGGGAGGCCACGTGGTGGCGTGGGTCAGGCGTTTTGAATCTCGGGGCTTTCTGTTCTGATAGCTGCTCCTGGTTCGTCTTCGCCTATAAAAAGGGAAAAGGGCTGTGTTGGGCCATCCCAGAGTTTTCTTCTCTGTGAATCGCGAAGGTTTACATGATGCCTGTCTCTCTGGGGTTAGAGCGGGAGGACCGAGCTTTCCTTCTGCAAGTCGTCGCCCTCCAGACAGCTGGGGTGATGAAGGAGCCGCCGGAGAGTGGCTCGTCCTCAAGAAAGGAGTTCGGAGATCGTATGGAGAGCGCACAGGAGGTTCGCAGAGATCGCATGGAGAGCGCACATATACGCTTCCTGTGTGTCCTTTGCGATTCGCCTTGGGGAACGCAAGGCAGGAAGTGTACGCGTGCCCCCCATGACTTACATGAACTTCGCCTCCTCCCCTGATCCGGATTCCTGGGCTCGTCCGCCGGGGAATCTTTTGCCATGTGAGGAGGGGGTGATGGTGTGTTGTCCGCTAGTACATTGCCTTTTGACTTGGGCAGTGGCTAGCGGTACACACTCGATTTGGGGGAGTACCCCGTTATCAGGGTCCGCGAGCTTTCTTCCTACTCGTCGGAGGGCTCTGCGGATGGGTGGCTTGGGACAAAGCCCGTCCACCCTTTCTGATTTCTCTGATATCTCGGGCCGGATGCCGAGATATCATTATTAACTGAAGCTGTCGCAACAGTCGGGCCGAGTCATTTGCTCGTTATCAGCGCGAGCTGACTGGTTCGTGGCTTGTTGATTTGTTGGATCGGATGCCGAAGCATCATTGTTACCGAAGCTGTCTTGGAGCAGTTCGGCCGAGCTATGTACTCGTTTCATTTCCTGTGCTTCAACGCACTTGTAATGCCTCTTAGGTGGTTGTAATTCGTTTCGCTGGTAATGAAATAAAGAAAGTTTTGTCCTTTCTCCTAGCTTCTATTTCTTTTTGTGCCGAGAGTTGTCGCTCCCGTGTCGTAGCACACTTTGCCGCTTTGTTTTTTGCCAAAATCGCAGCTCGGTTCTCAGTAGGGGAGCCGTTTGTTCCTGTTTGAAGGGAGACCTGGGCGGTCGTGCGGACTCACGCGGTAGACATGATTTTGTTTGTAGAACGAAACAGGTGTTTCTTCGAAAAGAGAGCTCGTATGTCTCTTTTAGTAGTGGGAGGTCCTTCACCTCTACCGAAGTACCGCGAGGCGCTAACCTCATCTTGGGGTGTTTAAGAAGCTGCTTGGCTCGTCCGAGCTTTCAGATAGTATCTTACTTGGCGTAGGATAAGGCGCGGAGATATCGCTCGTTCTTGGCCGAGGATTTTGCGCTACCCGACCCGGTCGGGGCTTATAAGCTGCCCGAATTCGGATGGAACTTTGGAGATTGCTTGGTCTGGTCGGGGTTTGTGATAACGAGACATGCGTCTCGGCTTTATGCTGGGGCTTTGATAGTGGGAAGAACTCCTCGGCTTTTGCCGGGATTCTTAGTAGTAGAACATATTCCTTGACTTTGGCCGAAGTTTGGAGATTTATGCTCGGCCCCGAGGTTCGAGATTGCTCGGCCCTGCCGAGGTTCGGAGATTTGTTGCTCGGCCCTGCCGAGGTTCGGATATTTTTGCTCGGCCCAGCCGAGTTCGAGATTTATTGCCCAGCCGAGGTTCGGAGATTTATTGCTCGGCCCTGCCGAGGTTCGGAGATTTGTTGCTCGAGGGATAACTCGGTCGTCGCCGAGACTCCTGATGTTTGGTTCCTGTGAGATTTGGCGCGGACCGCCAAAGCGAAACGGGCGGTGCATGGGGACGCCCGATATTTATGATTTGGTGATTTCCGAGGGAAGCGAGTCAGCGTCAGCTGCTGACGCACCTTTTCGTTTCTTTGCACTTCTCCAAGGGCGGCTGATTCGAGGAAATCCGGTGGGGTTTCGAGAACATTTACTTCGTGAGGGCCCGGCAGATCGGAAGGAACCCAGTTTCTAGAGGAGGGGGGTTCCCGAGTAGTTCGTCGACGCTTACCGATTTTCCTCGGGAGGGGGCGCGACTCGCTCCCGTGGGCGCCAGCCAAAGTGGCGACACGCGGCAGATTCTCAGGGTCGGGATTAATGACTCGACTGCTCGAAATACTCGCCAGGGCGGTATAAATATGGACGAGAGGGATGCTAGTGTTTGTCATCCTCTCGGCTAGCCTTTCGACAGCTCCTGAGAGCGGGTATGGCTTCTCAGGGTGAAGGGCAATCGACCGAAGAGTCGAGCGTTGTTAGCAATGGCCGCAGGGGCTTCCGGGGAGCCGCTCCTCCGTGACTGTCGATGGCATGGCCTTGGCGTCAGCTCTAGCAGGCCATGAGCAGCTTGAGAAGGCGGTCGAGGAGCTTCTTGCCGTTTCTACGAGGGAGGCCGAGGCTCTTCCGGGTCATTGACCGGCAGGAGGGGGTGATAGCATCCCTCCGTCAGCAAGTTGCCGAGCTGACTCGGCGTAGGGAGGACCCGCGGCTCCTGGGGGAGACAGTAGGCCTCTGTGAAGGCCATTTTTCACTTTTTCTTTTTCTTTTGTATTTTTCTCTATAATGAATAAAGAGGGAAGTTCTTTTTTGGCAATCTTTTGTTCCCTGCTGAGATCGTTGTTTGGTCCATAAAAAGGAAAAACGTTTGTCCCTGTTCGAGCCAAAGGGAGACCTGGGCGGTCCCGTGGGCTTATGCGGTAAATCATGGTCTTGTTTGCGGAACGAGATAGGCGCTTAGGCGGTAAGGCGCAGGGGTACTGCTCGGTTAGCCGGGGATTTAGTAGTAGGAGAGGTTCCCCGACTTTGTCTGGGTTCTTAGGCGGCCGTGTAGGGCCTGTCGAGGCCTTTAGGGATTTGCTAAAGGCGCGAATTTGTACCCGCTGACGATATTGCACGACGTGTATTCTTCGAACCGGCCGAAGCTCTGGGGACTGTTCGGAAGTCCTTCAGTTTCGGTCGAGGTTTGCGTGCTTCGTTTTTGCCAGGACTTATGCACTCCGATTTTAGCCGGGCTTTATGCACTCCGGTTTTGGCCGGGGCTTTAGAATCCATCGCTCGGCCCAGCCGAGGTTCGGAGATTTGTTGGGCCGAGGTTAGATTTGTTACTCGGCCCCGAGGTTCGGAGATTGTTGCTCGGCCCAGCCGAGGTTCGGAGATTAGTTGCTCGGCCCAGCCGAGGTTCGGGGATTGTTGCTCGGCCCAGCCGAGGTTCGGGATTTGTTGCTCGCCCAGCCGAGGTTCGGAGATTAGTTGCTCGGCCCAGCCGAGGTTTTTGTTGCTCGGCCAGCCGAGGTTCGGAGATTTTTGCTCGGCCCAGCCGAGGTTCGGAGATTATTGCTCGCCCAGCCGAGGTTCGGAGATTTGTTGCTCCAGCCGAGGTTCGGAGATTTCCTGCTTAAACAGATAACTCGGTCGT
>UESW01001549.1:171588-312996 GCA_900491605.1 Calamus simplicifolius | reverse complement strand
GCAGCTTTAGCCTTCTAGCTTCTCTTCGATCGGCCGGGAGCGACCCTTCTTTAAGTACTTCAGGATGGGGTCGAACCATGATGGTTCGGCCTCAACTTGCATCACTGGTCAGCTTCCGCGATACTAGGTCTCTCCAAAATCTCCAGATGAAATTTTCGTTCGGCGTCCATTGATTCTGCAGTCGCCAGCCGAGATAATAGGTCGGCACGGGTATTTTTGGATCTAGGAATCTGAATGATCTCAAATTCAGGGAAATGGGAGAGTAGGCTTCGAACCTCTTGGAGATATCTGACCATGTTCGGTTCCCGGGCCTCAAACTCCCCGCACGTGACCTACCACCAGCTGAGAGTCGGTGAAGGCATTCAGTTTCTTCACCTTAAGGCTGGGCGATTCGGAGCCCGGCTAGCAGAGCTTCATATTTGGCTTCGTTATTGGAGGCCGGGAAGGAGAAGCGGATGCCATATTCGAAAGTCGCCCCCTCCGGGCTGGTGAGGACTAAGCCCGCACCGGAGCGATGGGCGTTGGATGACCCGTCGACATGGAGGAGCCAGCGGGCGTCAGATTTTGGGCGCTCGGGGAGTTAGGAGTGGAGCCGTCCTCCGGGATGGTACATTCGAGGAGGAAGTCAGCTAGCACCTGAGCTTTGATGGCCGGACGAGGCTGGAATCGAATGCCGTGCTCGCTTAGCTCGACGGCCCATTTAGTCATCCTCCCGATGTCTCCGGGCGATGGACCACCGCCTTGATGGGTTGGTCAGTCAGGACCGTCACAGAATGTGCTTGGAAGTATGGCCGCAACTTTCGGACTGAGGTGATCAAGGCCAACACCATCTTCTCAATCCGGGTATACCTCGTTTCCGTCTCGGAGCAGTTTGCTGACATAATAAATCGGCTTCTGGGCCTTACTTTCTTCTCTGACCAACACCGAGCCAACGGCACCTCCGAGACAGCCAGATACAGGAACAATGTCTCCCCAGGATTTGGACTGCTGAGGAGAGGGGAGAGCCGAGGTACTTCTTGAGATCTTCGAATGATTTTTGACACTCGGAAGACCATTGGAAATTCTTAGCCGACCGGAGAGTTTTGAAGAAAGGGAGGCATCTTTCGGCAGACCGAGCCACGAAGCGGTTAAGGGCCGCTATTCCCAGTTAGGCGCTGGACTTCTTTAATAGACGCCGGAGGCGCCATCTGCTGGAGAGCCTGGATCTTCTGGGGGTTAGCTTCGATACCCCGTTGGGAAACCATGAAGCCGAGGAACTTCCCAGAGTTAACGCCGAAGGCGCACTTAGTTGGATTGAGCTTCATCCGATATTTGTGGAGTGTCGCGAAGCTCTCCGAGAGATCCTCGACGTGCTGTGATGCTTCTTTACTTTTGACCAGCATGTCGTCGATATACCTCCATGTTCCGACCGATTTGTTTTTGAAAACTTTGTTGACCAGCCTTTGGTAGGTGGCTCCTGCATTTTTAAGACCGAAAGGCATAACACGGTAACAGTAAGTACCTCGGTCGGTTATGAAGGCGGTCTTTTCTCATCTTCGGGGCCATTCGGATCTGGTTGTAGCCCGAGTAGGCGTCCATGAACGTCAGCATTTGGTGACCCGAGGTGGCATCTACAAGTTGATCAATTCGGGGGAGAGGGAAGCTGTCCTTCGGGCACACTTTGTTGAGGTCGGTGAAATTCCGATGCCGACTTCTTCACCATGACAACATTTGACAGCCAACTTGGGTAATTCACCTCCCGAATGAAGTTTGCCTTGATAAGCTTATCAACCTCCTCTTCAATAGCTCTCTGCCGCTCTGGGGCGAAACTCCTTTTCTTCTGTTTGATGGGTCGGTACATCTCGTCCACGTTAAGGCGATGGATGAGAACTTCGGGGCTGATTCCTGGCATGTCGGAGGCGGACCAGGCGAAGACATCGGCGTTGCTTCGGAGAAAGTCGATCAGCTCCTGCCGGGATTCGCCTTTCAGCAGCGACCCGATCTTTATGGTTCGGTCGGGACGAGCTTCGTCCAGTGGTACTTCTTCCAGTTCCTCGGCTGGTTCTCCGTTGCTCGGCGAAGTCCTCCCGAGCGTCCAGCCCATCAACTTCAGGCATCCTGGACTGAAGGCTGGTGACAAAACACTGTCGAGCCATAGTTTGGCTTTCTTGGACAACACCAACTCCCCGCCCGGTGGGGAATTTCATAGATAGGTGTGGGATAGAAACGACGGCTTTGAGGGACATCAGGCCGGGTCTCCCAAATATCGCATTGTAGGGCGACCTAAGCTTGGTCACTAGGAAGTCCGTGTGAACGGTGGCCACAAGGGGCCAGGTTCCTGCCCGAACCGTTAATGTCACGACCCCTTCTGGGACGATAACATCGCCGGTGAACCCCATTAGGGTGGAGTCCACGGCTCGGAGGTTTTCCATGAGCAATTTCATCTTAGCGAACACATCAAGGTACAGAACATTTACGGAGCTTCCACTATCAACAAGAATCCGACTTACATCGTAGTTATTTAAATTGAGAGATACAACTAATGCGTCGTCATGTGGGAATTGTATCCCTTGGAGATCGTCGTCGGAGAAAGAGAGCTCACCCGTTCGCGCTTTCTTTGGCGCCGAGCCTTCACCATCATTTTTGGAGCTCGAACTACCGGCCTCTTCAATCATGTTGATGTGGCCGATTACGGTGGATTTGGAGGAGGATGCTGAAGCTCGGGCTGGCGGTCACCCCCTTGTCCTGGCTCGGGCGCCCTCCTGAACTGGTTCAGTCGGCCCCGTTGGATTAGCCTCTCAATTTCGTTCTTCAACTGCCAGCATTCCTCGGTGTCGTGGCCATGCTCCCGGTGATAGCGACAGTACTTGGTGGGGTCCCTTCGAGTTGGGTTCCCTCGGAGAGGAGTTGGTCGGGGGAGCTGGCGCTCTATCTCCATGAGATTTGCGCCCTAGGAACAGTGAGTGGGGTGTACCGGTCGAATCGCCTGGGCGGGCTCCGGGAGCGATTTCTTGGCGGCGGTGGGGGAGCTCTTTGGCGACGAGGCGGGCTTGGCTGACGGATAGGTCGGTGCCTTTCCGGACCTTTGGGTTCCTTCTTCTTCGCCAGCTCGGCGCGAGCAGCCCTCCGTGATTCCTCGACCCTGGCGTATTTGTCTGCCAGGGCCATCATATCGAGAGGTTCGGGGGTAACTGACCTCCATCGCCAGGTAGAAGTCGCTCTCCTTCAAGACTCCTCCCGCTAGGGCGGACATAGCCACCTCATGATTAAGGTGGTCCACCTCCAGCATGGCCTTGTTGAAACGGCCAAGGTAATTTCTCAAGGACTCCCCCTCTCTCTGCTTAACTTCAGAGAGGGAGTCGGATCTTCGTCGGTGACGGCGGCTACTGACGAACTGACCAATAAAAAGACGGCTCAGCTCGTCGAACGAATCAACGAAACCCGGTTTCAAAGCGTTGAACCAGGTTCGGCAGATCCTCTGAGGGTGGAAGGGAAAGCGCGGCAGAGGATCGCGTCTGATGCTCCGTGGAACATCATTATTGACCAGAAGCTACTGAGGTGATCATCCGGATCAGAGGAGCCATGGTAGGGCTCGATGGCGGGTAGCTTAACATGGGAGGGAATCACTTCCTCCATGATCCCCTTGGAGAAGGGGATGCTCTGCTCTGCCTTAGGCTGAGGCGGATGAGCCTGCTTGGCGGCGTCCAGCTCTTGACGCATCTTCCAGAGTTATCGGCGGATCTCCTCTTCAGATATAAGAAGAGGGGCCGGGCGAGGAGAGCGCGGGGATGGCGTCGAATCATGGCAGGAGGACTTGGAGAGAGGGACCGGGCCTGCCGAGATCTGGGAAGATCCCTGTTGCAACCCCCTTGCGGGACTGGTCTGGCCTCTTTGGGTCGGTGTGGAGGGTCCGCGGCTCCATGCGGACCAGAAGAAGAGGTGGCGGAGAGAAAGGGGCTGCGGCCTCCTCAGGGAGGCATGGAGCGGGGGCAGCTGCAAGGCGTTCCTGAACCAGATGGGTCAGGGCTTGGACTTGCTGGACCAGTGTGGCGAACTGGTCCTGGGTCATTGGGATAGCTGGCGGCGACGGGGTCTCAACTGGCGGCGGCTGCGGCGCCACGTTACTCATCGGATCAGGTCTCTGGAAGGCGACCTGGTCCTGGGCTTCAGAAGTTGCTCTTCTCCGATTAGCCATTGGAGAGGTTCTCTTCCGGATCGAGATCCTTATCTCCTTTCTTTAAGTTTTAATGGGACTTGAGGCCTTCCTCTAGCGCCAATCTGTTGCCGCCGGAATCTGTCCTCCGACTCGGACGCGATCGGTCTCCTTATCGGGCTTCCTTTGGTGGACCTGCAGAAGTCCTCACGCGAGAGGCGTTGGGGGTGGCCCTCCGCGGAAGACCCTCCGACGCTTAAGTCAGTGGGGATCGACGATCAACAGAAATGAGGAGAACGATCTCTCTGGGAAGTCCCTCCAGGGGTGGCCAATCGGGAGCTCGTGCGGAGCGCCGACGGCGGGAAAGGAAAAGGGGGAGTAGTGAAAAAGAGAGTGATGCTGAGACTGAGCCAGGAGTTGTGTTGGGAGCTTGCGCGCGTACCTGAGAGAATCTGGGAGTGTCTTATTTATAGGCAATCACCTGAATCTTGAGCGCCTTCTGGAAGGTTCGAAGGTTGTTGGGATACGGAGATGATTCGAATCAAGCTGTTGTGAGGCGGTGGGATCCATATCTTGTCCGTTGAAGGATCGACGGCTGGGAGAGCTCTTTGATGGCTGAGATCCAATGACTGCGTAGGTTCTGGGCCATTATTGCAGATCCTAGGCCGTTATTGCAGATCCTAGGCCACTCCTCGATATGATTCTTCGTTTGGGATTCTGTTACACTAGACTTGGGCTCTCCCGCGCCAGTTCCGCGGAGGTGCATGTCGAGCTATGGATTGCTCGGGGGTTGCTCGGGGGAGCCGAGCTATGGGTTGCTCGGGGGAACGAGCTACCGAGCTACGGGTTGCTCGGGGAACCGAGCTACGGGTTGCTCGGGGGAACCGAGCTATGGATTGCTCTGGGAAGCTGAGCTACGGGTTGCTCGATCCGTCGGATCATACTAGCTAGCTCGTTCTTTGTAGGCACAACGTAGCAAGTGGGGGCTGGGGCTGACCTTACCCCTTTGCACGGTTATCAACGCAATGGCAATTTTATCCCTCAACAAAAATAATTTAGTAAATTTAAGAGTAGAATGATGTGATAACCTAGGAGTAATAAATGAAAATAAATTTTTTTGTAAATTTAGCATGCTTAAAGTTAAAAAGGCTTTGAGTAAAATAAAAAATGCAAAGGCATTAGGATCAGATGTGATTTCTATTGAGATTTGAAAAGACTTAGGAGAAATTGAAGTCATATGGTTAATCAATTTATTTAATAGGATTGTAGTAACTAAAAGAATGCTGGATGATTAAAGAAAAAGCATATTAATACCCAAATACAAAAATAAATGAGATATTCAAAACTGTGTAAATTATAGAGGGATTAAGTTGATGAGTCATACAATGAAATTATGAGAGAGAGTAATAGAAAATCGAATAAGAGCTGAAACTTTGGTATCAAATAATTAATTTGGATTTATGTATGAAAAATCGATCATGGAAGCTATTTATTTATTAAGAAGATTGATGAAGAGGTATAGAGAAAAGAAAAAAGATCTTCATATGGTCTTTATTGATTTAGAGAAAGCATGTGATAGAGTACTTAGAGAAATAATATGGTGGATTTAAAAAAAAAAGAAGTTACAAAAGGTACATAGAATTGATAAAAGATATGTTTAATAGAGCAATAACTATTGTTAAAACAATAATATGAGAAACTAGTGAGTTTTCAATTACTGTAGGTTTACATCAAGGATCTGCCTTAAGTCCGTATTTTTTTGTATTAGTTATGGATGAATTAACCAAACATATTCAAAATGATATTTCATGGTGTATGTTATTTGCAGATGATATAGTGTTGATTGATGAAACTAAATTTAGAGTAAATGCTAAGTTAGAGATTTGGAGAGAGGTTTTAGAATCTCAGGTTTCAAGATTAGTAGAACTAAGACTATATACATGAAATGTAATTTTAGTGAAAGTACAAATACAAGTGAAGAGACAATGAAGATTGCATGCCAAGATATACCAAGGAGTGAAAAATTTAGGTACTTAGGATCAATTATCTGCAAGAAGGTAAAATAGGTGAAATTGTGAATCATAGGGTTAAAGAAAGATGGATTAAGTAGAGGAGTGCTTCGGAGCATTGTATGATCGATGCATCCCATTAAAATTGAAAGAAAAATTCTATAAAATCGTTATTAGGCCAGCTATGCTACATGGAACAGAGTGTTGGGTAATACTGAAACATGTGAATAAATTAAGTATAACATAAATGCGCATGTTAAGATAGATATATGGTAAAACTTTAAAAGATAAAATTAGTAATAAATATATACAAGAAATGATAGAAGTACCTCCAATTAAAGATAAAATAAGAGCAAATCGATTAAGGTGGTTTGGACATATACAATGAAGACCTTTACATGTTTCAGTTAGAAAGAGTAATTTTTTAATAATCTATGATAATGATAGAGATAAGGTAGACCTAAACTAACATGGATAGAAATAATTAAAAAAAGATATAACTATTGTAATTTGAGTGTTGACTTAGTCTTGAATAGAGCAGAGTGGAGAAAGCAGATTCATGTAGCCGACTCCATGTCGTTGGGAAAAGGCTTAGTTGAGTTGAGTTTACCATATCAGTTGTTTTGGATTGCCAAATTTTCAAGTGTTACAGGAAGTGTCCAAATAATGCAGTTCGATGCAAAACTCTTTTTGCAAATAAAACTAAGCATGTGGCATATGATAATGTATGTGGTAGGTTAGGTTCAAAAGAAGGTGATTATGAAATTTATAATTAGATAAATTTAAAGATGGAATCCAAAATATTGATCAAATTAGATGGATTAAGAGTGAGGATATAAGATAGCCGTGAAAAATGAGTTTTTTAAAAAAAGAAAAGATTGAGACATTATTTTGAAAATATGTTAAATGGGGATGCCACTAAAGAAATTTTTATTGAAGATGTATGGTTAGGGTGGAGGCAACATTCTATATGTGTGCTCTATAAAGACTAATGGAGATAGCTTTTAAAAGAATGAAACACCTATTAAGGATGGGAAAAATCATATGAGATATGGGGCTAACTTGTTCTACTAACTAATTTAATAAGTTTTTAAAAGTCTAAAACTCAAGATGAGAGGAGAATTCTATCCGTAAGAGTAAAGGTGATGTACAAAGTTGTTCCAATAATCAAGGAATTAAGCTCACAAGTACCATAACCATAATGATATCAACCTAGTCTTTGTTTTAATTATCTGGGGTTGGTTTATGGATCTTCATTCACCATCAATTCCTAGTTACAGCCACCTTTGATGTTATGAATCACTCTATGAAATTGTGGAAAAGGGTAATTGAATAAGGATTAAGAAAATAACAATTTCAGACAACCAATTCGGATTTATGTCTAAAGATCAACAGCAGAGACTCTTTTACTAGGCAATTGATAGAAAATATAGAGAAAAGGAAGAAAATTTTATGTGTTCTTTATTAACTTAGAGAAAGCTTAAATAGGTACTAAGAAAAATAATTTGGTGGGCTTTACAAAGGAAGAATGTGCATAAACAACATATCAAAATAATTGAGGATATATATATTGATGCAACAACAAGTGCCAGGAGTTGTTGTGGTATAACAATTGTGTTTCCGATCACAATACACTTACTCCAAGGATCGATGTTAAGCTAATATCTTTTTACACTAATTATGGATGAACATATTGGTATCAAACAGAAAAAGGTGATGTATGGTATGGAACTGTACCATAACGAATTGTGGCAAACTAATACCTTAAAATAGAGAAAGGAGGAGACAAAAGGAGAAAGAGGAGAGGGAGGATGACTTCACAAAAGGGGAAGGGCTTGAAAAAGAAAAAAAAAAAGAGGAGAGAAGGGTGAAAAATTATTTGGCGAGCAATGGATGACCATTTTCTTCCTTGCAGTGACTATTCCGGCAATGGACTGGTGAGGGATGATGAACGATGACAACCGATGATGAGTGACATTGGTGAACAATGATTGGTGATAGAGAGCAAGCCGTGGGCGATGAGGAACGGTGCTAGGGTTTTGTGGATGGCCTTTTACCTTTTGGTGGTGACAATCTTAGTGTAGATTGGCGAGGGATGATGAATGATGGCGATTGACAATGAGTGACACTGGTCATAGAGAGCGATCGGTGGGCGACAAGAGATAGTTTTAGGGTTTCGTAGACATCGAGTGAAACGGATGAATGCAAGGCAAACACAAAGCGAGCAATGAACCTTTTTATTTAAGTTAAATGAGTCGAACCGAAATTCACCATCAAAACCCATAAACCCATACCCAATGGAGTGAACCGAAATAAATAGCTGACCCGATCTGGTTCCCAGCTTGTTCGGTTCGATTTGCCCCAAACCGATTGGTTTGGGATGGTTCCGCAAACCATCGCTAAAACCATAGTTGATAGATTGAGAAATGAATATATAATGGGGGTTATAGTAGTTGCATATATTTAGAACAAAGTGATAGAAAATCATTTGAGATGACTTGGACATATACAATGAAGATCTAAGAAAGCTTCGGTAAGAACATATCTTAATTTGTATGGAAGGTCATTAGAAATAGAGAGGAAGATCTAATATAACATGAATGGAGGTTGTGAGCAAGGATATGGAGAAGCTGAGAATAACATCATAGGGAGCCCTGCATAACAATGCTGGGTGAATGATGGTCAATAAAGCTGATTCCAAATAGGTGAAAAAAAGGTTCGATGCTTATGATTGTGGTATTTGATTTTCAATTCAGTTCCATAAACTAGTCATACTTTGATATATATGAATATTTGTTTATTTATTTATTTGGGATTTTTTTTAAAGTTAGGATATTGATATCCACTGTCATACCATTGCCTGGATAAGTTTTTCTTGGCATTCAGTACCACTAAAATCTGTTTATAGCTAGTACTTCCATAACTATGGGATTGGAAATTATGGATTTCTGGATGAAAGATATCATGCTGAAGAGGTAATTGTATTTAGCTTGGCCTCAAAGTATCCAATAAATGGTAGCAGTGGAGTCACCCTCTAGTCATATATGGTAATCATCAGTCTCCTCCACTTCATAATGAAGTGCATCCCATGCTGCTGCCAGTTTTATAAAGAGAACAAGGGTGCCATGATGGTGTTGGAATCCCACTGCTACCAATTTCCCTTCATCATTTCAAATGATGAAACTTCTCTAGCACTTCTGGAAACCCCTTTATGGACTATCAAATTTAACCTTGAAAAAAGCCTGTGACCTGAGGGTGAGAGTAGCCATATGAAGCTAAGAGATTGACCCTAATGGGTAAGCGTTGTGCTCCAGCAATCCAGCAATAGATAGCCATTAATCAGAAGCAAGCCATGCAATAGATTATATGCATTAAATGCCTTTGCAAAGTTGCATTTTCCTAAAATTCTTAAGCTACATTGGAAGTTTGGATGAGAAACATGCATAATAAAAAACCCTAAGATATATTTTAAAAATATTTTTATACAATTATTAAAAACATAACAGTTAAATTTATTTTCTTACCATGTATTGCTGTATCTCCTTCTCTTTTATCCTCTTGCTGAGCTAGACATTTGGACGCATGCCCAGATCCAAATATCTTGTTCTGTCCGTGCAAAAATGAGTTTCAGATCAGCAACCTCTTTTCCACAAATTCTGGCTTCTCCAAGCAGCTACTGCTTTCAAAGTTCCAGATTCAGTGTTTATGCTTAAGTTTATTTAAATATACAAATAGAAAGTCTCTTGTAAAAGAAGACATGATATCGCAAACCACCTCCTGAATCTGTTGCTACATATTTAGACTGCTGATGAGGATATTCTTGTGTGGCAAACTGTTGTTACTTGACATATCCAGGTTATAGAGAGTATTGAACCACTCTTCTATGTTATTTTACGAAATTAAGTTGGTTTCAACTTTGGGAAACTAAAGTTATCAAGATAAATTTCTGACCACTTAAGTGACTTAATGTTTGAATCCTTATACTCCTGAGAGTGACTATGGTTTTAAGTATTAGTAATTTCGTGAGGGAGATGGACTTCCTTGAACTTGGACTATTGGATTGAAAACTTTGTATTTTATTGGACAAATTCTTGCTAAAGCTATTCTCTATCTAAACTTGTGATGAGATCATCCCTATTGAATGATCTTCTTGTCTTCTTTGTTTTTAATCGTGCAAAAGTTTACGAGCAAGTTCCTTTGATGTCTTTTGTTGAATTTAAATAACACAAATGAGAAATGGACAGAAACAGCATTTAAAAATAGAATATGCATTGGCAGTTATTTTCTCTTTTTTCTTCATTTCTTCACTTTATTTGCCATCATTGCATTTCCTAGTATGGCAACTTTTACCACTGCAGTCCAAAAGAGTTGATGTTGCATATTTGGATCAAGCAGCAAAAAAGCTGCATTAACTGTGGAACATGTTCAGTTATGTGGAAGAAAGTAATTTTTGGCAAGGAGATCATAGTAATTCAATTTTCTACTCTTATGAATATATTTTGTTGGATAGATATAGCCTTTATCATGTAGTGTGCTTAAAGCTTCATTCTTGTTAATGATGCTGTCATACATGTGGCCATATGGAGTTCAGATTCTTTTACCAATCTTATCTAGGTCTTCTTTCTTTGTAATTAGTCTCTAATATTTTATTCTGTTCCGATCATGTTTGCAATGTTAAATTAGCCCATATGCAATCTATGTTGGTTCCCACTTAATGGGTTTCATTTTGCTATATTTGTGGATAGCATGATTACGTTACCCTTTTTTTCCATCACTTTCAATCCAAATAGGCGTTTGATGCTTCCACTTTTCGTACTATATATTCCTACACCTTTCATGTCTGAACACAGGCCTTAGCTGGGGTATGCTATAGTAGACCGCAATGAATACCCACCCAGTCTTTTCAAATCTTCCAGTTGGTGGTTTGATCTCATCTCTAAATAATGTTTCTATGTACATGGGGTTGGACTGGTTGATCTCATGTCTAAAAATAATGTTTCTATGTATATGGGTTGGACTTCTGTATTCCTTTTCTATTCAAGGTCTGAGTACCATGCATATTTGCCATGTAGCAGGGTCAGACCAAGATGTTGCTCTTGGCTTTGGGATCTAATACAACACTCATGAGTGCAGATGGATAACAGCTCCACCATACTACCAGCACTTGGGTAGGAGCTGAGATTTTATACGTTTAAGTAATCAGCATGAGCCATCTCTACAATTATTATTGCTGTGTCATGAGGATGACCAAATTCTGAAAGAAAATAGCAGACAACAAGATTTGACCTTGGGGAATTTAATTTGATCAGCATTGTTCTGCATATAATCCTAGTGTTTTTCTTAGTTTGATTCCGACTCTCTTTCTGGTATACTAAATGACATCTCAGTCTGTTCCTATTTGAAGACTGGAGTGTTATCCTATTCACTAGATACTTGAGCTCCACACGCTGAGGTTTAGATGCAAGCATGTTCTTTTCAGGTGGATGGGATGTAATTCAAATATAAAATCGGCTGTTAAGCCTATTGTCTGGTTGTACTGATTAAGGTGGCTTGCTGGGTCTACTTTTTGTTACTGCAGCCTGACCCATGTTAACCTATGTGCACTCAATTTTTATTTTGAGGAAGATCCATTGAACCACCTCTTTAGGCGAGGATGTTTATCTGCTACTTTTCTGATACTTATCACAAGACATCTGGATTTTTGAATTAGTTGCGAAAATTCATCTTCAGTATATATGGAGCTTAGTTAATCTTTTTGCAGGCAGTTGATTCATTTTGCGCAAGTAGTCAACTTATCATTGGTGTTTTTCCTCCACCCAATATTTTAACTCATTATAGGTGATTTTCCTTTTCCGTTCAGTATTTTATGTAAGAATGGTGGAAATCAATGAATATCTTGTGGTAGGAGTTATCATCGTGGTATCCTTTCAAATATGTTTTGTTTGATGCAACATTCTATAGTTTGTCAGTGATATTTTTGACCTATATTCAGCTGACATTTCTAAATGTATAATTGTTTGGGCATACCTAGGTTGATATGTATGATTTGCCAAGGGTTCACTTGGTCGTAAAGAGCAATCGGTGTCGTGTTTTGGAGGATATAAATAGCTGTTTACATTTTAGGGCAGCACCTTTGAAGTCCTCAGACTTTACAATGCTACCTATGTATAGTTTTGTAATCATCTCTATTTAAGGTATATATTTCTTGTTAGCATCTGCAACATTCAATTGCATTTAACTGTGCTGTACAAAAGTTCCATAGCCCATGCCATTGCCATTTGATTGAGCATTTGTTGTTGCTGTATTAAATTGAAGTGGTAAGCAGTGCATGTACATTTCTCATGCTAATTTTCATATTTCTCAATATTTGCAGGTATTTTTGAACGTTTTAGGGGAATACTTCACGAAGGAGAGATAGATAAGCGAGTTCAATTCTTGATTGAAGGTCTTTTTGCAATAAGGAAAGCCAAATTTCAGGTATGTTTCAGCTTGAATTATGCATGTCTGCATATAATTTGAATCGAAGTGCATCATTTACTGCACCATTTTACATGGTTTCACATCAATATTCAGGGATTTCCTGCTATTCGCCCAGAACTGGACCTTGTGGAGCAAGAAGATCAATTTACCCATGAGATATCCCTGGAAGATGAGATAGATCCAGAGACAAACCTTGGTATTGTATTAATCATAATTTTTTTTTTAATGTTGTGGTATTTTGCCTCATAAGTTAATTGCAAATTTTTTGCCATATGTTGTTTAATTGGCAGATATTTTTAAGCCAAATCCAAATTTTCTGGATGATGAGAACGCTTATGAGAATGTTAAGAAAAATATCCTTGGAATGGAGTCTTCTGAAGATGAAGAAGGGTCTGATGCAGCCTCAGATGATGAAGATGAAGAAGAATCTGAAGAGGAGGAAGCTGAGCAAATGCAAATAAATGATGAGACCGAGACAAATCTTGTTAATTTACGGAGAACTATTTATCTAACAATCATGTCAAGTGTTGATTTTGAGGAGGCTGGTCATAAGTTGTTAAAAATCAAACTCGAGCCTGGTCAAGAGGTAAGTAACAAAATCTTTACTTTTCATTTGCAGTAGTTTATGTTAAGGACTGCTAATAGATTAGTAGTTTTCTAACTTCAGAAGCTTGTCAAAAGTGATCATGCTTTCATTGGCTGCATTATGTGACTTCTGGGAAAAGAATGACTAATTTAATTGCTACTATAGGATTTATATAGATGGATATTTTGAATTTTATACTCTGCTATTATTGGTTTCAAATCATATCATATTTCTTATCTTCTATTAAAAACAATAGCTGCTTTGACTTTTTATAGTGTTATCTCAACTCAACTCATCTAAGCCTTTTCCTAACTACATAGGGTCGGCTACATGAATCTGCTTCCTTCACTCTGCTCTATTTAGGACCTAAGTCGATATTCAAATTACAAATAGTTATATCTTTTTTAATTATTTCTGTCCATGTTAGTGTAAGTCTACCTTTACCTCTATCCTAACCATGTATTGTTAAAAGATCACTCTTTCTAACTAAAGCATCTAAAGGTCTACATTGTATATGTTCAAACCACCATAATCGATTTTCTCTTATTTTATTTTCAATTGGGGCTACTCCTATAATTTCTTTTATATTTTTATTTCTAATTCTATCTTATAAAGTTTTATCAGATATCCATCTTAACATGCGCATTTCTGTTACACTTAATTTATTCACATGTTGTTTCAATATTACCCAACACTTTGTTCTATATAGCATAGCTGACCTAATAGCGGTTTTATAGAATTTTTTTTAATTTTAATGGGATTCGTCGATCATATAATACTCCCGAAGTACTCCATTTAATCTATCATGCTTTAACTCTATGATTCACATCTTCATCTATTTCATCTTCTTGCTGGATAATTGATCCCAAATACTTAAAATTTTCACTTCTTGGCTTGCAATCTTCACTGTTTCTTCATTTGTATTTCTACTTCTACTAAAATTACATTTCATGTATTCAGTTTTAGTTCTACTAATCTTAAAACCTTTAGCCTCTGTTTGGATGAAGAGAAAAGTAAGGAGGAAAGAAAACTAAAGGGGAAAACAGGAGAGAAAATGAAGTTTACCTTGTTTGGATGAAAAGAAAAGTAGGGAGGAAAGAAAACTAGATGAGAAAACAGAGGAAAAAAAGTGGTGGATCCCACGTAAAAGTTCTCTCCAAAATCGAAGAGATTTCGGAGAGAAAACTCAAAAGTGTTTTTTCATTTTTTTTCATTTCAATATTGACCCTTCAAGAAAAAACCGATGCATTTTTTAATCATTTATAATAAGGACATTATTGTCATTGTAAATTATCAACTTTTCCTCCTCTCTATTTTTCTCCCACTTATCCAAACAGAAAGAGAAAATATTTTCTCTTCAATTTTCTTTCCTTTCACTTTTCTCTCCTTTCAGTTTTCTTTCCTTTCAGTTTTCTTTCCATCTAAACAGAGCATTAGATTCTAAAGTCACTCTCCAAATCTCTAGCTTAGCATTTTTTTCAGATTTAGTTTCATCAATCAACATTATATTATCTGCAAATAACATACATCCTGAGATATCATTTTGAATATATTTGGTTAATTCATCTGTAACTAATACAAAAAGATAGGGACTTAAGGCAGATCTTTGATGTAAACCTACAGTAATTGTAAACTCACTAGTTTCTCCTATTGTTTTAACAATAGTTATTGCTCTATCATACATATCTTTTATTAATTCTATGTACCTTTTGGTAACTCTTTTTTTTTTTCTTCTAAAATTCACCATATTATTTCTCTAGGTACTCTATCATATGTTTTTTTTAAATCAATAAAAACCATATAAAGGTCTTTTTTTTTTTTTCTTTTCCCTATATCTCTCCATCAATCTTCTTAATAAATAAATAGCTTCCATTGTCGATCTTTCAGGCATAAATTCAAATTGATTATTTGACACCAAAGTTTCAGCTCTTATTCGATTTTCTATTATTCTCTTCCATAATTTCATTGCATGACTCATTAGCTTAATCCCTCTATAATTTGCATAGTTTTGAAATAATTTCATTGTATTACTTTTTATAGTGTTGTCTATTGGGATATATTGTAAAATAATTGAAAGTTACCAATGTTGCCTGATTTCTGACACATTGTCTTGTATGCTTCGCACTGTATGTTTGAATTTGGATTGGCAATAAACCAGACATCACCATCTTGGAGAATGTGCTTGCTTGCTTCAGTGTTGATAATGAAGTTTGAAACTCTTCTCAAAATTGTGATATAACTTTATATGAGGGGATATATTAGACAATTAATAATATTAACAGCTTATGGAAGAACCCATGAACTCTGCAAAACTAAAAAACTTGTTGAAGGGAAGAAGTCATTTATGCAGCAATGCCATTTAAAGCAAAATAGAATATGTTAAACTTTAATTTGCCTAGCCACGCTATTTCAATAACAGGATGCTAGGATGCCTTCCCATTGTGTTTTTGATTTTATTGGATTGATGTATTAAAATGGATAAGCATGCTTGATGCTTGCAAACCACTGTTTACTTCAGAATAATGCATCATAGATTATAGATTCTCTTTGAAACGAATTATAGTATTTGATGAAGTCCACCAGAAACTTAATGCATTAGGAACTTCACACCTGATGTCAAAATATCCTGAAAGCTTCATAAGTGTGGTAATATCTCATGTATAAACTTTTCTATCCTCAAAATACCTTTATTGAATTTGAATTTTTCACAGATTAATTAAATTAAAACTCTTATGTGCCTTTTCTCCCTAAATACTCCTATCAACTAATTCATTTCCAAAAAAATCTGTGCATTAGAATTAATTGATTGTCATCAGATAGAAATTGATCGCCATAAAAAGTTCAGTGACAAACTCACCATTATTGTTGTTGATATTCTTTATAAATAAATAAAATTAATGAATACAGTTAATTGATAAACCAAAAAAGAAATCTGCAGCAATATCATTTATGACATATATGCTTCTATGAAGGGAGGACCCAAAAATGTTGACCCACCTCTAGCTGTGTCAAAGACATTTAATTATAGGAGAAAAAACAAAGCTTAATTTAGTTACACCTTGAAAAAAAGAAAAACAAACCCATCTCTTGTGCTACTTCTACTTTGTCTCGTACAGGAAGGATAAACTTTTTGGATATTCAGACTAGAACTTTGACTCTTCTCTGTAGCATTTTAAGTCAAATGAAAAACATGCATTCTTTACCTGAGAAACACATCAGGGACCTGTATATCACAATATGTATAGAAATCATTCCTAGAAACTAATGTAATATAGGTAGCATAATATAAGAGACTAAAACAGAAGCAAGAATTTTCATTTTGAAAACTTATTAATCCTCTGCTAGCACTAATTTCTGTAAACAGAGATTAATAGCAAGGTTTTAGTAATGTGTTATCCTGAATATAATGGATCACCACCAAAATCATTATTGACTGTTATAATGGTTATAGCAGTTGTTATGTCTTGAAAGTCAACTTTTGGTTTTTTAATATTAAAATAATCACTGAAATAATGGCCTCTATAATGGTATCATAATGGGAAATAATGAAAAAAGATAATGGCATCATCTTTCCCTTCATTTTTCATGAGATAGAATAGTATATATTTTTTTTGAAGACCGTATAATCACTTTCGGAGGAAATTTTAAGGCAAAAAATTTAAAATTTGAAAATATTAATTTATTTAAAAGAGGTAAAAGTGAAAATAATAGCTGTTATTTATGTTATAACAAGAAATAACAGAAAATAACAGCCACGTATTTTTCCATGTCATTTATCTCAATTACATTGCAGGATTTTCCAGAAACTGTTATAGTACCTTTATTTAAAACCATGAATAATAGTTAATGCTTTATTGAAACTAAAACATAATTATGGGACATGAAAACAGTTCATAATTGTAAACTTTCTTTAATAGACTATGTTTTATGCTGTAAATCTCACAGCAACACAGGTAGATCTGAACCTATACCCATTGGTATGCGGCTTGAATGAAGTATGCACCCACTGAATGTGCTAGCATCCATGTGACATATCATATATTATAAGGCACAGCATAATGTAGATTGACAAGTAATTCATTCATGAGAATCAAGCGAAGCACCATTTTATATGTTTGGGAGGTACATGCGTGAACATTGAATGAAGTATGCACCCACTCAATGTGATAGCAACCATGTGACATACATATAAGGCACGACACAGTATAGATTGACAAGTAAATCTGTGAGAATCAAGTGAAGCACCATTTTATATATTTGGGAGGCTTATATGCATGCATGAAGAGCATATGAATAAATGAATTCACATTGCAAACGTTTATCTATGTCTGCTTATTGCATGCCCATCTTTTGACATATGCAGTAACAATAACAGATTTCTAGGGCTAAGCGCTTGCATGCATGCATATTGGGGTGCGAAACCTCTTTCTCTATTGTGCTTGGTTTAGAGTCATACTTTTTTTTAAAGATATAAAGATATTAAATTTCTTTATTACTTTTTTTAATATAATTTTCTATCTACTTTATCTCTTTTTTTTATATATATCAAATTAGTTTTTTATGTGGGTGTATCTCTGGGTTTATATTACAAATGTCTCAATCATTTAAGTCGTCATTATCCCAATTTATTCTTAATTGGTGCTGCCTCTATTTTTTTTATGAATGACTTTATTTTTTCTTTTAAATTTTCTTTTATTACTATATATGTATCTTAATATGTTCATTTCAACCACATCCATCCTGTGTAAATGTAATTTTCTAACCATCCAACATTTTGTCTAGAGTATAGCGGGTCATAGGGCTTTTATAATTTCTTTTTCAACTTGATAAGTATTTTATAATCACATAATATTTCAGTTGCTTTTTTTCATTTTATCTAACTTGTTTTAATTCGATGGACAATATCATCTTCAATTTTTCCTTATGAATAATTGATTCTAAATAGAATACTTTTAAGAATTTTATGATTCTTAATTTTTACTTTATATTTATCTTTATTTTTAATTGTATTAAAATTATATTTTATGTATTTTATTTTTATCTGACTTAACAGCCTAAAATCTTTAGATTCTAATATACTTTTCCATAATTTCAATTTGTTGTTAATCTCAACCTTAGTTTTATCCACTAATACTATATTTTTGTAAATAATATGCATTATGAAATATCATCTTGAATATATCTAGTAGGCTCTTCGATAACTAATACAAAAAGGTAATGATTAAAAATGGATCCCCGATGTAAGCCTACCTAATTGAAAACTCACTTAAATTACTACCAATAATTCTTAAACTAGCAATCACTCTTTTATTATATTAATATATCTAATGGATACTTCTTTCTTTTTTAGCATCCACTATAAGACTTTTTTTAGGATTATGTGCTTTTTCTAAATCAATAAAAGCTATATGGAGATCTTGTTTCTTTTTTCTATACTTCTTTTTTAATCTCTTAAGAAGAAAAATAGCTTCTATAGTTGACTTTCCTAGCATAAAATTAATTTGATTCTCTATTATTTTTATATTATATCTTAACTTAAGCTCAATTATACTTTTCAAAGCTTCATAGTATGACTTATGAGTCTAATATTAGGATACTTAGAACTGTTATTAATTAAATTTATTAATCAAGTTACTTTTTTATCACCTAAATATTTTCAAACCTTTTGCTTTAAAGAAGTGATGAATTATTATGGTGTTTGTTGTCCTCTAAGAGGTATCCCCCCCCCTCCTAGTGGCAAAATTGTGCTAAACTTTTTGTTGACCGGGACAATTTCATTCATATTGACGAGATGGATTCATCTAATTTATCTTGATTTTTTTGGTAAAATTTGCAAACTATATTCTCCTTCTGGTTACACTGTCCTCTTCTTTATCTTCTTTTACACCATTGGGCTCATTACTTCCATCATTTTTTCATTAGATTAGATTTCTTAGGTTGGCATGGCCATGCTAGGATGGACAAATTAAGAGGTCGATCTTTGAGATTATATACTGTCTGGTAACTAGATGGGGCATCAATAAGCATGGTCTCAAACTTGTTGAAGGGTCAGAAAGGATGAGGGGCCTAGGTGATCTGACCAGGGTCAAAAAGGCTGGCATTAGTGGAGTTATTATCAATAGGAATTTGAAAAAATGCTGTAAGAGGTTTCTAATTTTCGTTTGGTGCTTAAGATCCTAGGGATGGTGATGTGGTCTCCATTGAGGAGGAACCTGTTAGAGATCATATTGATTTTTAACAAAGAAAGATAGGGTTTAACTGAAGTTGTTCAAATAGGTGTAACTCTGTTAAATTATACCCACATATCAATTGGGGTTATGGATTTTCATTTAATGGGAGGCAGGATCTGTAGTAGGCAAGAGAATCACACATTTTTAATTCATAGAATCCAATAAAGAAATGGTTTATGTAAAATGATTATTATGAAATTTGATCTACCTTGTTTCTATATTTTTCACTTTATTTTTTGACAATTTTTTTTGAGATATTTTTTTGCCTTGCTATTTGCATTTAATTATTTCTGCTGTATTTCCATCAAATCTTTTGTTTGTGTTTTACAGCAATGAAATGAATTAGCAAACTTGCACTCTTTTTTACTCACCCACTATTCTTTTGTTTGCACCACAGATGGAATTATGCATAATGCTGCTAGAGTGCTGCAGCCAAGAGAGAACATACCTTCGTTATTATGGGCTTCTAGGACAGCGGTTCTGCATGATCAATAAAATCCACCAGGAGAACTTCGAGAAATGTTTTGTACAACAGTATTCCATGATACATCGTCTTGAAACTAATAAACTTCGTAATGTGGCTAAGTTCTTTGCTCATTTACTTGGAACCGATGCACTTCCTTGGCATGTCCTAGCTTATATACGCTTGACGGAGGAGGACACAACTTCATCTTCGCGAATTTTCATAAAAATTCTCTTCCAGGTATATATCCAGTGTTATGGAATTCCATTTCTTCATTATCTTATTAATGCTTCTAAATTTAAAATAACATGTCATTTAAATACAGGAATTGTCGGAGCATCTTGGCATACGTTTACTGAATGAACGTCTAAATGATCCAACAATGAAAGACTCATCTGAATCTATTTTCCCCAAGGATAACCCAAAAAACACAAGATTTTCCATCAATTTTTTCACATCAATTGGACTGGGTGGCATTACGGAGAACTTGAGAGAATATTTGAAAAATATGCCTCGCCTCATAATGCAGCAGCAGAAACCTGTGTCAGATTCAGATGAAGAGTCTGAGAGTTCCAAAGGGTTAAGTTCAAGTGGTCCAGAGTCTGAGTCAGGTTCAGAGACACAGTCCGAACCAAGTTCGGAAAGTGAAGGAAGGCACAGCAAGAGAAGGAAGAGGAAGTGACGAAACATACTGAGGCCTCCTGTTGTCTATTATGTTCGCGTGTATAATTATATCTGTAGAGGTATTCCATCCTTTTCTGTGAACAATAATTGATTTCTATTTTGTAGAATCAAATATGCTTTCCTTTTTCTGTTAACCAAAGCGAAAGCCATGTACTAGGTACTCGTACTAGGTACTCGGTTAAAACAAGTATATAGATGCCAGCTTTTTTGATGTGAAAGTAGGATTGCAGGGTCCAGTCTTATCAGCACTCATTAGGGAAAAAAAATTACTCAGTGATTAGTGACCTTATATCATCATCACAGATCAAATTCCTAGCGTCAGGAATTTTGTTTATGCTAGCTACGCCCTCACAATTCTTCTCTACGCTTTCATATTGCGCTCTTTCCTTTTTATGGTTTCAAACAAAAACCACTCGTTGCACTTCCATCACTTGGTTTTTTGGTTGGGCTGTTAAGGATCCACCTATTAAAAGATTTCTTTTTCCATTTTCTTTTATAGAACATGTGGAAAGGAAATTAAATGTATCACAATATAGTAATAGCTTTCAGATTTATTGGTGGCTATGGGTAGGTTAGCTGATAATGAAGCCAGCACTTGGCTATTCTTACATTTTTTTTTTCCCTATTTTTTCTTATTTTATCCTGCTCGCTAATCTCTAGTCTACTTGTCTTCTTGCCGCTTAATTTTGGATGGTCTTTCTTACTGACTACGTTCCGCAGCTTACTTTATGATGCAGTGGCTGCAATGATGTTACTCTCTGTAGATTTTGATATTTGAAAGCTTAAATAATAGGTTCATGATCTAATATATAGTTGATGAAAAAGGAGCGTATAATATATGCAAATATTTATCTATATTAATGGTTGAAAGTACACATAATAAAAGCTTGTAGAGCTTTTGCCCCTAGGTAGCTGTCTAAAGGGCAGTGTACCTGCTTGGGTCATACAAGGTGTCCATTGGCCTAGGCAATTTGACAATTTTAAATTTGATAGGGATCTCTGTTTTCTTTTTTTGTTTTTATTTTTATTTTTATTTTTAACAAGGATCATGTGACAAATGGTGTTCGTTTTGGATCATGAGTTTGGTCTCCGTTTTTTTTTTTTAATTTTTAATTTTTTTTCATTTAAATTATTTCTCTTTTCAGCAGGTATTAGGAATCAAAACTGATGGATAATCAGTCACTGTAAGGAAGCCAATGTCTCATTTGAATGTCTTGGAGTACTTTGACTGTTGAATTAATGGCTGCATCGTGCTTTTGCTGCTGTCATGTTTGGTGCCATGAATCCTCATTGAAAAAAAAAGGATGGATGGTGTGGAGATTCTGAGTGCTAGCTTTACATCGAGGGGCAAGTCTGCTGTTGACCAACCCTTCCGCGCGCAGCTTCCGTATATAATGACTGTGTCTGGCTTGCAGTTTGCCACCGGCAGCAGCGATATTGGATTTATCTTTGGCTGGCGTAAAGGCTGGATCTTTCTTTTTCTGTTGCAGACTAGTGCAGCAATTATATATCCCTCTCTTGGGAGGGTCAGTTAAGGAACGCAGTCTTGGTGATCGTTAATTCTTGATAGTTACTCTTTGGATGCTTTCTGGACCAGCCAGGGATGGTCATCAGTAGCCCTTAGACTACTTGCTTGATTCGGGAACAAGAAAATGGGAATGGTGAAAGCTAATCCTCCTGCAAGAATAATTACGTTATGAATTATATATATGCTATTTCTACTTTTAAAATTACCAAGGAAACATTTATGGTGACTTGTCCTCAATTAAAATGGTTAATTATATGCCTGAGATAATAAATAAATTTGACTGGCATAATTAACCATAATTAAAATTGGTTTAACTCAGCTTAATTGGGTCACTTGTTTAATAAATAAGCGGTAATTAAGGTTCGATTCTCAACTAATTTTTGATCCAATTCATATATATATATCTGCCATGCCTTGCTTTGCTTTGCTTCGGTGGTGTGGTGTGGTGTGGTGTCCGAGAACCCAGACCCCCAGAGAGTGAGGAGGAGGAGGAGGAGTCGGTTGGTGGCCCGCTTGGCGCTATTCTTCTTCTATTCATATCATGCTGCTCTGCTCTATCTATGTGTGGTGTGCAAAACCAAACCAACCAAAACCTGGAATCTTGAGCCACAACTGGTCCATCTGTACCAGTACTGACGATTGTGACTATGGAGTACTGGGTACAATTTGAGCTGTTAATTATAAAGTCTGTGGCCTGATGTACTATTCTGATATCCAGGCACTGTATGGTCATAGGATAAGTCTATCAAACAAAGTCCAGTCCAGCTGTTCAGTAGGCTGCGGCCTGCAAACAGTCGCCTTGGGCGCGGTCATGTGCGAGTCATTACGGGGTTTGCAGGTGCTTTGCTGTGGCCATGCACGTGACGGCATCAGCTTGCAGGCATCGCATGTCCTCGACGTGTGGTGTGACTCGACTTTATATGCTTCATGATGCCATTAATTAATTAATTAAGATGGGTTTTCGCAGGCAAGCTCGGATAATTCCCCCCGCCCAGCACCAATCCATCACATATCCTGCCATAACAGTTCATGGAACAGTACTTGATGCCTGTGGTTTTTAATTGCCACCCCACCCCAATCGAGACCCGCATTAATTATGCTAATTCTATTTTCATTAAAATAACAACTATATATATATTAAAATGACCGTTAAAACTACTTATTTTTTTTTTTTTTTGTAAATGAGTTGGATTAGTGGGACGTGCCATATATATATATTGTCATACTCAATACGAGAAACCATGAATAACTCAGATTTGTTTGATACTTATTTAGAGCCAACGAATCCAAATATCACCTTTTGACTGATGTTTTTGAATAAAATCTTGTGTTATTATAAATAATATTAGAATAGATCCGATCAATGTATACTAAAAAAAAATACAAATATATTTTATTAAGAATAATTATAGGTCAATCATGATATTTATGATTATGATCGAATTTGATTATACTTAAATTTAGACTCTTAAAGCTTAATCAGAGGAGTATCAAAAGTCTATGCACTAAGTGTGTTTAGTTTCAAATCGATTATGTAATAGATGAATTTTAAATAAATATATATATATATAATCAAAAAAATCTAAATATCATCTTTTGTTTAATTCTTTTAGGTGAGGTATATGATTGTTATTCGTTTTTCTTATATAACATGCATATTATTTTTTAGCCTTTTTTTTTTTCCTCTCCATATCATTCCATCCAAATGGAACAACCCTTCACATATTCATTTGAAAATTAACCTCGTTAAAAAAATTATTTTAAAATTTTTAATTTTTTCTCAAGAATAATCACTTAGTATATTTTTAATAATACTAGATTGAGAAGCTAATAAAAATTTTGGCAATAAAAATTTAGTAACACGGGATTTAAAATCTAAAGTCCAATATTTTGTTGGTGTCAACACGAGTATGCATTAGGTAGATTTTAAATATTGAGTCAAAAAAAACTAAAGAGCATGTTTGGATGAAGACCAATGAGGTAGAAGAGAGAGAAAGAAAGAAAAAGTGTATCAAAAATTTTTATTTGAAAGGGAAAAAAAAAGAGGAGAAGGAGGGAAACCTTTATTCCTCTTTAAAAGCTTAGATTTTATGATCTTAAATTAGAAGAATAAAAAAAGAGAAAGAACAATTAATGGGTTTATAATTAATATTTGCTTTATCTTTCTGATTTTGTCTTCATAAATTAATTTAGATTTTTTGTTGCAATAAAAAAATATATTTATAATTTTGTAAGCATAATTTTTCTTTATCTTATTCCTTTTTTTTATTTAAATAAATATATTATACTTTTTATTTTTTAAAATAGGAGAGAAATTATTATTATTATTTTTTATTCTCGAAGATCTAAATAGATCCCAACTATCATTAGAAAATCGACGCTGTTAACAAAATTATTATTATTTTTTTAACTTTTCAATCACGTTTTTCACTTTTTCTAAAGAATAATCAGTTGGCGTGTTGTTTTGATTTTGCGAGACTGAGATATGCCAATCAGAACTTTGTCAGTGTACTCAGCCACAGATTCACTGGAGCATTTACCATTCTAGTATCGTAGATTTTAGCATCCAACATCATCGAATTTAATGTGTAGTACTTCATCCACGTGACATTGGACTTAATTCAACGGTAGCCATTCGTCATGCATGAGTTCGCGCACGGCCGATTAACGGAAGGGATTCCAAACGGGGGCACTATATATTTTTCTTGAATGATTTGTCCGTAAAAAATAAAAATAGTTTATCTGCTTAATATAATTTTCAATTTGGGGATGAGCTGTCTAGAAGGATTCGATCTCTGCCCATCATGCCTCGTCGTTCTGGTGACTCTAGACTTTGGCAGAGATCGTGTTTGTCTAGGGCTCCCACCAGGGATCTTATGCGGATGTTTAGGCCGCAGTCTCAGGGTATGGAAGATGTGGCCTAGATATGGAAGCTTCCTATTCTTCCCAGGGCTCAGTTATTCTTATGGAAGCTCTTATGGGATTGCCTCCCTACATGTCTCTCCCTATCTCGAAGGGGCATGTCTATTCAGCCATTTTGTCCTATATGTAGACGGATTGAAGAGTCTTCTGATCATGCTATCTTTCTCTGCTACAGAGCCAGACAGATATGGTATCTGATTGGTTATACTAGAGGGCAGGATGGAGGGGGCTCCCCTCGTTCCGTGTTCTTTCAGGATATTCGGAGGGGCCCTCAGCAGAAGAAGGTTCTCTGGGCAATCACGGCTTATCAGATTTGGCTGTCTAGGAATCAGCTAACCTTTTCTAATGACCCCATCTCCACTTATCAGACTGTGAGGAAGATCAGATCGCTGTCTGCCGAATGCACCCAATTTTCTTGTGGAGATGCTTTTGATTCTTCTGGCCTCTGGGGTTCCCCTGCTGCCTCGGCAGCGAACCGTCATACGGTTTTTATTTATTGGGAACCCCTCCTCCAGGAGCTATCAAAATCAACTTTGACGGGAGCGTTCGTGGTAGAGCAGCTGGATCGGCGTTCATCATTCGCAGCCATACGGGTGATTTGAGGGTGGCTGGAGGTTTTGGCTCTATTGACTTCTCTGTCCCGATGGCGGAACTTTATGCGGCTTGTGCGGGCATTTCTTTTGCTGTTCGGACTCTTCACGCTGCTAGAATCATCATTGAGGGTGATTCTATGACTGTTATATCTTGGATGAAGAATGAGTACAATGGCATTGGCACTGCTAACCCGGTACTCAGAGAGATTTGGTCCATGCTTCGGGAGGTCGCCTCTGTCCAAATCTGCCATATCTTTCGTGAAGCCAATTCGGCGGCGGATTGGACGACTTCCTTTGTTGCTCAGTACTCTGGACCCTGGGTCTGGAGTCCTGATTCCCATTGTCCTAGCTTGCTGCAGCAGATTTTATTGTCAGATGTTTCTGGACTGATTCGCATTAGACAAGTGTGATCGCCCGTTTGTACCAATATATATATATATATATATATATATATATATTTCATTGCTCATGTTGTCTGTCTCGACAGTGCATCATCGAAATACAATTTTTTTTTGAGCTTCTAGAATTTATTAAAATTAATTTTAATAAAAATATTTAGAATTAATTAATAAGCTCAGCATTTATTATTTATAGAATTAATGGAGCAATGTTGGTAGAAGAGAGAATTAGCTTCTTAGAGTCATCTATTTTTTTGACTGAGCTTCATGCAGTTTGGGCTGACATTTTCTACACTATAATTTAAAATTTTCATGCTCTTAATCTATTCATAAAGAGAATTCGCTTACTGTCATCTCCGATAGAACTGCTATAATCATATTTAGCTTCTGCTCCATAATATCTAAGCTATTATGCGGAAAATGTACAGGTTTTAATCCATCATGTCCATTAAAAAGTTAAGTTGTGACTTATTATTTTAGGATCTGATTTAAAAAAAAATAGGATTTTTATTTTATTATATTTAAATAAATATTATTTTTAATTTATCTGAATTGAGTAATGTGATCATCCGTCTTGGAAAAAAAAAAAATAAAAAAGGTTTCAGTATCCTCGAGGAAGTGGTCCCGCTTGAACCCCTCGCTAGCAGACAAAAAAAAAAAAAAAAAAATCGCTGTAAAAGCGAAAGCAAGGCTACCAGCTTCTAACCCGTTGGGCGACCTTTTTTTTTTCCCGTTGTTAAATCAAATCCCCACCAAAATTTTGGTTCGGATGGCTCTCGTCTCTCTTGGCGGTAGACGGGGACTCGGATCCCCTTCCCTCCCTGCGCCCCCTGACAACTCTGTGCCTTGACGCCATGACTGCTGGACAAGACCCAGGGGAAACCAAGGCGACTCAAGTTTGAATTTATTATACGTTAATTTATTCTAAGAAATTTTCAGATTTCATTTGAGAATTAATGGATGTCCAAAAAATTATATAATGCTTTATAAGGATTAATTTATTCTTTCAATCACCAGCTCAATGGTACGTAGCTAGAACGTACGATGCTTAATTAATTTATATGTAATGAAACAAAAGCTTTAGACATTTTAATTTTTTATTGTTTAAACTTAAAAGGTCGATCTTGTAGTTATAATTATTTCTACGTACGTACCAAGATTAAAGAAAAGAAATTAAACCATGTGTCTAAAGCATCAGATTAAGGATTTGTTTCCAATGCTACCTACGTACAACTTCTTACATATATATACGTACCTTTAATTGGTTCTCAAACTTTTACTTAAAACTATCATTTTGATCCTATATATTATTATAATTTCGCTTCTTACAATTTTAAAAATATAATCTTTCATTATTTGAAAAAACTTTTATACATGCGTTCAGATCGATGAGATTGTACTGTCAACTACTAATATATATATATATATATATAACACCTAACCCAATTAGATTAATTTATGGATAAAAATAAATTTTGAGTGTGAAAGCAGCTTCTTCATGATTATTAGAAGTAATATTAATATATATTTCCGTCGCTTTCTAAATTTCTATAGCCTGTGCGAATTGAAAGGGCTAGCTGGATTGGAGGAGAGGCCATGTAATGTAACGATCGATTAATAGAGATCGATCGATCGATCGACTGGCAGCCAGCAGATCGAGGAGAGGGGGGCCATGCACCTAGCTATGGATCCGGGCAGAGAGATCCTCTGGTTGGGTGCCCCATGTCCCCCATCGAGTACCCCAGATCGATCAGCTAGCTGCAAGTGGACAAATTAAAAATCACGCTGCCAAGAGATCGAAAGGAGGACGACCAGCTAATTCCTACGGTAAACTTTCGGCAGAGCCTCAAGCGTAGAGGACTGGCTGGAAGCTCTGCCAGGGGGAACGGCTTAATTATATGTTGCTGTTGTACACGCCCAACTCGTCTAAAGGCTAGCTTTTCATCATGGAAAAACTGATCGATCGATCCTCAAGCCGCCTCCTCAAAGACCATGATGGATGGATATATATATATATATATATTGCATGCATCAAAAAAAATTTAAGGCCTAGATTAATGTGTCCGTGATCCCATGGCCATGGGTGAGAAAAAAAGAAGGGCCAAGGAGACCAGTAAAGTCTCTTGTCGCTATACTTTTTTCGGAGGTGGGGAAAAAGGCAGCCAAGTTTGATGTGTATATATATATGAAAGGATCAAGTTATACTTAAAAGGATTCCATGCATCCAAATAATAATAATAAACAATTCCTCAGACCACGACCTATATAACTTCTAGGTGACAAAAAGGCCATCAAAGCCATGGAAGTGGCTTTGAGTTTTTTTTTTTTTTGGTATTTTATTAAAAAATATTTTTTGGCACCCATTTTCATGATGAAAAAAATGTTTTATAGGTGAAAATAGATAGAAATAGTAATGGGACCCAATAGGTATAGAGAAATATATTTTTATACTTATATCCATTAAAAAATTTATACTAATATTCACTACGGATATAAAACTTTGTGCGTACCCATGTATCTGTAGAAATTATATAATATCCATACCTACCCTATTACTCGTATTCGCTCCATACTCACCACCTATTCTAAACTCCATTTCATTCCTTTTTCTAAAAATTTTTTCCTTAAAATTTTAATTCTAGTGCCAAGACCTAATGGGATGCTTTCTTTAATTTGTCTAGGACAAATGGACAAAGTTTAAAGATATTATGGTTTGTGATTATTTGTAAAAATTTCTATTTGATGTTGGAAACTATAATGGATATGAGATGGGGCAGATAAGACATGGTGGGAATATCTTTATATCTATACCTACTTCATATTCATTACGGATATTTTCACATGTCCCCATACTCATGTTTATACCTATTTTTTGACCTCTATACGTGCTCCAAAGGAGAGTCCTATTTTTAAGTCAGTCTCAAAGAAAAGTTCTACTTTTAGATAAAGTCTCAAAGAAAAATTCTACTCTTAGGCCAAACTCAAAGGGGGTCTTACTCCTAAATTAGAAGGTCAAGCCTCAAAAGGATCCTAGGTCAGCCTTAGAGGAGAGTCCTACTTTTATGTTAAGTCTTAAAAGAGAGTTCTATGCTTAGGTTAAGCTAGCCTTAAAATAAGCTTTGCTTCCATATTAAGCCAAAAGGTAGTATTCCAAATTAGTTCAAAAGAAAACCCTACTCCTAAATCAAATTAACAAAGGGAGCTCTATTCTCAAGTCGAGTTAGCCCATAGGGAAGTCATACTCCTAATTCAAGTTTGACTTCAGCCAAAAAGGAACCCTATTTCTAATTTAAGTTCTACTTCAATGAAGGAGGAGTTCTACTTTCAAATCAAGTTAAAAAGAAGCTTTGCTACTAAATGGAGTCGTACTCAACTTAAAAAGGAGCCTTATTTTTAAATCGAGATTCACTCAAACTAAAGAGGACATTTGCTCCTAATTTGAGCCTTTCTCAAACTAAAAGGGAGACCTAGCACTCCTAATTTGAGCCACGCTGAACCAAAGAGGAGCTTTGCTCCTAATTTGAGTCCCGTTTGACTTAAAGATGGACCTTGCTCTATTAAAATAGGAGTCCTACTTCATCATAACTTTGGAACCTTGCTTCATCAATGTTTTGGATCCTTACTCATTAAAGTTCTAGAGTTTTATCCCATTGAAAATCTTGGAGTCCTGCTCTATTAAAAATAGGAGTTTGGCGCTATCAAAGTCCTAGAGTTTTGCTCTATCAAAATTCTAAAGTCTTATTCTATCAAAATTCTAAAGCCCTACTCTATTAAATATCGGAGCCCTACTTCATTAAAAGGCAGGGTTTTGCTTCATTGAAATTCTAGAGTCTTTCTCCCTTGAAAACTTAGAGCCTTATTCTTTATCTAGTTGAGGCTAAAACTCACAAAAAAAAAAAGAGAGAGACAAACATCGAAGCAAAAGAGCGGACATGAAAAATGACAAACACATGATATTAAATCATAATAATGTCACTTTATAATTTAAAATCTAAAATAAATAAAAGCAATAAAATTCTCTAAATGTAAGGTTAATATGGACTGTGATCTCTTAATCAAAAGTTTGTTTGTCTTTAAGGTGGAAGTAATTAACAGTGAAAGCTTGCACCCATTAGAAATCTAGTTCTTACATCATTTAAAAACAATCATATTAAGAAAGTGCAAAACATCAAAATAAAATATTTTGCATCCTATATCATCTACATCGAGGCAGTCCTACTGAGGAGGAGGATGACACCAAGGTCGATAATTTTATTTTTAAAAAGCAATCGATTTAACTATTTGTAATAATTATTGTAAAAAATGTCAAATCCTTCCACCACTAGATATGATGCTTTTGGCCTCAACCATGATGGCATACTTTGCCCATTTACTTGGTCTATAGTCAAAAAGGTTTGCTGAATTTATTTTAATAAATTATACAAATATTGTTCAAAATTGGTCCAAACATCTTTTAAAGTTATTTGGCCTAGATTGGACTAAGAATTTTCCTAAATATATGCTATCGTTCATCATAACTCACCTAAGCCTTGTTATAGAGTTTTGCAGTGAGGAAAATATGCTAATATTGCAAAAGTTAACAATGTTTTCATTTAATGGTAAAATATACTTCATTTCTATGAAAGAGGCAATGCATTGAAGCTGAAAATGTAAATCTTTTTCATAAAATTTTCTTTTAAGATTAGAAAAGAATGATATCTTTCTTAAATGTAATTAAAATTAAGAAAAAATTGAGATTTTACTTCCTTCAATAGAGGCATGAAGGAAGTAAAGAAAATGTAATATGACACAATGGCATAAAGAGATAAAACTAAAATGCACTAATAGTGAAAATAATTTGTATTGTTCATTTGCTAGTCAATTCCTTAGGGAAAATATTACAATATATATATCGCTCTATGAAACATGAATTAGAAAAAAATACAAGTTACAAACTAATTGAAATTTATCCATACATTGCTTGTGTATTGATGACTTATTGAAAGAAAGCCAAACATGAGTTCAAAAATGCAACATATATTTGTATTAGTATGTGGATGAAAAGGAGGGATCATTGCTATATTTCTTGGAAAACTAAGATATTTTGTAACAAGGGAACTGACTTTTATAGATTGGAATCATATTTTCAATTCAATTTTGAAATAAAGAACCTTTATGAAATTTAATGGAATGGCTTAGAGGCTATTTTCTTGTAGCCTTGATAATGTACCTGCTTTCTTAATGATATTTTCCTTTGAGACAAAACCTTCTAGAATCCTACATTTATGCAACTCTATTGCAATTCTTTGCCCTTGATCAGACACCAACTGATATTACCATGTTTTTCTTTTTTCTTTTCTTTTCTTTTTAACTTTACCTTTGTGAGAGAGTGCCATCTAAAATCCTAAGTCCATAGACTCTTTAAAAAATTTAGGATACCATGCAACCCCTTTTTTAATCTAGATCAAGTCTCCATGCATGGCCCATAAATGGCACAACTTGAGACCTTATAATGAGCTTCTATTCAAACATTACCCTCTCTCTCCTTCACACACATTTTTTTAACATGTATTTCTATAATTACACATGCTTCATAAGTTTCAAGATCTGGTATTAGATATCTAGAGTCATGAAAGCATAGTTCAACATCGCATATATTTATCTTCGTTTAATCATGATATTGTCCATTATGATCCAATATCAAAATACAAGTCTTTGGATTACAAATAATGATATGTCTCATACAAATATAAGAACTTGTGACGTACATGGGTACGTAATACAGACTTTGCTAAAAAATATACATGCATGCACGTATGTATTTTGAGACACATGTAACAATGTTTTTATGTATAGTACAAATATGCATGCATACGTAATACAAGATCTGTATGTCTCAAGTTGTTACGTATATAAATTAATATATAATATAGTTATATCTATATTATGTATGTCTAATATATTTCTATTAGATCTTGTATTACATATTAATTTAACAGTATTATATATTTATTTATATATCTCTCTCTCTCTCTCTCACACACACACACATACACACTACATACATATACATGTAAGTTTACTTGTTGGGTGGTTTGCATATAAATTATCTATGGAACCTATAAGTTATAGAAATGCATGACAAAAAATAGAAAGGAATTATAGAAAAAATAAATAAAAGAGATAAAACACACAGGCCTATCAAAAGTTATGGAAGCGAACTTAAATAAATGACCAGTTGTCAATCATTCTTTAGGGGTTCTAGCATAATATAGCTTCTAAATTATTGTCTACTTTAAAATAGAATTGTTTCTTTTTTATTATTGCATATATCACTGGTTTAATATATCAAAACGCTTAAAACATATGATTTATCTGATACTTAATTTATTTCTTTGGATATCATTCAAGTTCTTATCAGAAATTGTATATCGAAAAGTCAAGTTCATTCCTACCCCTAATATAGCCTAACTAGATTAAACAATATATAAACAGAAAAACAAAGCATGCATGAATGCACGAAAAGTAGGAATGGTGTTATCTATCCAGGATGTGAACTTGGGGAATCAATCAGATGGTTATTAAGTTAAAAACATATAATTCTATCCATGATGCAGTCAGTAAAGAGAGAAGTCCTTTGAGATCGGAAGATCCTTCAGCCTTTTCACTCCAAAAAAACCGATTAAATCTTTGTAAGAACTAGATTTTCGCTAGAGAATTCTTGAAATCTTGGGCAACAGTTTTTTCTTGAACAAATGGAGTTGGACTTCATTATTAAGTCATTTGTGAGCACTTGTAAATTGTCTAATGAGTATGGAGGAATCCAATGATATTTGACAAATAACAAAATCCCTGTTAAGAATCTATAATACTGGTGTGGTCAAATATTTTAGCTTATGTTTACAATCCATCAGGAAATTAAGAAAGTGCACTGACGAGGTATATTTAGAGAGAAAAAAATTAGAAGAGATACAAGAAGCAAAAGATGCAAACTTAATCTTGACATTTCATGGTCCAATAATTAGATAAAGGCTAACTATATAAAAGTAGTTGAGAAAAGATAATAACATTATTGTAAAGAGTATATTAGATCATGAAATGAAAGATTGCTAACATGTGATATTTTTAAGCCTCTTTTGTCTAGAATTGTGTCTGAGAATAAAAATACGAAACCAAAGAATTTATTGTAAATAGGATATTAGATCACGAAATGAAAGATTGCTAATATGTGATATTTTTAAGCCTCTTTTGTCTAGAATTGTGTCTGAGAATAAAAATACGAAACCAAAGAATTATAAGGAACTTCATCTAAAAGTTATGGCTATATCTATATATGATTAGCAATAATGTACATTAAAACCACACGTGAATTGAAATTTCTCATAGCTTAGAAACTCATCATTAATCAAACATTAGAAGGCTCCCTTGTATACATTTCAATAACTAGTCAACTGGGAAATATTCAACATATATATTCTCCTTTGGTCTTCAGTGTGCTGTTAACTTATGCATCAAGTTCTTTAAATGGCTCAGAAGAAAAATGAACACCACAAAGCCTACCAGTGGAATATGCTTCTTGGTGGATAAAAAGATGATGTTATGTGTTGCATGCGAATATATTCATGATAATTTGCCTAGTGATAGAACATATCTTCTGGCTTAAAGACAAGGACTATCAGAGAACAATTTATGGTTCTGTGATGTATTTTGTGGTATCTAGTAGATGAAGTCTGACAAAATTGTTGTTTACTTTACTACCATCCCAGGGAAATGAAGGCACCGATCGATCTAGCTTTCCTCCACAGATCTCTGGACGTTGTTCTAATTTAGCAACACTTATATGATATCTAATAATCAAGCTGAAAGATACGAAGACAGCACATATCATAAACAAATATCAACACTCAATTATTTAGATGTATTTATTTAAATGACTATTATACTTTCCACTATATAAGTTGATCATATTTTCAAACATACTTCTGATTGTTAAAAATGGGTTATAAGTTGATTCAATAGCATATCTAACATTGCTAGACATAATTATCTAACATGCTTATTGAGTAAAACTGGGAGAAATGAGATTATTCACGGAAGAGAATTTTAGTTTCTAACATAATTTCGATGACTGAATGTAAAAGATTTCAACCAAAAATTTGTCGTTTGGTCCTTTCACTATGTTATTCTTTTAGAGAACAATAATTAATGAAGTTGTCCGAGATCAATTATCTGAACAAACTAATTCCAAGTAATAGACGGTCCATATTTTTCGAGCACACTGTTCATGCATTATTTATCGTTGTATTGGACAAGTAAATTAAAATTCCTTTGTGAGTGTTATTAATAGGTTTTTATTTTTAATAGGGTCAGAAAACAAGAACACCAGGTTATAAGCTTTTATATATGAGCCCCCCCTCCCCTTCTCTCTCTCTCTCTCTCTCTCTCTATATATATATATATATATATATATATATATATATATATCTCGATGCAGTGTTTTATAAAAAAAAGAAATCATCATCCTCACAACTAGCAACTAAGACATATTAAACAATGTAAGTGTACAAGTTGTGTAAACAAATACGAGGTTGACAACTTTATTTTCTCCTGTGGTGAGGAGATTGGGGAGTTCATTGAAGATATGAAAACAATTTAATTATCAATAAATTAAAAACAAAAGCCAAACAGTAGTAAATATGGAAAGAATACTAATAACTAAATCTACGGTACAGATATCTTTTCACTGTCGCATGCAATAAGAAAGGGTTAGGGACAATCGTAAGACATAACTTAGATGGTGTGGGAGAAATCACACAACCAAATTTTGCTGATGCATATAAAACTAAATTTCATCAATTTGTAAGTAGTGTCAGCAATTGCAAATACTGTGCAATTACTTCCTTAAAAAGATTGCTCTGTCAGTATAGTTGAAAATTCAAAATTCCTAGACATAATAACTGTAGTAATGGACCTTTCTACAGTAGGTAAGAATTTCTTCATCTGATTCTCTTCCTGTTTACTAGTCAAGCTTCTTAATTCCTTTGTCTTTTGCAAATGGTGCGATGGAAATTTCTTTAAAGGAAAAATGCTACAGATGATTGGAGGAGGAACAAGAAAGACAGATGGTGGGTATTTAATTTGCAATTAAAGATGAGGACAGACACATACTATTCGGTCCAAGACAATACATGGTATGCCTACAAGACTTCTCATACTGTGGACTGTTTTAGGCCTCGAATCTACCAAAAAAAGAAAGAAGAAACAAAGCAAATAAGAAATTCTGAACTCGGTAGTCACAGCCAATGTTGCATTCATGTGAGACAAGATACTTATTTGTCAACAGCTGAATGATCTATCTCTTACTTATAATAGTAACTCCTTGGAGCCAAAAAGATGGTCATGATGAATAGAAAGCCATGTTGAAACAATAAGAAAAACTGTTCATGCAGTAAGGCAGCAGTTGTGGGAAGGAAAAAGAGCTTATTTATTTATTAATTCCCATATCGTATTCAGTCTCTATATCCAAACCAAAAAAAGAGAAAAAACTAAAGGTAATGAAGAAAGAGGAACCCACACCCTATTGAATGGATATGATTCCTACTGCTATCAGTTATAGTACTCAGTCAGTAGCACAGGAACATACGCTCAACATAAATATTGAGGTTGAAGATCTATGCTTTGTATGGGAGGAGGGAAGAGTAGGCTACAGAACATATAGTTTAAAAATAAATATATAGCCCGTATCACGTTTGACATTTATAATAGTAATAACAAAAGGGGTGACAAAACCGGTGGTTGGGTGGGGGGGGGGGGGGGGGGGGGGAGGGAGGGAGGGAGGGAGAGAGAGAGAGAGAGACAGAGAGAGTAGATTGACCTGAATCTCTTCCATCATCCAACGCCTGCTGAGATTCTCCTTGTCTCCCTTTTCAAATGCCTCACATGCTCTTGCACCCCCAATAGCCAAAACTCATACAGTATTAAATATAGAAACAAAAGAACTGAAATTCACAAATAGAAAAGAAACCCAAGATTAAATACTAGATTTACTACTGCACTTGAACCTCCCAAACATTCCAACATGAGAATGAAAAAAACCAGAACACAACAATCTAAAATGGAACAAATTATCACTTATATAAGAAGAAGATCCCATCATCTCCACCTAGCTAATCCCATTCTGGTTCCTGCCTTGCCTAGATACAAAGAGACAGAAATATAGGTAGAAGTGAGACAAAGAGAGAATTAAGGAATAGTCGCTCCAGCTTACAAGTTGGCTATGGGAAGTCCTGATGAGAAAACATGGATGATGGGCCAATTCCACTGCCTCCTTGAGACCTACTTCCGTTACTGCCCTGCCTTCCATCATCAATCTTGCAACCCAAATGAGCAGCAGCAGCCATACCTAGATTCAAGTACACCATCCTTGAATCCAAACTAAGGCTAACCATACTGCTTTCAGTGCTGTTGGCATTGCAGTCGCTCCCTTCTGTACTCATTGGCTGGTACATGGCTGTATTAGGATTGTTTCCACCACTTGCACCGCCTCCAGCAGCAGCGGCGGCGGCGGCAGCGGCAGCAGCGGCCTCCTCTTCCCGGGATATAACCATCGCAGCTGACTGGACTAGTTCGAGGCACAGCCTAAGCTTGTTGGGCTCGATGTGAGACAACCCTGGGACTGCACCCTTGAAGAGGAAGTCGGAGGTCAGGTTGCGGAGGATGTCGAGCGGGGTTACACCGTCCACAGTTCTGACGTTCGGGTCGGCATGGTGGTCGAGGAGGACCGCCACCATGTCGGGATTCACCATCTCGGCCGCAATGTGTAGGGGCGTCTTCCCGGGGGTCCAGCAGGGCAGTTGACGTCTGCTGCTCCGAGCTCAAGGAGGGCCTTGACGACCTCGCGGCTGCAGTTCTGGACGGCGTAGTGGAGGGCGAGGGCATCGTCGAGGTCGAGCCCCTCCCCCATCACCATTAGCTTGACGAGCTCGATGTCCGATGAGTCGAGGGCGCGGCGCATGCGGCGGATCTTGTGGTGGTCGTCGGGCCCAGTGGTGGGGATGGCTGTGAGGTAGTGATGGGTGGGGTGGGGGTGGTGGGTCAGGAAGGAGGGACGGCCGGGCTTGAGGCGGAGCTCTTCGATCTTTGCAACGATGTCGATAGGGAGGTGCTTGCCGAGCACCTCCGGTGGGAGGCCGGAGTCGGCGATGAGGTGGGAACAAGTGGTCCAGAGCTGGTGCATATCCTGCTTGTGCGAGGCCATCAGGACTTTCATCACATCCTTGATGGATGCCTTCTCTACCATGCTCTCCAATTGTTTCTGCACTCAAAGATTAATGAAGACCAAAGAGGATTAGCGGTAGTTAGGGTGGCGAATGGACAAATCCTAGATTTTTCTTTGCATAAAATATAACGGAAAATGCAGCGAATTAAGTTAGCGAAAGTATGAGGAGAAGAGAGAGAGAGAGAGAGAGAGAGAGAGAGAGAGAGAGAGAGAAGGGTGGGGGGTTGGTGGGAGGGAAGAGAGATTTTGAGGCACCCAATTCAAGAAATTGGGATTGATGCAAATTTTGAGGCACCCAATTTGGAACTCATGAGATGTGATATTGTAAGAGGAAGCTAGCCGAAGGATGCTAAAAAATGGAAAAGGCCGCGCGAGCTCTTGGAAAGAGGAGACGCGCGCGCGCAGCTGCTGGAAAACCGACACGGTATATATGATGAAGTAGTAGCAGATCGAAGAGGCAAGTTCCTAGCTTCCACCTTAAAAAGAAACTCATGGACTCATCAACTCTAGCAATATTGAATGAAAGAAAGGGGGGAAATTAAGGACGGGGGAGAACTGAAATTCCTGACTGCACCTTCTTAACAAACCAGGCCTGGTGATGGATGGATGGATGGATGGATAAATGAGTGATACTAACGGGAGGAGGCCAATTATTCACACATTCAACATAATTGAACCAGTACTCCCGTGATAATCACAGCCATATTGCTGAAAAAAATTTCCATTAGATCGATAACCATAACGTACTTAAAAAAAAAACTAGAAACACAAATTTGTGAGGGGAGAGAGAGAGAGAGAGAGAGAGAGAGAGGACCTGAGTGATCACGGCGAGCTGCTCGATTCCGAAGGACCGTGAGGCGGCCAACGTGTCAAGTGCGAGATCGATGGCGGAGGTGCAATGGGTGTGCCAGCAGCCGCGCTCGCTGCAATCAGGGCGGGGCTCGTGCTTGGGGGCACTATGGACACCTGCCCACTGTAAAGGAACTGGAGCAGCAGCAGGAACGCCTCATAGCCCACCGAATTCAGCGGGATCACCATCCCGGGATTCACACTCACCCTCCCCGAGGCCGGCCCGGAGGGGGAGCGAGGGCTGTGGTTGTGGTGGTGTTGTGGGTGGCGGTGGGGGTCGAGCAGGTGGAGCCCCGGAGGGGGCTCGGGGCCGCAGAAGAGGCGGCGGAAGAAGAGGCTGCGCGCGGCGAGGACGCAGCGGTGCGCGTGGACGAGGCGGCCGTCGACGCTGAATGAGACGTCGCTGAAGGCCTGGCCATTGATGAGGAGGTTGAGGTAGTCCAAAGAGAGGGATTTGAGGGATTCCTCTGAGCTCATCTCTTACTCCTTCCGTTTTCTTTCCCAACACCTTTTAACGATGAGCTAGCTATAGCTAGCCTGTTTCTTTTAGGAGGAGCTAGCGGAGACCAGCACTAGCTTGGAGGGTTCTGACTTCTTCTTCTTCTTCTTCTTCTTCTGAGGAGGAGGAGGAGGAGGAGGAGGGGAGAATAGAGGTATGGGAAGGAGGAGCGAGAATTCTCTCTCTCTCTCTCTCTATCTCTATCTCTCTCAGGGCTCCTTTTCTTTCCACAGTAGCGGTTCTCATTCACCACCAGCTGTGATTGAGTGCGGTGGAGTGTGAGAATTTTCTTTCCTACTCTTTTATTATGTTTTTGTTTTGGTTTCCTTTACTAGAGAGAGAAGAGAGTAAATTGGGGGCCTGTAGAGAACTGTGGGATGCTCGAACTAGCGGCAGCATGGCACCGACAACGCGGGGACCGCAGCGGATAAGGGGACGTGTGAGCCAGCCCACCAGCGTGTGCCAGAGAGAGGGTGCGGGAATGAGGGTTCGGATGAGAGTGAATTTATTATTACTCCATATTCGGGAAAAAAGATTTCGTCCATTGATTTAAATACGTGATTTGACACTTCTTCTGCGTATCAGTATCACGCAGGGATAAATCGCATTTTATTTATGAGGGATAAATAATTGGGCAGTATTCTATTCCTGCTTACCAGCAGCGCATGTAGGTAATACTGCTAGCTCTGAGGGTCAAATTACATGCTTTGCTTTTACGTTTCGCTCCACGATTTGTAGTACCGTACCAGTCGAAGCAATAGAAAAGCTTACAGCTAGTGGTCGCATACTTTCTCTCTCCGTCCTTAACGATTGCTGCTGGCTGGTCCTCATCATGTAGTTTTTTTTTATTTTCATAGCTTTCTTATATTATTTAATCCTTAATTTTCTTGTATGTATAAAATTAACAAGGATAACTACTGTTCATAAAAATTCTAAATATGCACAAAATACAAACCTTATTCTGTGTGTGTGTGTATATAAAATACCAACTTAATTCGTTTTAGTATAATTAATCAAGTTTGAAGCTTGATATATAGAATCTCTTAGTTCCTGTGATAGTTACAAAAGCTTTTCCGGCAGTGCTCAGATCACGGCCAAGCAACCATCTCAAAGATAAATTAAGTGGTGCAACCATATATATGAGTACTAGAAAAACATGCATGCATGCTTCTTTGGTAACAATCCAAATACTCCTCAAACGCGTCTTCAAAGGAGACCGATCGATAGTATATATACCTTTTAATGTCGCGTTTGGCAATTGAATCCCAACATTATTATTGAATTCTAGAGCGATACAACTAGCTACAGTTTTGGGTAAATAAAGTCAAAGTAACCAATCAAATTAAGACAAATTTAGAATTTTGATAAATTGTGATTCAACTGGCGCGTGGTGGGCCCATCTTCTTGTGGTTGTGCAAAATCCAAGCTCTCATGTCAAGAAAAGGGTTTGGGGAACCCATCTTTCTTCATTAATTAAGATTGTATTAAGCAAGTTAAACACCCGTTGAACAATATTATAGGTTTGTGTTGCGGTGTGAAATCTACATCCTCCTGTTTTGACCTGACAAGATACATTAGAAGCCATTGGCGTAGCAGAGTGGATATGTGCAAAAAGTTTGTTTCATTAGGTCAATCAAATGATGTCTGCAAGTGTTAAGCACGTACATGTCTCATCATCCCGAGGACATCAAGAAGCAATCCCATGAGGCAATACGCTTTAATCATTCCTATTCAGTCATGGATGCCAAAAGGATACGTAGAAGATGGAATTTTGAGTTCAAATGAAATTAAATTCAAACATGCAAGACAAGAATCTCATCAATTAGTTCATACCTTTTATTATTTACCTTCAAAGATAGCTTTCCTATGCTAACTGATGTTAAAGTAATAGCTTGAATGATAGAACACTCCCAACTAATCTGTGGACAAGCTTCTATAAGGGAGAGAGAGGAAGAGCCAGGGACCTTTCAATGCTTAAATCAATTCAGACAAGAGTTAGAGAAAACCTCAAACTTTTTAGGTCAGAGCTTTAATTGGTGTTTTAGCTTATGCTTAGAAAACCTAGAACTTATAGGTCAGACTTTTAATGTTAACCTTTTGTTGATCATATCACATTATTTGCCTCTCACTTTTAGAATTGAGCTTAACTTTACACTCAAGTTATAAAAGTATTGATCAGTCTAAGTTAGATTATGGTTTGCTTAAACCAAATTCGGAGTGTTTGAAATAGGGGATAAGGGGGATATCCCTCCTTATCCCTAAAATCTATTAATAGAAGGGATATGTCTGAAAAAGTTTAACCAGAGGGGATAACCCATGATTAACTATGGGTTATCCTCTGAACTTATTCTCTAGGGAACCAAGGAACAACTAAAGTTATCTCTTAATGGCAGACTTGTAATTTTAAAAAGGTACTTATTCCCTCAGCTATCTCCTAGATAAATGCTATCCTGTACATTTATCCAGGGATAGCTTTGAAAAGTCAAACACTACCTAAGGCTCATGAGTATTGATCAATCTGATATGATCTTTTTTCTATTCCTCCATGATCTGAAAACTTTCTTTAAATATATTAAAGTACTTTAGGTCATGTTAACGATTAAGGCGGATTGGATGATCTCTGGTCTTCAAGATTTTGTAGTTTTGATTGGTTTAAGCCTTTAGTTGTCTTCTGCAAGTCATCAATCTTTGGAACACTAGGCTTCAATGTCCTTTTGTATTTTTTCAAGTTCTCTAGATCAAAGCTTAAGATTATAAAAAAGCACTTTATTGATTGCAAGTCGATATGACGAGTGATTTGAGACCACTCCTCTGGTAGACTTTATGGGTGACTGACTAAATCTGCACTAGCTGGTTTTATAAACAACTATCTTGATTTGCTCTAGAGGTGATCAGCTTGATTTGCTCTAATTGGCTATGTAGGTGTTTGGCTTGATTTACTTTGGTTGCCTCTATAGGTAACCAATTTAATCTATTCTAATAAGCTATTTGTTGGTCTTTAGAATGGGATCCCTAGAGACCCAATTTCTAAACCAAATTAGTTAGCATTTCATTATGGTATATAAGAGTATTAAATTGATCCTGGATGAGTGCAATTACCAATAAAGGATCTTCATTGATTTCATTGGTCGAGTCTCCTGCAGAGTTTTGAAAGTTGACTTACATATGGCTAGTACTTGCTTGGGTATTACTCATTTCTTGATCTCTTCTCTGGAGGATGTCATGATTGTGTGCTTGTGTTCATTTTTCATAATAACACTAATTTATTAATATCTAAAGCTGACTCTTGAATGCCAACTAATGAGAAGATGATAGATCAAATGATAGAGCATTCTTAACAAATTCTGCCGCTGAAATTCTACAAAAAAGAGAAAGGAAGAATGAAAGATATCTAGAGATTTTCTCTGGAGGAGACTCTTTGATGCTTAAATTAGCCTAGGTAAGAGAGAGAAGACCAAAATCTTTAACTCTTTTAGGTCAAAACTCTAGAGTTTTAGCTTAGGCTTAGATTTAAAAGTTGGTATACTTAAGAGATATAGAGATACTTTTATATGCACTTAGAAGAATCTTTCTTGAATTGGTCTACTCAATAGTACACTGTTTGGATGAGCCCAATCTTAGATATGATGGCACCATTGATGGAAGTCTCCTAATTAAGTCTTCTATTTTTAAGAGGGCATGCATCGGTATCAAATCAGATTGCCAACTCATACCATATTAACCTTGTTCATTGATTTTTTATTATATATACTACTAGTGTCTAAATTCTTATGGATTAAGGAAATATGAAAGGAAAGATGGCCCAAGATAATTCTTGTTGTTGGTCTAGAAACCAATACTCAAGTATGCTAAAGCTTCTCAGGAAAGTGAGTTCCAACTACTCATCATTTGAGATATCTAAGAAAAGATGTACCTTTCTCTTAATATTTTTCTTTTCTAGTTCAAAACTGTGATAGTCTTGGTACTATAGGTGGCCTAGTCAGTGATAAAATAAAGCTCATCTCCTTTAAATGGGCTTGAACTTGAGTACAAATGATTCACCACATCCACAATAAAAGCACCTTTGCCTTCCCATGTTGAAGTCATTCCTTTGCTTAAAAAGTTATGAGACAATAACTAGTCATTATGGCTTCACTTTATTTAATAATTGTGAAAATGTTGCATTGTTTGGTTAAAAAAAGAAGGGGAAAAATACAAAAATGAAAGAAAGTTCATCCATATCAAAATCTCATCCTTTCCCCTCCAAAGGGAAGGTATTCCTCCAAACTAATCAAAATGCTAGAAATGCAGGATTCTTATCAACAAAAAAAAATGATGGTTCAAATGAGAAGGTTGAAATGGCAATAAACGAAGAAAAAATGGTGTTCTTCATTGCTTGCATCGATTTAACCCTTCCTACCAACCTGTGAGATTCGATGAGATCCCACATACTTTAGCAATGATGACCATCACAAACAACCTAGAGTATTACTTTTACCACATAATATAAAGAAGATGCTTTATCCAAGCAAACGTGCTATCATCAATCATGTTCTTAGAGAGGCAAACCAAGTTGCTAATTCTTTCATTGCTAGAGCAACGACTACATCCTAGAATTTACGCTAGAATGACAAACCACTCTATGATTTGATTCATGTTTTGGAAGTAGATGTTAGAGGTATATTATTTCCGCATTACTTCCAATGTTCTCAAGCATCACAAAAAAAAAAAAAACCTAGAGACACAATAGTTTACAAAGACAATGACTTTTGCACAGATTGATTGACAATGCAGGAAGAGTTTACGATAGATTTGATAGTATGATATTTGGAAATAGGATATTTTTGATATTACTTATGGATGCTTCTAATATTTATAGTGGAGATAAAATGATCAAATTAAAGAATGTTCTTCTTATGCCTGATTTACACACACACACACACACACACACACACACACATATATATATTCAATTATTGTCAGTCAATTTACAAGTGACCATCCATATAAATTGACATTCTTGGCTTGTTTTGTTATAAAATGTAGGAAGACAAATTAGGTGCTAATGCCATGAAGAAGAAAAGGTGATTTGTACTCTCTCACACCTCCAAAAAGAACCTTCTTTCTAGTTCAATTCAAATCCACCCTTGGAGATATTTGTCATCATCACTCAAGGGCATCAACTAGCTACAACTATTTAGTCCCCTCAATCCAAAGTGATAAGAGTCAAATTAATCTTGCTCTAAGCCAGCCACTATTATAAGAGCATATAACTTGTAGGCTATGCCATCACCATCTATAGTAACTGAATGATGTTAGAAGAGCATAGCTAGCAAAGCCTCTAACCATCCTGCTAGAAAAACTAGTGGATGAGACTAAGAATATGACCTACGATAGGTGGAACAGTTCCATCGCTAACTTCATTATCGGAATCGAACATGCCACTATCATTGGAACGACGTTGGGCACTTGAGCCCGCTTGTAAGAAGGGGCCTTACTTTGAAGGAAACAAACTCTTCTTTTCCTGTAGCTAAAATTCTCTCTCCCACTTATGTTTTTCTTCCTGTCAAACCTCCTCTGATTGTAAGCCTTAGCCACTTTCCTTATTTTTCATTTCTTAAGAGCAAGATGACTATGAGCTTTAGCCGAGTAGCTCCTAACACCGTACCCCTCACATTTTTCTTTTGTTTTGCAAGAGCATCAGTTCAGACATGCAGCTCCCCTTCCTTGGGTTAGGCAAATTGGAGTCTACCTTACTTATTTGTTCATCATCCATCTTATCATCTCTATTGGCATTCATTGTCTATCAGTTAGAATTTAATACCATCACAAGGGTATAATTTAACTTACTAGATGGATTTAAGGTTGAATCATATGTTAGAATTGTCAGTTAAGTAAAATGAATAAAGCATTTTTTGCATTATACCTTTACAAATATCTAGAGTTACATATACACTATCATAAATTTACTTTCTATATACATACACCCTTGTCAATTATTTGTTTCATATGTATATTGTTATAAATATCTAAAATTATGTGTACATCCTTACAAAATTTCTATTTAAGCATACACCCTTATAATTTTTTTTAATAGGTACCTTTCTATATTTGAACTTATATGCTTATCCTTAAAAAAATTTCACTATTTATGCTTACACCTTTAATTTAACATTGATAATTATGCAAACAGAAGTGGTTTATAAGTATATACATGCAAGGAGAAAAAAATCTAGGGCATACGCTAAAATAAAATAATTTATAAGAATACATAAAAAATAGTAAATTTACGAGAGTATACCTAATGATATATACATGTAAAAGAAGTAATTTATAAAGATATACATGTAATTTTGGATATTATAATTGTCTGTACACATAAAAATTGATGAATAAGCCTTTCCTTAGTGTATTTAAAATTAAAAGTAGTGATTATTTTGATAAGGTATAATAACCTCTAAGACTTGACTTAAAAAGAACATTTGATAAGGTATTTTTCTGATAATTAACAGGATTAAGCCGGGCGCAAAGTATTTTCTTTATTTTAAACAATAAATGAAAGACGAAAAGCATCATTAATTGTTAGTTAGTAAGAGGTGGCGGGGATTAAACTCAATTAAAGACTATAGGATGATGCATTTATGACAGAGTGACTAGCTAGCATATGTTATACTGTTAGTATATATATATGGGTGGTTAGCGGAGATCGAACTCATCAGAAGTCTAAACTCAAAGATCAGAGGGTGCTTTCATGACAAATAAGCAATATTTACGGTTAATATATGGAGGGGTGGCAGATCGAACTCAAAGATTGAGCTGGAACGCATGCAGCAGGTTGGACCACGTACGTGCTGTTCCCGGCCAGAGCTAGCTTGAAAGTTATGACGTCCTTTTACTGCTGGTTCCGTGGGGGGGATGGATGGTCGAACTGTCCACATCACGTGGAGCCGAAGTAGAAAGTTTTAGCAGCTTAACGCATCTTAGAAATTAAGTAACATGATGCTGCTGCATGCTGCATGCATGTGAAGTTTAGTTTTGCTGACAGTACACTTATAAGCTTCCTCCGGCAAAGCGGAAGGCAGATGAATTAAATGTTTGCTAACAGGGGACTTAAACTGCATCCACGTTTTTTTTGGTGGGGACTCACTGCACGTATTTTGGAGGGATAAGTTGGAGCCATCTCTCTCTGCATCTGTGTGCGTGTTTGTGGTGGGAATACCAACTTTTAGCTCTTTGGTTTTTTCTCAACAAAACTCTAGCTCTTGGTCTTCTCAAAAAACCTTTTAGCCCTTGGTTGTTCCGTGTACCTGCTTGTCTAGGACCGCTAACGGTTTCATGATACGGGCTAGCTGATTGACTTTTTGTGGAATCCCTTCGTATACATGAGCGGCCATACATGCTTGTAATGAGGAGATGTGACACACCCCGGGGAACAATTTCTAGCTCTTGGTGCTTCCCAAAAAGCTTTTAGCTCTTGGTGTTTCCACGTACCGACTTGTCGTGAAAGGGGCTAGCTAATTGATTCTTCGCAAGAACCCTTTCATAAAGGGGCATGATACGCTTGCAATGGGAAAAGTGCATCTTAGTACGAATATCATGTTTTTCATGCATGCCTTTTCTTACTCCTCATCATGCATCCACAACCATAAGGTAGATAGATGTATAGAAAAAGATATATAGATTGGTACATAGAAAGTGTACAGATTTACAGAAATATAAAAGCATAGATATGGATGGTACACGTACGTACTTGCATCTGTCTAGCTATCTCTGTCTACCTATCTATATATATACCTATCTATCTATCTATCTATCTATATACAGCTCCAGAGAAAAGGCTTGGGATTCTCTCTGATTTATGGTTAAACTGCAGATCCATGAGTCATGTGTGACAACTCGTGATTTCAGGGGCTAGCTAGCTAGGTCCTTGCTGCACATGGACAAATATATCCTGCATGGTGTTGTGGGTCCATGCATAGGCAGCCGTGTCATTCATGAATTAATGGACATGATTTCAGGAAAAGCACTCCAGTTCATCCCGGGCTAGAGAGAATCTGAATCTGAGACACAAAACAGACACAGACACGCAGATTGAGTTCATGTTTGAAGAGGAATGTCTACATCGAAGCTTCATGTCGCATTCATTTCTACTATTATTGGTTGTTGGCAAGAGTAAATCTGCTAATAATTCAATTAGAATTATTATTTATTTTCTTGATTGAGTTTTTCTATCCAATACCACTCGATCCCCCAAAAAATAAAACTACTTTTGATTATTTAAGTTGTCTGATAAACATTTTTGGGAGTTGCATTTATATTGTTTCAATCGCGCAGCACAAACTATACAAAGTGATCGAAGAGGGCATATTATGGACTTTGACTTGGATTTATCTTAAAATATTCAGAGATTGGATTGAGAACCAGGTTAGGCCAGGTTTATAATTCAAATAAAGAATCTAGGTTAGTGCCAACTTAAATTTTCATTCAAAACCTTTAATTTCATCCACATAATTGATCATTTGTATGTGTGCATGTATGTATGAATGCATATATATGTGTGTAACTTAAGGGCATTATAAATAAGAATTTAATAAAAATAAAATATAAATATTTAAAGTTACTTAATAAAAAAAAGAGCATATATGGTTTTTAAGATAAAAAAGGAATTAGTTTAAATAAAAATTCATTCAATAACTTAGAAAAATATTTAGAATGGAAGAAAAAGGTTTATGTGATTTGGGTTTTTGGAATTGATTGGGCACATTTTTTATTAACTTAAATTAGAGATAAGTAGGGTCAAAAATTCAAGACTCAGATTTGATTTGAATTTTAGGGTAAGTCCATCTTTTGAATGTGATCGAACCTAGGAGTTTAAATATAAACTGGGTCGAATCTAATAAGTTGGGATCCAATAGGTTCATGGGTCAACTAAATCAATTTGCAGTTTTGGTTGATTGGGTAACTTAGCACTAAAGTTCTCGAAGATGAGCTCTTAAATTTATTCTTTATACTCCTTCAAAAGCCGATTTCATAGGTCTATGTAGACAAAGAAATATAGAAAATTAGTAGACAATTGTGTTAATGTTTTTATGTTTGCATTATTGATTGATACTTGGTTAGATTTATAATTCCCTTTTTTACTAGGCACAAATTGGGCTTGAATGGACCATTGGTATCTGTCTTAGCCCAAATTATAATTTATGATGTTGAAATGTGCCTAAGTTTTTCTATTAAAGCTTGATCCTACCTAAAATTTTCCCCCAAATATCATCCCAAAGTTCTAATTAAGCATTCTATATATAATGGGAAGTAGGAAAGTTAGTGGTAATTAACTTATGAACAATCATGACATTTACTATAGGTTTGTTAAAATTTTATTTAGAGTAACCTTTAGGGCAACAGGTTACAACCTTTTTTATGAGGCATATGCAATCCTAAGGGGTTTATGGCTCATCACACTCAAAATAAATGACAATTATTGTATGGCCATTATTAGTTCATTAGCTATGCATGGTAATCATCTCAAAAATTAATCATCATTATTTTATGATAATGACCATCATCTAAAAACTATGATATCAATTATAACTTTGTTGCCCCCTTATCCATGTAGGATTGGAGTTCACTAAATTAAAATAGTAATTATATAATGACCATTGTTTACATATTTTTAATATTTTCTTGTGGTCTATTATCAGGACATTGCTTAGATTTTTCTATGACTTAATTAAGAGGACATTAATTTTGCTGAGTGATAAAAATAACAATCAATGAGAGAAAGCATAAAGCTAATCTTATTGGATCTAGATCATATTGTTTTAAGAATAACAAATGGTTAACAAGAACAATAACAAACAATGGTTAAAACTATCTAGAAACCTTTAAACCATATTGGACCTTCGTTTTAGAAAAGATAGCTAGATCCAAGATATGGCTAAAACAACCTATTTGTTGTAGGTACCATTTTGGCTTTGTATGTTCCTTCTTGTTACATGATATAGAAAAGTAGGTTACTCTTGTGTTAACTATCTTCTTTAAAAGTTTCTTATCATTATAATCTCTTGATTTTTTAGTGTTTGTTGGCACTTTTCCTATATAAATAACCCCTTATCCAAATAACTATTTGAAAGCAATCAATTTTAGTAATAAACCGTCCAATTATAACCTCATATATAAGAGACAAATGGTTGATTATGATCACTCCAAGTATTGTGCACAAAGAATTTAGCATATTTGGTCGATCTTTTTTTTTTGACTCAATTGGTTGATGATTGATAGTTTTTTAAAATGTAAACAACACTATATGATAGTATAGTAAATATAATATAAATAATAAAAATAATAACTTTATTATCGAAATCAGTATTCATTTAATAAAAATTATTGCATGGTTACATTTTTTTTGAAGAGAAATTCTAAAGATTGATTTTGAAAAATTATTAATTTATTAAATAGTATAAATGCCTGTTTGTATTTATAATGGTGATTATCTTTTTCTATGTTGCATATAACATTATGGAGGGTTCCTAGAATTTAGAGCTATAACTCCAACATTATCACAACATTAGTTTAAGCCAATATATTGATATTAATGCTGAGTATCTAGATAGAAATTGCTATTATAACAACACTAGTACTCTATCATAAGAATAATAATGCTAAGAAAAGCTAATTTTTATTAAATAATTGGTTAACAATATTTTTATCTTTTGCTATTGTCTACTTTCTATTAAAATGTTGTATTTTGGCAAGCTTATTATTATAATAGAATTATAATGGCTGTTATGGTGCTTACTATTTTAATAATTACAAAGCATACAAAAGGAGACAAATTTTGACCACTATAATCACTATAGCGATCAAACAAAAAAATTGGAACGTTAAATCATTGGGCCAATGGATAGCAAGGGTTACTATAGGTTGATGGATGATAAGGGGCAAGCATGACTAAATAAGTTTACTTACATGTTGCATAGTATTTAATGAGTTGGTTTAACTTAGAAAGTAAAGAAGAATCCAAACAAAGTTGTCTTTTGATCTAAATAAATACATATTTTTGGAGAAAAGAGATGCACTTAGTACATGTATGGTATAATATAGGTCTAATGGGACACAGACCAATCTACATATTTGGAGGCTTGTAGCTAGGCATTACACTTTTCTCATATTATTTGAGTTTTTTTGCAAGTTATTCATCCTTCGACACTCTCCCTCTATGCACCCTCACCTTCAAGTGCCCCCTCAACATGTCCTCTTGATCATCTCCAAATCCTCACCATCAATAGCTATTAGAAGTATCCATCGCTAACCAACCTAAGATATTGACCCTCAACCTTAACCTCTCCCTAGTGTGTTTTCCATCTTCATGCTTGTTTGAGTGGTAGAACATCATTTTTCTTATTGTTCCTTTCTTATGATTTGCTCCTCCCACATTGCCATTGGTTGCCAAAAGAGGCTCCAACTCCTACTAGTTTGAGGTCCCAATCCTTAGCCTTGATCTTTCCCTAAACCTTCTCTAACTTCTAGCTTGGCCAAGCAGTAATTATTTAAATAGGAGATATGCCAAGTATCCAAAACAACATCATTTGACTTTATCTAACAATAGGCTTGATACTATTAGAAAGAATTGGCAATGTTTAGCTGATTACCAATTCTAAGAAGCAATTGATTGTGGCTCTTTTATTGTTAGAATGATCTGATAATACAAAAGTCATTGTTAGAGGGCCTTTTAAAAGCCAACCTAATGCACTAAAATGGACTTGAGCATCCAAATATCTAAAACAATCTAATAGTGCCTAAGTCATTGTTTGATTTCTCGGCAATTAAGTTGAGCATGGAAATTAAAGCATCCACACATAGACCATTAATTACCTCTAGATCTATTCCAATAATAATGTAAGTACCATTCGATAGCATCAAAGAGGACTTCTAACCATCATAAGAAAATTTCCTCTTAAAAGTTGTTTTTGACAAGTTTTCTTGGTTTTAATGTTCTGAGACTCTAGTTTTGATATCTACCATGAGTTTCATTAATAGTTCTTTAGATTCTATAAATACCTTCTCATATATACACTTGACATCATTGAAAGCATAAATGGAATCCTCTTGAGATTCTTCTTAGTTTTCTCTAGTGATGATAAATTGCTTGAGAGTTTGTAGTATATGACTACAATTTGAGAAAAGGATTTGACAAGGACCAAGTTTTTTTTTTTTTCAAGATGTTGTGAAGACTAAAGATGTGAGATTAAAATTCTAGTAGGAAGAGGAGGTGTGAGGCTTTCTAGGAATTCATAAGTTTAGATCAAGTTTCTTTTTCCTATAGCTTTAGTCTAATTTGCTTTATAGTTTATTCTTTGCTTCTAGTTTGCTTTAAATTTAGATTCTACTATGTTTCTTTGATCTCATGTAGGATAATCTTATAAGACTCATTTATTGCATTTGATCTAGTCTCAAAAACTTCTTTTTAAAATTTTAAGTTTTCTAATTAATTGCAAGAAAAATTCATCTTTGTCCCCAACTTTAGTTCCATCTGATTTGATATTAGAGCAAGGATTTCTGGCTTATATTAGATCCCCAATTCCCTTTTATTTTTTTTAAAAGTAACTTTTTTATTCTTTGTGATGCATTGATGCTTAAATTAGGGGTTTGAGTCCCTTTTAATCTTATAATTTTTTAAACTCTTAATTAACAAATTCTAGTTGATTTCAAAATCTTAATTGTTAGCAAATTATTTTCAAAATTTTCACTTCTGCAACCAAGAGAAGTCCATGCTAAAAGTCCTTGATTTTAAGCCATAGAATAAGTCTTGAATGAAGGTGACATCATGAAACAAGAAGGTTAGGAGTATGTGCTGGTGATGTGCCCTAGGCCATCAGAATATTTGCTATCATTTATGGTTTTATCTTTATTTAATAAATTATTTTATTTATCATGTTATTATTTATGCTCTTCTAATGTGATAAAAAAGTTTCCTTGAATAGTTTATTCTTCCTTATATCATTAAAGTATGTGACTTTAATAGTAAAACTATAAGGTGATAAGAATACTATTCTAAATTATCCCTAATCATTCATTATATGGAACAATAATGAAGTAAGATTAGTATGTTGGTTGATTGATGATCACGTTTTACTGGTCATGGATATGAGATATCAAGTCAGCACATAGATACATGTAAGAGTATATTGTATTGGATTGACCCACCATGAGAATATCATATGGATTCTGTTATGAATACTTCTCTTCATGATGTTATTATTTTAGTCCTTTGACCTGATGACACTATGGATTCCTACATAGTGAATTTCATGTTTTGACACGGCTCTTCATCATCTTTAACCAGATGATCATAAGACTATGATTGGATATAGAATAAACTACGTTGAGGGATATGAGTGTTCATGAAGAAATTTGTCCCTCTCATTAATTTGAGAGAGATATTTTGGGCCCTCTTAAAGAGTGAGACTGAGAAAAGTACATGGCCATACCCAAATGAATTGATAAGAAGTTATCAGTAACATTTGGTTTATTCAATCAAAGTTTGGAATCAAGAAAAACTTGTGATTAAACAATCTATAAGAGATATGATTTATGCCTCATACTTGATCACTAAATATCGTATGACAAAGGGACTAGATAATTGATATCTACTAGGTAAAATTGGATCGACGATCTTCACTCAATTTGGGTAGACATAATGTCTTACTAGAGACCAATTATGTCTTATACGTCCGAAAGGATTTTAGTCCTACTGCCAACATTGAGTGAACCTACAGGGTCGCACACAAGGAATGACGCGTATGGGTTATGGGTTTAATTTGTATAAACCTAGCGGAAATAAATAATAATCTTCACTATTGTATCCTTTTGGATTCCGAAACTCTTAACATTAGATGTGCAGGGAATGAGAAGACATGTCTTTTTGGATTCCAAAACTCTTAACATTAGATGTGCAGAGAATGAGAAGATGTGTCTTTTTGGATTCCAAAATTAGAATTCCTATTAATGAGAATATTCTATTTTGAATAGGATATTATCATTATAAATGGATGTTGTTGCTCTGATATAGATGCGACGATGCTTGCCGTCAACATGAGATGCGCAGAGAAGCCCTGCGCACCATAAAAATGAGAGTTTTAGTGAGATTATTTCTGAACTGATCTAGAAGAGTTTTAGAGAGTGCTAGCACACTGAGTCCCATTGCGAAGTGGTCATTCGTGTGGATACCATAGAGGGAGTTGTGGTTTCGCAGCGCATAAAGATTTATCTCATCAAAAATAATTTTATTCACATAAGGTACGATTCTCATTCCCTAATCAATTTAATTGAACCACATGGATTCTTCTGGGGATTTAGGTTATTTTTTTGCTGCATATTTTTGGCATTAGACTCCTAAATTCCCATCAGTGGTATCAAAGCCAGACTTGTGGATTAAATTAAATTGATTTCATCTGATTATATGGATGTGTGATGCGTACTGTTAAACGAGATTATTGTACATGTGATGTGAATGACTATACGTCTATGAAATTAATATGTCAATTTGTTTAATTGTTAAACAGTTCTAATATGATTAGAATCAAATAGATTTATTGTGTTTAATTTGTTTGAACACTGAAATAATCATCCGTCAAGGTGGGGTTGTCAATTAGATTGATAGTTGGGTTTTAACAAAGAAACCCTAATTTGCGTGCATGACACAATCTCAAACCCTAATTTTGATAGTATTAGAATTGTACAAGAAAAATGTTTTCTTGGACAGTTTTATGTATTATGCATGATGCATAGCATGGCCCTTTAGACTCATGTGATTGGCAGGTTTATTATGGTTTTGTTGATTACATTGGCCTGCATATCGACAATTTTATTGTAATTGGTTTATCGGCCTGTGTATCATTTTCTTGTTGTAATCTATTTATTTCACTAGCATAGAATGTAGATTTTCTTTTAATGTAAAATATGGAGGCCATTCATGTCAATCAAAAGAGATCATAGTGATGATGCTCCAAGCAAAAGGTTCATGTCATCAATGGTAGACCGAGCATATGGTTATGCTATGACATCGTAATAATGATTTACTTAGTTCATGGGCCATGCTATGGCACATTTATGTTTTATATATACATGCATGAGATGTTATATAGATGATGTATGTGACTTTGGTCCCATAGAATAGTCATCATATACTTAAAACAATAAAGTCCCTCTGTTAATATTAAGTCATAAAATGCCTCCCATAGTTCGACACCTATCAAGGCTTTGATCGTCTAAATGGCTTTGATCGTCTAAATGTAGGATCTGCCAAAGCAGGGTGCATTAGACCATCTTAGTTAGGTAGGGTGGATAAAAGTGCTATCCTCACGTTGAAATGGTTAGACTTAAATAGGCTATCAAAATGATTTTGGGCCTATGGCATTAATTGGATTAGTGATGTCAATCCCATAGCAAGAGTTACATATGATGTAATTGGAAAGACGTTTCCTACATAAATAACTAGACTTTAAGTGTCATGCCAAAACTGACTTAAAGTTTAGTAAATATGGATCTTAACTCACTAAGAAATATCGAAAGATTGAAAAAGTTTTCGAATTAATATTAGAGGGTTGTTAATTTGATAAAATAGTGAGAATAATTGAAATGATTTAAATAAAGATATTAACTCTGTAACTCCTTGTATGTAGATCATGACATCAAACAATACATCTAATCTTACTTTGCGATCGGTTTTCGAAAAAGAAAAATTGAATGGCACAAACTTCCTTGACTGGCATCGTAACTTAAGAATTGTTCTTAAGCAAGAAAGGAAGTTGTATGTCATAGACACTCCAATCCTAGCTGTACCTGCTGCTGATGCTCCAAGAGATGAAAGAAATGCTTACAATAAGCATAAAGACGACTCTTTGGATGTGACTTACCTTATGCTTGCTAGCATGGACTCCGAGCTTTAGAAGCAAATGGAGGACATGGAAGCGTACAATATGATTGCACACCTCCAGAAAATGTTCCAAGAGCAAGCAAGACAAAAGAGGTTTGCAGTCACTAAGGTATTGAATGTATGCAAAATGATTCCAGGTAGCTCTGTGAGTACTCATGTGCTTATGATGAAGAGTTACATTGATAGACTTGAAAAACTTGGTGCTCCACTTAGCAGGGAGTTGGCTACAGATATGATCCTTACCTCCTTGCCTCCCAACTATGGCCAATTTGTAATGAATTACAATATGCACCAAATGGATAAGTCTATAATGGAGTTGTATGGGATGCTCAAGAATGCTGAACAAAACATTAAGGCGACCAATAATGTTTTGATGGTTCAATCGGGAAAGGGCAAAAGGAGGAGTGGCAAGGACAAAGGCAAAGGCAAAGTAAAAGGTGAGACCAAAGCTAAAAGGCCTAAGCCCCAGCCCAAGCCGAAACAACCTAAGGAAGGAGTTTGCTTCTTCTGCAATAAACCAGGTCATTGGAAAAGGAATTGCAAACTGTATTTGGAGGATCTGAAAAAGAGAAAGGCTAATGAAGCCACAATCTCAGGTATTTATTTTATACAAGTCAATTTATCTACTTCTACATCATGGGTATTAGATACTGGATGTAGATCTCACATTTGTGTAAATGTGCAGGGTCTCAGACAAAGTAGAAAATTGGCTCAAGGTGAAGTAGACCTACGAGTTGCAAATGGAGCAAGAGTTGCTGCATTATCTCTAGGATGTTATGAATTACCTTTACCTAGTGGACTTATTTTGACTTTAAGAAATTGTTACTATGTGCATTATTTCAGTTTCAAGTTTAGACAAAGATGGTTTTAAATTTATTATTGAGAATAATTCTATGTCCATCTATCATAGAGGCATTTATTATGGTTTTGCTCAATTATTAAATGGGCTCTATGTTCTAAACTTTGATGAAACAAATTACAAGTCTGTTTATAACATTAATACTAAAAGGTTTAAATCAAACGATTTAAATCCTACCTATCTTTGGCATTGTCGCTTAGGCCATATAAATGAGAAGCGCATATCAAAACTTCATCAAAATGGGCTTTTACATTCATTTGATTTTGAATCATATGAATCATGAGAATCTTGTTTGATGGGTAAGATGACTAAGGCTCCTTTCACAGGACAAGGTGAAAGAGCCACAGATTTATTGGCCCTTATACATATCGATGTATGTGGACCATTAAGTTCACCGGTCAGAGAAGGTTATTTGTATTTCATCACTTTTACTAATGATTTCAGCAGGTATGGATATGTATACCTAATGAAACATAAATCTGAATCTTTTGAAATGTTCAAAATATTCAAAAATGAAGTACAAAATTAGCTTGGTAAAAATATTAAGATACTTCGATCAGATCATGGTGGTGAATATTTAAGTCAAGAGTTTTCTGACCATCTTAAAGATTGTGGGATAATTTCACAATTGACTCCTTTAGGAACACCACAATGGAATGGTGTTTCTGAAAGGAGAAATCGAACTTTATTGGATATGGTTCGATCAATGATGAGTCAAATAGATCTTCCAATATCCTTCTGGGGATATGCCCTGGAAACTCCTGCGTTCATATTGAATAGAGTTCTATCAAAATCGATTCAAAAGACACCATATGAGCTGTGGACTGAGAAACCTCCTAGTTTGTCTTTTCTAAAGATATGGGACTGTGACACTTATGTCAAACATCAATTGTCTGACAAATTAGCACCCAAATCAGATAAGTGCATATTTGTGGGATATCCTAAAGAAACAAAAGGATACTACTTTTACTACCCATCAGAGAACAAAGTGTTTGTTGCTCGTAATGGTCACTTTTTGGAAAGAGAATTTATTTCCAACAGAACTAGTGGGAGTAAAATTCAACTCGAAAAAGTTCGAGAACCATAAATTTATATGGAACCGATGATGGATGTTCAATCCAAATCACAAGTAGTTGCTGAACCTGAACCACTAATACAAGGGCCACGTAGAACTGGTAGAATTCATCACGAGCTTGAGAGATATGGTTTTCTCATTACTGACAATCATGATGTGATGCTCATAGATCAAAATGAGCCTACATGCTACCAAGAAGCTATGAAAGGCCCTGACTCTGAGAAATGGCTTATAGCCATGAAGTCTGAAATGCAATCCATGTATGATAATCAAGTATGGACTTTGATTGATCCACCTAATGGTATTAAATCTATTGGGTGTAAATGGGTTTTTAAGAAGAAAACCGATATGAATGGCAATGTGCATACCTATAAAGCACGATTGGTTGCAAAAGGTTTCAAGCAAACATATGGTATAGACTATGATGAAACTTTCTCACCTGTAGTCATGCTTAAATCTATTAAAATTCTTCTTGCCATAGCTGCGTATTATGACTACAAAATATGGCAAATGGATGTCAAGACAACATTTCTAAATGAAAATCTATTCGAAGATGTGTATATGACATAACCCGAAGGTTTTGTTAATCCAAAAGATTTGCATAAGGTATGTAAACTCCAAAAATTCATTTATGGATTAAAGCAAGCATCTTGGAGTTGGAATCTTCGTTTTGATGAAGCAATCAAAGAGTTTGGTTTCATTAAGAATGAAGATGAACCTTGTCTATACAAGAAGGTTAGTGGGAGCACAATAGTTTTCTTAGTACTCTATGTAGACGACATATTACTCATTGGAAACGATATTCCTACTTTGCAGAATGTCAAGACATGGTTAAGAAAATGTTTCTCAATGAAGGACTTAGGTGAAGTTGCCTATATCTTAGGGATTAAGATCTATAGAGATAGATCTAGAAGAACCATTAGTCTAAGTCAGAGTACATACATTGACAAGGTGCTAAAAAGGTATAGCATTGAGAATTTCAAGAGAGGATTCTTACCAATTTCACATGGAATTAAATTGAGTAAGACTCAATGTCCTGTTTCAAAGGAAGAACAGGAACGCATGAGCAAAATTCCATATGCTTCAGCGATTGGATCTATCATGTATGCTATGTTATCTACTCGATCAGAAGTCGCTTATGCTTTAAGCATTACTAGTAGGTACCAGTCAGATCCAGGTGAAAGTCATTGGATCGCCGTCAAGAACATTCTCAAATACTTGAGAAGAACTAAAGATGTGTTTTTGACATATGGAGGACTGGATGGTGCGCTTGTGGTAAATGGTTACACAGATGCTAGCTTCCAAACTGATTCAGATAATTTCTGATCATAGTCTGGTTATGTATTTTGTTTGAATGGAGGTGCTATCAGCTGGAAGAGTTCCAAACAAGACACAGTTGTTGATTCTACTACAGAGGCTGAATATATTGCAGCATCGGATGCAGCTAAAGAAGTGGTTTGGATTAAGAAGTTCATTGGTGGTTTAGGAGTCGTTCCTAGCATTGCGGATCCAGTGGACCTTTATTGTGACAATAATGAGACGATTGCACAGGCTAAGGAACCTAGATCACACGAACAATCCAAACACATACTCAGGCGTTACCATCTCATTCGAGAGATCATCGATAGAGAAGATGTTAAGATATGCAGAGTACCTACAAATGACAACATCGTAGATCCATTGACTAAGCCTCTTCCTCAGTCTAAACATGATCGTCATAATAGTGCATTAGGCATTAGATTTTTATCTTGTTAGGCCTAGTGCAAGTGGAGATTGCTGGTGATGTGCCCTAGGCCATCAGGATATTTGTTATCATTTATGGTTTTATCTTTATTTATAAACTATTTTATTTATCATGTTATTATTTATGCTCTTCTAATGTGATAAAAAGGTTTCTTTGAATAGTTTATTCTTCCTTATATCATTAAAATATGTGACTTTAATAGTGAAACTATAAGGTGATAAGAATACTATTCTAAATTATCCCTAATTATTCATTATATGGAACAATAATGAAGTAAGATTAGTATGTTGGTTGATTGATGATAATATTTTACTGGTTATGAATATGAGATATCAAGTCAACACATAGATACATGTAAGAGTACATTGTATTGGATCGATCCACCATGAGAATATCATATGGATTCTGTTATGAATACTACTCTTTATGATGTTATTATTTTAGTCCTTTGACCTGATGACACCATGGATTCCTACATAGTGAATTTCATGTTTTGACACAGCTCTTCATCATCTTTAACTAGATGATCATAAGACTGTGATTGGATATGAAATAAACTATGTTGAGGGATATGAGTGTTCGTGAAGGAATTTGTCCTTCTCATTAATTTGAGAGAGATATTTTGGGCCCTCTTGAAGAGTGAGACTAATAAAAGTACATGGCCATGCCCAAATGAATTGATAAGAAGTTATCAGTAATATTTGGTTTATTCAGTCAAACTCTGGAATCAAGAAAAACTTATGGTTAAACAATCTATGAGAGATGTAATCTATGCCTCATACTTGATCACTAAATATCGTGTGACAAAGGGACTAGATAATTGACATCTACTAGGTAAAGTCGGATCGACGATCTTCACTCAATTTGAATAGACATAATGTCTTGCTAGAGACCAATTATATCTTGTAGGCTCGAAAGAGTTTTAGTTCTACTGCCAACATTGAGTGAACCTACAGGATAACACACAAGGAATGACGTGTATGGGTTATGGGTTTAATTTGTATAAACCCAGCGGAAATAAGTAATAATCTTCACTATTGTGTCCTTTTGGATTCCGAAACTATTAACATTAGATGTGCAAGGAATGAGAAGACGTGTCTTTTTGATTTCGAAACTCTTAACATTAGATGTGTAGAGAATGAGAAGACGTGTCTTTTTGGATTCTGAAATTAAGAGTCCTATTAATGAGAATATTCTATTTTAAATAGGATATTATCATTATAAATGGACGTTGTTGCTCTGATATAGATGTGACGACGCTTGCCGTCAACATGAGATGCAGAGAAGCACTGTGCACCATAAAAATAAAAGTTTTAGTGAGATTATTTCTGAACTGATCTAGAAGAGTTCTAGAGAGTGCTAGCACACTGAGTCCCATTGCGAAGTGGTCATTCGTGTGGATACCGTAGAGAGAGTTGTGGTTTCGTAGCGCCTAAAGATCTATCTCATCAAAAATAATTTTATTCATATAAGGTACGATTCTCATTCCCTAATCAATTTAATTGAACCACATGGATCCTTCTGGGGATTTAGGTTGTGCATTGCATCGGCTATCCACCATGACAAAAATCGAGAAATAGGACTTGTATAGACATGATATCTTGCATCAAGGGGTTTAGAGTAGAGAGAAGCTAACCAACATTATTATTGATAATGACAATCATATAAGTATGTTATCCAAGGAGCCTTTGAAGCAATTGGACATAAAAAAACATCTACAACCTTACAAAATTTCTTAGATGAAAAATTTTATCATTCATGAATTAAAAGGTGTCTTATCACTAGCCATTAGGGCAAGGGCTACAAGAAGGAAGGCAATTGTGGTATTCTTTCAATGATTGTTAGTCATATCCTATTGGGTAGATCTTTGCTCTATGATTAAGATATCTACTATAAGGGCAAAGCAAACTAATACACCTTAAAAGTGCAAGGAGAGAAGGTGATTGTCATGCCTTAGATGGAAGGCCTTCCCATTTTTATTGAACATTGAGCCATACAAAACTATTTGTATGTTCTTATTGTTTGACAATTGAGAAGGAATGCAATAAAAAAAGGTCCATGTGAACTTCGAACTAAATGGATGAAACTAAGGTAAAAAATGATTGAACCATCCTGAGCTATCCAAGATATCTTGAAAGACTCCAGTAACCTAAGTTCATATTAGTTGCTTGATGGATTACTTCCCATGAAGGATATCCAACAAGTTGGCTATACACCTTGTTTAAGGATCTAGGATGCCAAATCTATCGATCCAATAACAAAACATGAATAACTTATAAGCAAGTGGATATCTAGTGATAAAATGATATTATATAAGAAAGTCTTAGTACTCGTCAAATTCTTGCATTCTTGGTACAAAAGAAGGATGATTTGCTGCATGTGTATCTATAAATCTATTACTAAAATCATAATCAAGTATCGGCTTCCTATCCTAGAACTTGAATATGATAGGCTAGATATACGTTGGATTAGTGCTCTTTTCTAAACTTAACCTAAGAAATGGCTCACACTAGATGCAAATATATCCTATAGATGAGTGCAAGGTCTACCATTAAAACTAAAATTAGAGATTGCACGAGTGGCTTATCATGCAATTTGGACTCAACGGTACCTTCATGAGGGTGATGAATCAAGTTCTAAAGCCTTTCATTAACTGGAGTAAAGCCTAATCATGAGAAGATAAAGGCATTTGTTATCCATGAGGGTGATGAATCAAGTTCTAAAGCCTTTCATTAACTGGAGTAAAGCCTAATCATGAGAAGATAAAGGCATTTGTTATCTAGCCTACACCTTTAAGTATAAATGAGGTCAATAGCTTTCATCAACTTACCCCCTTCTAATGGATGCTTTGTTTGCAACTTCAACTCCTGCATGTTAGCAATAATTGAATGCATGAAGCAAGGACCGTTTGCATAATTAAATGTAGCAACCAAGGCTCTCAAGCTAATCAAGAAGAAGATGATGGAAGTTTTACTTGCTAAACTATCTTAATTTAATAATATCTTTGAAGTCTCTTGCAAACCTAACACATTGGAATATGTGGAGTCCTGATCAAGAAGGCCATCATTGTGCCTATTTCAATGAAAAGTTTTTCAATGCCATAAAATGATATCCTGCCAATGATGTGGAGTTTTATGCTACAGTCCGAGTCTTAAAAGGTTTCGAGGCGCGCACTATCTAATCGATCAAGAGTTCATCAATTATTTTGATATTGAACCTCTCAATTATTTGAATTCTCAAATTTAGTTTCAAATTTTTCACAAAATAGCTACTCACAATAATTTACTTTCTATGTGAAATACAAGGCCAAGATGAAGAATAAAGTTACTAGTGCCTTAAATAGAAGAGCTTGCTTACTTGCAACCATGATAGATAAAGTCACTCGATTTAAAGACATTAAGAATCAATATGAAGATGGGGAGGATTTTGGCCTTTTCCAGTTCTTTGAGATAGAAAAATCAATGGTGAGCTAAGATACTTGATCACAAACAAAACTCTCTTCTATGGAAATCATCATAGCATGCCAAGTTACTCTAATGTAACCTAAAGATGATATAGATAGAATAAAGGTCATTTACTAGTAATGAGACTCTTATAAGACCTTTAGAAGGATGTGAACTCAAAGAATGAAGGAAAATATGATCAATTATAGCCAAAAATCATTGTTATGAATTGCACCTTCAAAATATATTATCAATAGGACATATATCATTGAAAGGAATTCTAGAAGCAAAGGTAGCAAATCCCAAGATAGACTAGAAAGAACATCTAGTGGTGATTTATGAGTAGTAACAAGTCGCCATCAAAACTAAACAACTATCCAAGTCACTATCAAAGGATAACAGATGTACCAAGTTATTGTCAGCACAACACAGCCCAACTAGCATTTGTAGGAACCAATGGTGGCCTTCTCACCTTTAAGGGATTTTTATTTCTATAAATTATTTGGGTGAGATTTCCTAGTTTAGTCATCTTATGAATATTATTTTTGATTTATAATTAGAATACAAGAGCCCTTGAGTTTTCTTTGATGTAAGGGCTTGGATCTAGAAGTACCCCTTTTTCTCTTATTATTACTTTTTTCTTTTAAAATTTGGTTTTCTTTCAAGCTCATAATCTATTTCATATTATTTTTAAAAATTTAATTTTGATTTTGAAGTAGAATAAGGTAGATTACTTGGAGCTGAACTCTGTTCTTTGTCTTCTTATTAATTTTTGAAAGTGTGAGTTGAAAGCAATCAGACCCTTTTCCTTGCTAAGGTAGATTGAGAATATGTTTGGGTTCTACTTAGATTATCTTTGTAGTTTTGGTATCCTAAGTTTTTCATCCACTATAGCCATCCCCCATTACATACTCGCTATCTAGTCACAAACCTCTTATGGCATCCTATTAGAGCTAATGGTAAGGTAGATCATGCACTCGAGATTAGGCTTGCTACACACACTCTTTTGTAGAGATAAGTCTTATATGCATCATGAATCAACCAATAGGCATACCATTAATAATTAGAAACCAACTGATGGTTACATTTGAATCCTACTGATTATCAAATCTATTCATCATTAGATGCCTTTTGACATATATCGAACTTCCTCATCATCGGTAACTATACTAGCAAGCACCTTTTGTGCTTGATTTTGTGTAGTTGGCGAAATCTAGGGACAACAAATATGAGCAACTAATTAGGAACCACTTTCAATCTAAAGCTGGATGCTAAAATAAATTGGTTGGAATGCCTAGATGTCAATATGGAAATTAAAGAACTTAAAACTGATGGAAAGTTTGAAGCAATATGTCACACCCTGACTTGTTAACTGGGCTAGATATATGACAACTACATAACACCTAGGTGTAACCCTAGGAATTACGTAAGGCTTGAGATTTGAGATTTGAGATTTTTTCATAAAAACATCAACTTAGTTAAATACAATATTCTCTAAATTTATTATGATTATAATTGAATAGTGATAAATTTTGTAGGATTATGATTCCTTTAAGAATATTAAAGAAATAAATATTAATTTAAATATTTAAAAATAGATTTTGACTCAAAACTAAATTTTAAGTTATCCAACATAATTTTTAAATATAAAAATTTGGATAGAAATACAGAAAATCATCCTTAATTATCATTAATGGTATTTTATAATTTATTTAAAGTTCATCAGCATCAATAGATGTTTATTAAATTGATCATAACTTACTTAATTGAACTCCAATTTAAGTGATTTAAATTGCATTAGAAAGCTAACTCAATATTGAACATCATAAATTTTTTAATTATATTATGTTTTATATTTTTTACTTAATATAATCAAATTTCATCTTAATGTTAAGTGAGTTAGCCTAAAAGGGTTGAGTCTCACATTCTCTCCCTCTTAAAAAGAAATTTCCTGCTCAAAATTTGTGTATCTAGATTCTCAAAAAATTGAAGGTAATATTGTTTCATGTTTTCTTCTAGTTCTTACGTTGCTTTCTATTCTGAATGGTTACTTTATTGCACCTTCACACAATGAATGATACGATTTCAAAGGGTTTAGTTCTTATTATCAATTATTTATGTCGAGTACTCTTCATAGGTTAGATCTTATTAATATTTGGAGTATTCATCTCCATGACCTGAGTTGGGTCTAATATACACTTTCTTAGCATGGATATGTGGAACACATTGTGTACTCCAGCCAGCATATGTGGCAAAGCAATTTTATATGCTATCTTATTGGCCTTCTGTAGAACTTTAAATGGTCTAATATATCTGGATCTGAGTTTTTCTTTAATTCCAAATCTAGTGGTTCCCTTAGCAAATGACACCTTAAGAAGCACGTGGCCACCTACTGAAATTCTAACTCTTGCCTCTTTAGATCCTCATAACTCTTCTGTTTACTTTGGGCAGCAAGGAGATGTTTCTAAGCTGCTAAATCTTTTTCATTGTCTATTGTACTATCTCCAATCCTAGTAACTTTCTTTAATCAACATTTTTCTAATAAATTGAAGATCGACATTTCCTTCCACATAGTGCCTCATAGGGTGCCATCTGTATATTAGATTGAGAGCTATTGTTATAAGCAAACTTCAGTAATGATAAATGGCCCTCCCTAGCACCCTTCAGTTTAATGATACATATCTGATCGCTATCATTGGTGGTCAAAAATAAAACCTACTCACTACTATAGCTAGTGATGAATCAGGATCATATTCTCAGAAACAAAAGGTAATTATTTCATAAAAAAAAAGAAAAATTATTTATAGAGGATTATATTAAGAATAGTGGTTATTAAAATATAAGAACTAATTAATTAACAAAATCAAGATAGTAGGAAAAGCAACCCAGGATCCGAATCCACCATGTAGATAGGTTTTATCTTTTTTTTTAATGTTGTACTAGCAATAATTTTTATAAATTTAGGGTTAGAATAATTTATCCCTTGTCAGGCATGGGCCATATTAGGAGATCACGATATGTGTATTTAGAATATAAACTATCTAATTATTTGCAAGGTTAGGATTTTAATCTACCATATTATGATCTACCTTGCTTAGGCATGTATCGTATCTTGAGATCATGGCATATCGATAGATGGTGCAAGCCATGCATGCCAGATCAAAATCTCGATCAGAAAAATAACTCAAAAGATATATGAAAAAAGAGCATGATTTTTATTGCATAGAAATCAAGAACGAAAAGAGAGATAGAACCCGGATACAAGCTTCATTAGCATCCCAAGTTGAAGAAATCTATTCGCGCATTGCTGCCGCCAGCATCCCCTCCATAATTTTTTTTTTCAAGCCTAAATGCAATGATCTAAGTGAAAGAAAAATAAAAATAATTTTGTCAAAACTTCTCCTCCTTTTATAGAGTTCATTTAGGACTTTCTCTCATTCAAAGTTAAAGTTAATTGGGTTGAAGATCGATCAACGAAAAATCTTCTCAGCCATTCGTTCTATATAACAGGCCTTAGTTTGCACCAAGAATCATATGAAATCATCTATTCCTTCCTTCTCGGACAAACAAAGTCCCGATTTAAGTGCTGTCTGCATCACTAGACTCCAAAAATTGAGCTTTTTTCATCTATGTGCTTCTTTTCTATAATACATCAATAAAAATATTAATTTTTAATAAATTTAAAGTAATTAATATTTATTTTAATAGTTAAATTAGGATAATTAATAAACTTATCAATATACCCTTAGCATATCCTCCAATATTTGAATAGTTTTTTTGATTGCCCATCTGTTTATAGATAAAAAGTCATACTAAATTTTAGTTTAGTACCCAAGGAATTATGAAGGCTTTTCCAAAATTTTGAAATAATGCGAGTATCTTTATCTGACACAATGGACATAAAAAATCCATAAAGTTTAACAATCTTTTTAATGTAAAATTTTACTAACTTCTTCAAACTCTGATTGACTCTGCTGGGTAAGAAATAAGCAGACTTCGTTAATTGATCTATAATTGCTCAGACTGCACCATTTGAACTAGGAGTCTTAGGTAGCCCTATAACAAAAACTATTGTGATGTGCTCCCATTAAAACTGAATATATAAAGTATAATTTTAGTGAGACTAGAAATACAAATAAAGAAACAGTGAAGATTGCAAGCCAAGTGATATTAAAGAGTAAAAAAATTAGGTATTTGGGATCAATTATCTAGCAAGAAGGTGAAATAGATGAAGATGTGAATCATAAAGTTAAAGCAGAATGGATTAAATGGAGAAGTACTTTGAAAGTATTGTATGATCGGCGTATCTCATTAAAATTAAAAGAAAAATTTTATAAAATCACTATTAGGCCAGCTATGCTATATAAAAGAGAGTGTTGGGCAATATTGAAATAACATGTGAATAAATTAAGTGTAACAAAAATGCGTATGTTAAGATGAATATATGGTAAAACTTTAAAAGATAGAATTAGAAATAAACATATAAGAAAAATGATAGGAGTAGCGTCAATTGAAGATAAAATAAGAAAAAATCGATAAAATAAGAAAAAATCGATTACAGTAGTTTAGACATATACAATATAGACCTTTAGATGCTCCAATTAGAAAGAGTGATATTTTAACAATCCATGGTAAGGATAGAAGTAGAGGTAGACTTAAACTAACATGAACATAAATAATTAAAAAAATATAACTATTTATAGTCTGAATATCGATTTAGTCCTGAATAGAGTAGAGTGAATGAAGCAGTTTATGTAGCCGACCCCATGTAGTTGGGAAAAGGCTTAGTTGAGTTGAGTTGAGTTGAGTGTATGTTATTCTAGCAATATGTTCTCTTTAAATCCTTATATATCTTTGCACCTTCAGGATATATGACATATCTTAACTGATGGCTTCTTTTAGTATTTCTTGTTTTATTTTCTCATTAGCTGGCATGCAGAGCAAATTTTTATGTCTCAGATATTCATCCTTATGGATCTAAAATTTTGACTGATTGCCCAATTCCATGGATCTATTAATCTTTTCCAATTGAGGGTCATCAATTTGTGTAGCTTTAATCCTATCAATCAACATCAGCTATGTTTAGAGGTTTGCCAAATATATCATAGAGTTTTGTAAGAGAACTTCAATCTTCATTCTCCTCAAGTTCTCTAAAATGTGCTTTTGCTTTGTGATTAGGGTAGCCAAGATACTAATTGTCTTTTGGCTCAAATCATCTGCCATCATATTAGCACTTGCAAAATGATAATTAATTGCTAAGTTATAATCCTTAAGTAACTCAAACCATCTTCACTATCTCATATTCAATTTCTTTTGAGTGAATATGTATTTCAAACATTTGTGATCTATATGCATGTCGTAGGATTCTCTATAAAGATAATGCATTCATATTTTAAAGCAAAAACTATCGTTGCTAGTTGTAGATCATGAATGGGGTGGTTTCATTCATAGGGTTTAACTTGTCTAATAGCGTATGCCCTAACCTTACCATGTTGCATAAATATATATCTAGACCCTTCTTAGAGGCATCACTACATACAGTGTAACCTTCATCCTCTGATAGTATGGTAAGAATAGGTACTAACATCAATCTCTTCTTTAATTTTAGAAAACCTTTTTTACATTCCTCGATCCATTCGAACTTGACTCCTTTTTATGTTAATATGGTTAATGGCATTGCTATGCGAGAGAACCCATTCACAAACCTTCTGTGATTTTTTGCCATACCCCAAGAAACTATGTATCTTAGTGATATTTGTCGGCCTCTTCCATTCCATGACAGCTTCAATCATTTTGGAATCCACCGATATTCCATCTTTAGAGATGATATGACCTAAAAGTGCCACCTTCTCTAATCATAATTCATATTTCTTAAATTTTGCATAAATTTTTTTCTTCCTCAAAATTGAAAGTATATCCCTCAAATAATTCTCATGTTCCTCTTAGCTATTGGAATATGCTAATATATCATCACTAAATGCAACAACAAAGCGATCTAGGAAGGCTTGAATATCCTATTCATTAAATCCATGAAGGATGCTGGTGCATTTGTCAACCCAAATGATACAACTAAAAACTCATAAGTATATCCCTCAAATAATTCTCATGTTCCTCTTAGCTTTTGGAATATGCTAATATATCATCACTAAATGCAACAACAAAGCAATCTAGGAAGGCTTGAATATCCTATTCACTAAATCCATGAAGGATGTCAGTGCATTTGTCAACCCAAATGATACAACTAAAAACTTATAATAGCTATAGTGAGTATGAAATGTTGTTTTTGATACATCATCTACCTTTATTTTTAACTAGTGATATCTTGATCAAAGATCAATCTTTGAAAAAATCCAAGCTCCTTGTAATTGGTCAAATATATTATCCATCCTTGGTAAAAGGTACTTATTTCTTATACTCATCATATTCAACTCTCAATAATTAATGCAAAGCCTAATACTCCCATCGTTCTTTTTTACAAATAAAACTAGGGCTCTCCATGGGAACACGGGGTTGAATAAATCCTTTATCCAAAAGGTTTTATAACCGATCCTTAAGTTTCCTCAACTCAAGTGGGGCCATATAGTATGAAGCCTTAAAAAGTAGTCCTACTCCTAGTACTGATTTAATAGAGAATTCTATCTTTTGATCAAATGGTAGTCCTGATAAATCCTTTAGAAATATATTCAAAAATTCTTGCACCATAAGGATGTCCCTCAATACTAATTCCTCCTACTGTATATTCTTGACTGTAGCTAAATATTCCTCACAACCCTTTTAACATTTTTTTGACTTGCATCATAGATATAATTTGTTAGGAGTATTCCTAGTGCTTCCAACATTTTTAAACTTTTCTTCCTTCAAAATCTAAAAATTGATAGTTTTCTTTTGGCAGTCTATTGAGGCATGGTGCATGGCTAACTAATCTGCTCCTAGTATGATATCAAATCCCACATTTCTAATATGATTAGATTGGCTAATAGTATTTATAGGTTGTTGCTCACTCTTTTCTACATACGAGTTTTATCAGCTTGTTGGTTCGAAGATTCCCTGTCAACATTATTAGCAGTTCCATTTCCTTTACGTGAGGCCATGTCATTTTATTACAACAAAATTGATGATTAAGTCTTCTTGTTAACTAATTCTTTCAAAGTGTATATCTATTCTTATTTGATAATATACTCATCCTACTTAAATATTTGTCATCTATCTAACTACACTCAATTCTTGTTTTGTTACCTAGCTAGGAGGTTAGCTTGCTTTGATATCACTTTAATTGTTGCCCTAAAACCCATGATATGTCTTGATCCTTTTTGAGCGAGGTCCTGGGACGTGGTCATAAGAATATATAGAATTCAGTTTACAGAGCAGAGATCGACCTCCTCCAAAACAACTCAATTAACCTCCACTCTCTCGTACTGAAGTCAGAGTATAATGTGAATTCGTTCTTCCCCTCAATTAATTACTCCACCATATCGATCCGTCCCTGATCAAGAGACTATCCCGAACGCCAGCTGCATGGACCCTCCGATCCTCTGACATCAACATCTGGTACAACCGTGCCACCTCGGCTACCAGTGAAGGCCCTGTTGAGCGGAAGGCACGGCCAGCAGGGCGAGGACGTGTCTTTGATATCTTCCGTACGTAATCCTGCAGCAGTCCACTTCACAACCAATTGATGCTTGCGAGTAATTAAAGGTCCCCTCACATTTCTCTGTGCCCAAACTACAGGAATGGTCTCGGCCTTTCTAAAGCAAAAAAAAAGCAACCTAAACCAATTTATGTTCAATTGGGACAATTTCGAATTCAATTTGGTTCACACTGGCCAGCTCTCCTACGTACAAAAACAAAATATAATTTAATGGACCTTCTGTTGTCATCTGCTTAATTACTGTAGCTGACATTCCACAAATCGTCATCGATCAACTATGCAACAGAAGTTAATTATTTACCGTTGACAAAATAATTAGATGTGATCATTTTTACATGCTGAGTTTTTCTTGACATATGGTTTTCACGTCAAACTGCTTGCTCGGTGGTGAATTGTCCGGTTGGTTAATAGCCGGCCAGGCGGTCGCATGCAGAAGACATGCGTTCATCTATGTTTTTCCACTGATCGATGAAGATCGATCGAAGATACTTATAAGTAATTCTGAACTTTCTATATATATTTGATGAGTTTTTTTTCCAAGACCTGCAGGCAGGGTAACTGAACTATAGGTGACTTCCTTCCCCCTCGATCGTTCTCTGAACGGGACAAAAAAAAAAAAAAAAAAAAAAGAAGCTCCTTGCTCGTGATTATATATCTTCAATTCGATCCTTTTGGGGAACAAAAAATAATGCTCGCCTGTATCACCATATGCATCTTAATTAGCATATTAATTATGGTACACAAATTAAGAAGGATGGTAAACTATATTATATATTATTCATGGACGGTACTTAATTATAAATTACTTGCATGCATGCTTGAGCTTGCCCATTAATAAAAAAAAAAGGACAAAAAGAATAGTTACCCGGCCGTCGTCCCCTAGGAATTACTACTTTTCCAGTTAGCATGCATTTCGCTTTCCCACACGATCGAGGCTGTACATGACGTGATTCTGATATATTGCTGATCGAGTACTTATAATGTTTAACCCTTAGAAAATCATGCCAAACCTGCATGAACTGCACCAAAACCTCTCCTGCCAGATGGGAAACCTGGCGGAGAATCCAGGATGCAGCGTAGCATTTGCTCTTCTACGTACTAATTAATAATCCGAAACTATATATATATATGCCGTTGCGAGGTGGCTTCGTCAGCTTGCAGGCTGTCATAAAAAAATCTTAGACGCCGTTAATTAGATATCGTCATACTGAAGCTCGGTGGTACTGCAGTGCCAGCCGATGGATGGAGCAGTAGTCTGTAAACGAGAAAATTTTAAAAAAAGTGAAGAAAACCAAAGCGATGAGAAAAGACTGGACCCTGAGGCTAACTCATCGTGCTCCGCGTCCTGCTCCCAGTCTCAACTCCCTTTCCAACCTCTCCAACACTACTGCAACCATGGGGTCTCGAGCCTCTCTCTCTCTCTCTCTCTCTCTCTCTCTCTCTTATGCATAGTAGTGCAATGCCATCGGGAAAAAGGTTTCACGGCCGGCGCCCACGTAGCCGAGTGGGGATGGGCACCCGGCCTGAGGAGCGTTCGAAGTGGCGAAGGGCAGTGGTCAGTCCACACGTGTGAAACAGTACAGAAAAGTACGAAGGGGCTGGAAGCGTGGGAGTCAGCACACCACAGCCACCTTTCATGAGAGAGAGAGAGAGAGAGAGAGAGAGAGAGAGAGGCTACGAATCCCGTGGATTGACGCATCACTGTCTGAGGGTGTCTACTTATGAATCGAAGCCTTTGAAGTGACTGATTGACCACTAATACCGCTCTGTCGTCTTCACTTCCCCACAACCGTCCCCTCCTCGCTTGCACGGCTCTTTGCCTCGTAGGACCTCCCACCATGTGACCTCCATGTGGCCCGAGGCCAGCATTTTAATTAGTAGCGTTGGACGCTTATGATGTACGTAAAAGATCATCATGAAGGAGAGGCCTTGGAGTTATTTTTATGAAAAGGTAAATCAAAATAGTTAAAAAGTATATAAATATATAAAGTTAAAGAACCGATTATACGGATTTTAAACGGAGAAAATTAGATTAAACATATATATTAAATGAACTTTAAATCAATTTAAACAGGTTTTAAATAGTTTAAACCATTTAAATAGATCTTAAAAGCCTGGAATATTGTAATGGCCGGTGTCGATATAATCCAATTAAACATGTTGAGATAAGTTGGATATAGATCAGGATTATTGACTGTAACTTGGTTTATTTAATTTAATAAATGGTCTAATTCGGATCAGTCTATTTCCATTTGTCTCAGCTCTTCCATAGGTCAAGCCTTAAATTTTTACCTTGTAAAAAATAATTGTAGAACAGTCTTAGCGCAATTCTAATGAAGCTTCTTGTCTGTATGAAAGGGATTATGGCTTAAACCCTAGCCATTGGATGCTACTATATTTCTCAAAAGATATAACATAGTTTAAAGTTGCACTCTTGAATATTGTTCACATTGGGTGGGTGCAAGGACAGGCATACTCTTGCATGCACAGTTGCACTTACCTCATTTGCACACCTCCAAATTCCCTTTCTTCTATAGACAGAGAGCGCATTCATGTATGCCGTCTTCAAAACCATATCTGGAATCCATTTCATGGGTTGTTTACTATGTATCTTTTAATTCTTATTTTTGCAAAAATAAGAAAGTTGCCATTTTTCCATTATAAGATGCAATCTGTACTTTATTGGACCTCTAGACCTGTTCTTTAATACAATTTTAAAACATTTTTCATATGTGTATCCACTTGCACAATATTCACATCCATTGTCAATATATTTGCATATGCGACTTCAATGAATGCTCATCTAAAGTCACTTTTGATTCTTATATAGTCCTCGAGGAATTTTTATGTAGATCCGTTCCCTAAGTCCTTGAGCTGACTCTTACTCCTGATGATGAAATGGGTATAGCATAGAAATTAATAGTTTTAATTTTTTTCTTTTGAGTAATTAATTACTAATAATAGTATAATTATTTGCATAATAGATAACAAGTTTGTCCTAAAAATTTCACATATATTCAAAATTTATTTATTTTCTCTCACTATAAGTATTTATGATTTTTGCCATTATGCAGATAAAGCAATCCTTCACACAGCTTTTCCTTGCTATCTGGAGCAACCGTTTACCTCTAGTAATATAATTGCTCAGAGACAAGCAATAAGTGCAGTCTTGTCTCACATGGACTATGTGTTAGGGCCCTTCAGGTTTAAAGTCTATGTCATAGATAAAGAACAAACGGTGGTAGGTGTCCACCGGCCTGTTCACATTTTTCCTGAATTATCATTACCATGCTCCATAAATTTAAATTTCTTTTAATTTCAATATGATCGAATAATTTGTTTTGCAAACAGTAATATAATCAAACATGTGTAATATATTTTTTAAAATTAGAATGGAAAGGACTAGATCGACTTCTTCAGCCTATAATTATTCATGTCCAGATTTTGATTGATGTGTCAACTAAAAGTTGAATCTAACTAAACTCTTTGGTTGCACTATTGTGGCAAGCCTTGGTTCACCTGGTATAATAACTGTTATAATCCATAGCAAGAGAATGTACCACAAGAAACAAATAATAGCTACTTCCACAACAGTGAAAATACTTGTTTTAAAAGGTCGATTATTTTGACAGTAATAGTGTGGTTAAAACCTTGTACAGTACAAAGCTACACCACAACTTCATGTTAATAGAAATTAAAGCTTGTCCGAATGCTGGAGTATTAAAGTTCTAGGATGCATTATTCTATAGAAAATGAATCGTAGACCCTTGCAAATGCATTTTTTGAGCACTTTTAAATGCTCAAATTTGGTATGTTTAAGATGTTGTAGCAGGAAACGAGTATAAAATGGCATGCTGATTGTGGTATTTCTGTAGGCTAGAGTTTCCAGCCACCACCTAGATATGCGAATCCACAAATCTTCAAATAACTGGATTTGATGTCTTTTCTCATCAATCTGTTTGATTCGAGTAGGTTACTTTTACGTTTCCCGATCTTGAACTGCTTCGACCGTATCTGTCTTTTTATCAGGTGACGTGCCATCACATTCTCATATCTACTCCAAGTGGTGGGCCTCGAGAGCCATGAGAAGTACACATCATGTCTAAATGATGGTGCCTTGTAGCAAATGAATTTCTCAAAAGAGAAAGTTGTAATAGATTCAAGGCCATGGAATTAAGTTTCTCTTCCGAGTTTCAAGACCTAGATAATGGCTACGAGATTTGTTGTCGTCGTTTGACTGTTGTTCATTTGGTGATGACTAGCATGATTAAACTGCTGAATAGACGATAGGACCATGCCAAAGCCAACCAATATTGCCTGTAACTCCCATTCTATGTAAAGGTTTTTCAGCAAACCGATCAATAAGTTTTTCAATAGTTATATAGAGTAAGGGTGTGCAAAAAAAACTAATTAAACCGTGATTTCAGATTGGTTTGAATAAGTTTTTTTTTTTATCTTTAGGTTTGGTTTCCGTTTAATTTTTTTTTTTTTTTTGAAATTGAAAGAGTTGGCTCAGTTTTGATTTTGATTTCTAAAAAACTGAAATAAACTAAACAAAATTATGTGTATATATATATATTATATAAATTTTTATTTCTATTACAATTAAAATTGAAATGCTACGGGTATCTATAGATAAATGGGCTATGTGAGATCTATGCTTTTTTTATTATGAATAATTGGTTTGTTATTTGATCAGCTAAAGTTTACTATGAAAACGAATTTCATAGTCATCTAAAGTTAGTATATATAAATCAATAAATCGAGTCAAAATCAAAGTGAATTTTTTGATTCAATTTGTTTTTTTTTTTGTTTTTGAAATAGGCAGTTTGGTTTAAGTTTCAATTTTAAGAAACCGATCCAAATCGGTTTGGTTTTAAATATATCTCTAAACTGATCCAATCCAACCCATGCACACCCCTAATATAGAGATGTGGATTTAAATCATGTCTTCACTCTAGCTATGGCACCCCCAAACCCAACCTTGGATATTTTCTCTAGCTAGGTGTTACTTCAAGGAACATGCAAGGCCTGTATTTATTTGTTTCTTATTAAAAAATTTAAAAATTTTATTAAAATGATAATAAAATTACTTTAATTTTCTTTATTTGTTTGATATTAAAATAATCTAATTAATATGCTTCTCACTCCAATCTCAATTGTTGCTCAATTCTATGCTCATGTGGCTCTAAAAAAAAGTCGAATATGGTATAAGCTTAACAGCCTAATAAGAATCCCTCCATACACATACATACATCAATAATCATAAATATTTGGAAATAAATAATCATGGTCTAAATGATCATAATATCCAACAATAAGTAATTAGGATAACAATCACATATATTTAGTAATAAACAATCATAAATATGCATTACTTATATTATATGCACATTCCAACACAATGGATACCTATATCTCCATATCAATATGTAGTAGAATTAGAATCATACATCATCAATCACCATCTCCATTGTAGTATTTTCAAGTGCAATTCATTGATCACCAAGTAATTTCTTTAACTTTTGAATAACCATCGTTATATTTCCCATTCATGATGGGGCAACTAATGGAGTAATACATTTCCATCCGGTGTTCAAATAATTAATAAAGTACCATATTGTTAGCCTATGATGAGGCAATCAATAGGGTGCCACATTTGTAGCATATGATATGGTAATCGATAGAGTACTACATTTTCAATCTGTGATAGTGCGATGCAATCAATAGTGTCATGATCTAGCTCATATCAGCAAATTGATAGTGCCACAATCTAGCTTGTGATTGATAATTCACATGTAGTGAAGCTACTCAAACCCTCTTATTCAATTCAATTATATATGGCTATAATTTAAGCAAATTAACTATAGTAGTCATATATATCATGCTCAATACATTTTTTCTAATAACTACCAGATGCCATCACAAAAGATGCATTATCATTTTCATGTTATCATCATCTACATGCACATAATAATAATAAATATAATACAAGCAAGCATACATGTGGTTTTTACCTCCACTGAAAGAAACGTCTAATTGATGCAAGGACCTCATCAGGTTCCTTATCTTGCATGAGATCAAATCAGAATGTTAGAAGGGATAACTATTAGATTCATGCTAACTTCTTAAAAGTTTTCAATACCGCATATCCAACCTTTTATAAAATCATGGTTTCCCACAATGACATTAAAGAGACCTCTCCATGTCAGAAATTGAAGAAAATCTTAATAAAATTTGTTGATAAATTTTTCATATTAAAATATTTTAACTATAATATATTTATAAAAAATATCTAGAGGTAATAGGTTTGCTATTTTTATAGGATACTAATTTTTGAAGCCAATAGATTTTCTTCTTTCGTTAATTTTTTTATTTTCAAAAGAAAAATGAAATGGTAAATATCAAATAAATTTCTAAAAATAAATTTCTAACTCAAACTAGACTTCTACTTCATCTAATATGATTTTTTGCAAAAAAAAATAAAATTATCAAAAAAATGATTCCTAAATTATAAGCCTTGAAAATGGCATGTTTGTATTTTTTATGAAGTAGTTAATACTAGCATTTGTTCTTTAAATTATTTAAAATTTCCTCATCCAATCCTGTTTTGGATGATTTAAGATGTGTCAAAGAAACTAACTCAATATAGATGCCGTGAAAGCAGATTTATTAAAAAAATTTAAATATATTTATTTTAGTAAAGCTTCTAATGTATACTAGGTTGAGGTAATTACAATAGTTAGAGGGTTTAGAAGTACATTATGTTATGTAGCCTAAGTCTAAGTTGTCTTGATTTTTCTTTTGTCTTGATTTTTCTTTTTCCAAAGCAAGAAATTCTAGATTAAATAGACATGACTAAGTCCTATGGAATAAATATTATGTTTTATTTTTATTTATTGTCAATATGACATTAGTTGAATTTAAAAGTATATAATTGAATCTCCTCCATAAATTTATCTAATTATGCTTAGAGAAAATTGTCGTACATTAGTTATTGCATGCCACTTATTCCATAAAGTAGTCCATTAAATATTGCATTAGAAAATTTTTTCATTTTAGATTTCTTCCTTGATGTCACTCAAAAAAACGAATGATTGTCACATCTTCTATTTTGATTATATGAATCATCCATGTATAGATTAAAGGTGAAGATTTATTGACACAAAACTTAAGCTGTTTGGTTGCTTACAATTCTAATTGTAGTAACTCTAACTACAACTACAAAAGTTGTTGCAATTGAAATTAATTATAAATAGAAACTTTTCTATTTGGTATAATTGACAACTATCAATACATTTGTCATTTGTTTAATTATATATATATATATATATATATATATATATATACATACATATGCACACATACATGAAGGTAAAAGAGGTGTCGAAACCTTATAAATGACTGGACAAATGACTTCCTTAGTAAACTATTTATATTTTTAATGCTTTTAACTAACAAGTAGCTAACTATTAACTTTTTCAATATTTTACATTAACATAAAATGATATTATATGTTATAATTTATTGATATATATGATAATTAATATAAATAATACTATATAAATTTATTGATAGTTATAAACATTATATAATATTAAAATTTAATATTTGTAATGTTGTAATCATTATTCTAGTTAAATAATAATTATAATTAGACATAATCAAACTAAGATGTTGTTACTATATATTATATACCATCAAATTATTGTAATGTTGTTATATCACCAGAAAATCAAAAATAATTACCATGTTATGAGATATTCTACTGCATAATATGACGTTAAAATATAGCAATGTGTCAGAACTAATATTTAAATTTAAAATATAAGTTAATACATACAATAATAGATTCTATAAAATCTTTTGCTAAAGATATTATCTATTTATTCTAAAATTATCTAAAATTTATATTGATTACCTAAATTAAACTAAATCACTATATTATATCATTACAAAATTATTATAATGATATATATTACTATTATATAATATATAAATTGTAATAATTCTATTATACTAATTTAAATTATTTTATCTATATTATGATGAAGTACTATAGACATTTTTGTTCTACAAAGTTTTATTAAAATGAAAAGAGTCTTTCAAAGTATCCCAAGTAGAATTTTTACTCAAAACCTTCAAATTTGATATTTCCTAGTAATTTTTCTTTTTTCTTTTTTTTTGGAGGAGCTAACAAATTATTTCAAAACTCTTACTAAATATTTTTAAATCACACATAAACATTTTCAACCATCAAAGAAATACCTTTTTGTCCTCTAAAAGAAGTGCTCATTAATTAGGGTTAATTTCAAACCTGGCTAAAGCAATTTAGATCGGGTTTGCATTCTCATACCTGATCCATCTTATTATTGTAATCAAATCCATATCCCATTCATGCTATCTTTTTTCATATATATATATATATATATATATATATATATATATGGATTGGTTTTGTGATTTTAAAATGGATTTTATGAATGATTCCTAAAAGGTTTTTGTTATAATGCATGCTTTTGGCTCGTAGTTGTTGCTGTAATTTTTAAGAAGACCAACGGTGTAAAAGTAACATACAAAGGCCTCTTTCAACATGAAAGGTGACGTTGGATGAAACACACATATATAAATATATTGATGTCTGATTCAAATATATTTATATATAGATATATTATGAAGGAATCACGGTTGAACCCTTTCTAATTAAACTTGTGTATCGATCATTAATATCTCTTGCCTAGATTTCCTGGTGTGTGGGGTGCACCATCAACAGAGCAACAGAATCTAGGAGTAGAATAATGATTGGGCAACTTGGAATTCATAAGTGGCATTGGCTTCTTTAGTTTTGTTTAATGGTCCTACCACCCCACCATGGCAAGGCTACGTTTGGACGCTGGTGAGGCCGAGAGGGCTTTCTGCGCACTGACCGAATCATGAACGGATGGATTGAAAAATTGGTGCCTCGTCAACTATAAATATTATACCCACCACCGCACGGAGCCTACGCGTTGTCACGATTAATTAATTACGATGCAGCGCGACGCGCTTCCGTGCCAGTTTAACTCACTCTCGCCTTTCATAATCATATATAATTTCAAAATGATAAATTTTATTTTATTTTAGTTTTATATTTATAAATATATTTTTATAAATATAATAAATTATTAAATAATGATTGGAGTGTTGACATAGATTGAGGAGATAATTAACCATGGTTGTGGTTATCGTTGGTCAGTAGTAGTATACCAATTTAGGTATGACAGTGATTTGAGCCGTTGTCAATGTAATGGTGATGATAACCATGATGATGATATATAAATTATAAACGTAATAAAAATATAATTAAAGTAATAATGATAATAATTATAGGATATAGTGTGGTTGATAATAAGATAATGATGTTGATGGTGAGAAAGATAAAAGTAATGATGATAATGGTAACTATGATATAAAAATAATAATAGTAGTAGTAATAGTGATGATAATAAAGATGATGCTTGTACTATAGAATATGAATACTATTTATTTAGAAATAATGAAATACGAATTATATTTTTACCGAATAAAATAATTTTTTTTTAAAAAAAATAAAATTATAGCATCAAATTAACGAGTACCTTTTCTTTTTTAGTTAACCCTCAATAATCAGGTGAAAACCCTGGATTCAAATCCTAGACCAACCCAGACACATACAACAATCTAACCACCCCACGCGAAAAAAAAGAAAAGAGAGAAAAAAAATCTTTTCTTTCATCATTTAATAAAATAAGAGAATTAATATACTCAGAATATTACCTTCGTCTTGAGGGTGGCAGTGAAATAGGTTGGATTGATTTTATTTTTGTGTAAAATTGGGAGATGGAAAAAAAAAAAAAAATCCTCAGCATTCATTTGTACTGGATTAAAAGGATAGTTTACATCGAACACATTTATTTCTATATATATATATTGTCTGGTACACAAGCAATACACGTAAAAATTATAATTAAGAATTAAAGTCGGACGAAGAAGAGGCTCTTCGATCATGTTTAAGCACCTAAATTAACAAAGTAGCTAGAGATAAGAGATCAGTTGAGGCCGAGAAGAATCTGATAAATTACTAGCATCCTATCAACTCCACTTTTAATTATTTCCGGTGAATTTAATTTGTTCTCTATTAAATTTGAAGCAAATGCCCTTCTTAATCATCTAAACTAAACATTGCCTGGTCTATAAAAGCTAGTGGACTGTCACAACTATATCCTTTTTGTTCTCTATATATATAATCCAAGCCTCCAAGCCTTATCTGATTATATATAAGAATGCTGAACTATAGCTAAACAATCGCGCCCATAGTCAAATATTTGACATAAGACATCCAATAATTGTAATACAGAACCTAGCTTCTCCATTTGGATCAGGAGGGGGTGCCACGGTTTCTTTCATATGTCATCATCATCAGAAAGTCTAAAAAAGTTGCCCATTCTGCACGGACTTTATGATAATCTTATATCGAGCACTGATTGTAATTAGTATTTGATTGGGATCTTAGCCAGGACAACGGTGTCCTATATATATTATCTAAGACGCCGGCCGTGTGTTTCTTCTTCGTTGTTATATATCAATCTTACAAAGGATTTTTAAATGAAAAAAATCATCAGTCCACATGCAGCTTCTTATATAATGTACCAATTTTCTCGTGTCACAGCAATTCAATGATGAAGCATGGGAAGAGAGAACCTCTTTTTACGTGTGTGTTGTCCATTCTATATGGACTCTACATGAGAGTCTTATTTTGATCATTTTTTTTTTTGATTTTGGTTGGGAACTCAACAATGATATGGTCCTATTTTTTTCAACGGCTCGAGCAGGTAAATCACAAGACGCACACCAAAAAGCGCGCTCTCTCTCTCTCTCTCTTCTTTCTTCGTCAATCATGCAATGGATCTTTGAATGAACGCAAATCAATGCACGACATCATAAAAGAAAGGCTCCGAGATGTCACTCAACGTGTCATTCAAACCCAAAGAAAGTTGCTCAACGTTTCAATTATGGAGAGGGGAATCCTTTCTTCCTCTCTCTCTCTCTCTCTTTCTCCTTTTGTTGTTGTTTTTATCTTGCGCGTGTGCGTGCTGGCGTGACTGAGCGGGCACTCAGAAAGCATTGCTCAGAATCGTGGGCGATATCTTTTCTACTACATCGACTGACAGACGCTTCTTTTAAAGTTATATTCAGCCTTACACGTTGGCGAAGATCGACCAATTCTCTCAAGTCACGGCGACCAAGTTGGCCCAGCTCAGGTTTGAAAGACAATGGAGCGGGAAAAAAAGAAAAGAAAAGAAAAGAAAAGAAAGCCTCGCCCCTGCCCCTGGGAGGTTAGTAGGTTACTCCTGGACAAGAAAGAGAAAAAGCAAACAGTTGCGTGTAATTTAACTTTCATGGGAGGCTGGAGAAGACTGCCGAGGTCCCAAGGGCTACACACTATACCCTACCATCCAAAAGGGTCACAGTCATGATAAAAGATAGCTTGGCTTTAGTAGGAGTCTGAGAGAAGGGGGGGGGGGATGGGATGGGATGGGATGGCTTCCAGTAAAATAGACACAGCAACACAAGGATTGGTTGGAGATGGTTGCTTCAAAGCGGCGTGGCCAGCGCCAAAAGTCGTACTATATATATATATATATATATTAAGGGGAGAGCACGGCGCGGAGCGAGGCAGTTCACGTCAGGTCGTTTTCCGATGGGGTTGTTTTAACTGCAAGGCTGAAAAGAACTCGTCGGGCTGGGGTGATGAGATGAGGGCGTGCGATTTGAGGAGGGGTGGAGAATAGGAGAAGAGATGATTAAGTCATTATGAAGGTTTTGTAGAGGTGGGGTGGGGTGGGGTGGGGTGGAGGCTCGGAGGAACACAGCAGCTGGGAATGGGATAATGGGGCCTTTTGGAACTGGTGAATTGAGGTGGTGGTACTACTGGTCCTACGCCAGTGATCGATCGAGTTGGCTCGAATGACGAAAATTGCACATGTGCAAGCCCACACACAACATGTACACAATCGCAACGACGACAGGCATCAATTCAAGAATCCAAGCGTATCTTACTGTGCGCCCTTGGATTCTTAAAAGCGGCTGTGATAGTAGTCCTGGATGTTTTCAGATGGATATGATAAATTTGATCAGGCCAGCTGCAGCCGGCGCCGTAACTTCTCCTCTTATCTCCTCTCTCTCTCTCTCTCTCTCTCTCTCTCTCTCTCTATTCCTCTCTAATTTGTTTATTTATTTGAACTAAAACAGAAGCTTGATTGCATGCCTTAAGATAATTGCAATAGTTGGTTGGAGGAGATCGAGATATTTACCTGCAGTAAAGTCTAGAGCTTTTTCCTTCTTCTTTTTTTTTTTTTGTTGTTGATTATATTACTATCTAAATATGTTTTGAGAACGGAGTACCGTTGCTATTGTTAAACATGTTTTGAGAATGTCCTGGTGTACTATTGTCAAATCTTTCTTAAGCAAATATGTAGCTGATTGGATTAGGTCCGGTTTTCATTGGTATGAGCTCACCATCAAATATAGCAACAAGCTGTATATCATGCCCCCCTAAAGAACAAAGTTTACTTGGCTTGTTGCAATGATTAGCAAAACTTTTAGACAATGATAAGGGTTTCCATAAATTAAATAAATAGCACAAGGCTTGGAGAAATTAATTAAGCTAGCGTTGTTTAATTAGGGCAAAATAAATGATCGATGCTGGAGGCATATTAATTATTTCAAGGGAAAGAAGTTATAAATTATATGTTATTTCTGCCATTAAAAATATTATGTATGCATGTTTAATTTATGGATGAAAACACTTCCAAAAATTGTAACCATTGCAAAAGACATAACTGTTGTAAATATTCCACCCCCAATCTTATTCTTCAAGAAAACACCACCTTTGGAACAATTCGCTTTGGTAAGAAAGGTAGTCAAAAAGCTTCAAGAAAGCAAAATAAGTGAGAAATAGTTATTTAAACATCCATGACTGAAAGCTGTCTCAAGGATTGTGGCCAGACAAGAAAAGGAAACCATCATTATTCCACTTTTCTTACTCCTGAAACAAAACATGACCTTTAAGGCTGTCCATGGCACGGTTTTAATTAGGTGCACAATATGTAGCCATGTTGTAACAAACAGTCAACTGGTCCAACAAGCACCATACCTAACCGAATTCCTCCAAAGCGCGGTATGGTTTATTGGATGACTTTATCGTCCAACAGGAACTAAACAAGGTTTATTGTAATTCAGTTGGATTAATATTTCTTAGAGAAGAAATTGAGAGATGAACAGATTGCAGAAGCATGGGTTCTTAATTAATTTCTTTCTATGTTGGCCCAAATTAACAACTTGTGTTTACGCTTTGAAATTCATTGTTGTCTGATGATCGATGAGCTAGGTTCACTATTGTAGGACAAGTGGTATATAAAACTACTATATATAGAATCATCCCAATGATTTGCACCATAATATATATAAGTATCTACGTACATAAACATTATAACAATTTAGAAGTATTTTTGTTAGGATAGTTGCATGCGGTATTTCCCTTTGATCAGAATGAAGTACTTGGCATGCAATAGGATTTGTTTTTACTTGTTCAAAAGCTGCTGAACTATATATATATATAGTGTGATTATGATGGGAATTAATAACTGCATTAAGATCGATAGTTTTACCAAGTGATCAAAGAGCTGAAAACATCCACATCCGTGAAAGATTTGATGGTTTCAGGAAACGAACAAACTAACATCACTGATAGCTAGCCAATTTTCTTGACTTATTGGCCATAATATTTGTTCCAAATAAGTACTCTTTTTCTCCTTGAAGGTGAAGACAACTCTATTTTAGGGGCAAGGCACAAGCGAGCACTGTTTGCAATTGTTTGCTTTCTCCGCGCATCGCTGTTGCAGCCCATCTGTAAATGAGCGGGTGACAGATGGGATGAGGAAAAGCAACCGATGAATCACGTCTCTGAAAGCACGCAAATTAGTCAAAGAACAAAACAAATTGATGTTAATGCGTATTAATTGCTTTACTTGCTTTAATAGGCTAATCTAGTAATGTGATGGCGATGTCATCCATGTTCGAAAGCTCAATGTGTGTACGTTTGAGAACCATCCAATTAAAGATTGCTTTGGAGCTAGAAAAAGAAGCCACACCTCTTGTGCCATGGTCAAGAGTCCATTGCAAACAAGTAATGGCATCAATTACATCATGGCAGAACAAACAAGTGTTGAGAAAAATATGTTAACTATATATATATATATATATATATATATCAGTGTGTAGTTCAGCTGTTTCAGCGTGCGTGCGTATGAGAGAGAGAGAGAGAGAGAGAGAGAGAGAGGCAGGCCATGCAAAAGGGTTTGGAAGAGGCCTAGGATGAGGCCTGTTAGTTCGAGGAGGGAGGAGAAGAGAACAAGAACAGGTAATCCAGGTCAGGCCCAGCTCATAACTCGTCCGATGCTTGAGAGTTGGGGAGTCTGACCCACATTTGGGCTCTTTGTTGACTCTGTGGTTGGAACTATTTATTACATCAAACAGAGCTCAGAATGGAGTCAGGCGAGCTGTCAGTGCCATCACTACCTAGAGTTTGAACCAACCAGAAGGTATTGAAAGGCTGGGAGAGGCCAATTATGTGTTACCTTTGTATTCTCTTAAGAAAAATAAAAAGTTTATCTCAAAACTTGTCGTGTCCCATTTTTTTTTCTTGTTAAAAACATAAATATAATATAGAAAATTATATAAAAATAAAAACAGAAAACTATCCTAAATGTCAGAATCGTCCACCAGGCTTCACCTCTGGCCTTTCCCTACAGCGGTGGTACCGTTCCCTGTACCATGGTCTTCCGAACGTCGACACCACTGTGGATGCTTGACATCAAATGATAAAGGCCAATGAAGATATATATTAACCCCCCTACTTGGAAAAGGAAAGGAAACACACCCAATTCAATATATTGTACATATCGAAATAACTCGAAGAAGAAAGGAGAAGGTAGATCTAATTTTACCTTTTTGTTGCTAAAATCAAACTAAATTCACCTATTACATTTGTCCGCATTGAAATATTTGGAAGCATCTCCTAAAATTCGAAACCAGGATCTCCTCTGCTTCAAGGGGACGAGGCATCCACACTTGGACTAGAATGCATAACGAGAAAACAAATTAAGAACATAGCACAATTTGAAGAAACATTTTGATGAGGGCTAAAGGCAGATTAAGAGGAAGAAGATCGACTCAAAATGTAGAAATATAGTTGATGGGTACGTCAGCACGACAAAAAAAATAAAACTTATATCACCAACTTGGTATGCAAGCGCTGGCAAAAATTTTAGAACCAGCTTATTGAACTCTTTTCTTTTTCTTCTTCTTCCACCATACACACACACACACAAAAAAAAAAAGGATAATAAGTGTGAAACAATATAGATGAGAGCCATTGGTACCCATCTCGGTGATTTTACCAACTGAACTAGCAATCCAATTAGCAACGCTAACTAGCCTATTAAACTTAGTAGCAGCTTGACATGTGGCCGCTTTAGGGTTGGAAGTGGGCCGGATCAGACCAAGCTATACTCTCCTACCCAAGCTTAACTCCAAAATGTTTTTAAAAGTTTCAAGCTGAGTTGAGATCCGAAAATTATTCTAGAACTCAAGCCTAACATCAACACAAGCCCAAACCAAGACCATTCCAAAACCATCAAGCTAACTTGAATAGGAAAATTCATTTTGCACCGCACACGGTGTAGGAAGGGGTGCGCCGCGTGTGGTGATTGGTTCATACGTGCGTGTGGCTACGTAAGCGATGCGAAAAGGATATTTTTATTCCTTCACACACTCACGCGTGGACTAATCACTGCACGAGATGCATGCTTCCTACACCATGCATGGTGCACAAAGATTTTTCCACTTGAACAAGCCTATTTGGGGCAAAACAATTAATTAGTCCGATTTTAACCTAATTTTGTTGCAGGGTTCCACATTGGTTCCAAATCGACCTCTTTAACCTTTCATACCAGATTCTAACATCACTGATGTTGGTTGTTTCAGTTCGAATGGTTAATACTACTACAACAACTCAAATAGTTAAAAAGGAAGCAATCATTGAAGCCTACCACCATGAAGGAGGCCTCTAAATCCCCCCAACAAGCAGAAGGTGACGATATGAAACCTAGTGGCAGCTACCTCTAGGATGGAGCGGAGGAGATGGTATGGACAGATGGGGTGGTGTGGACGACAATGAGGAGGCATAAGGAGGTAGGAAGATGATGGAGTTAAAAGCTAGAGGAAGCAACAAGGGCACATATAGTGCTAGCGAACCCATGGCCATATGTAAGGAAGGATTAACAAAAGGATATTGTTACCCATTAACTTTTGTTCGATTTTTTGAACTACATGATTTTGGTTCGCTACTAGATTAATTGGACTAATAGATGAGCTTGGGTGTTACAAATGATATGAGAGCTGGCTGAAGTACACCCCTCATATTTAGTTCTACATTGAATGAGAAAGAAATATGTTATATGCTTATAATTTAAGTCCATTTGCTATTCATTAACTTTTACTCGAGTTTTTTTGGCCATATGGTTTTGGTCTACTAATGGCGTTAATTGGGTTTAAATTATGATACCTCAAATTTAGTTTCACATTGATGGGAAAGAAATATGCTTATAACTTAAGTTTACTTGCTATCATTAACTTTTACTCGAATTTGTAGCAGTGGTAAAGAGGTCACGGAAGAGGGAGAAGGATGAGGAAGGAGGTTGGGTGGTCATGGGTTATCATCAATTGAGAGGTTAACTTGGGTTCAAGTTTTTAATTAGCTCTAATTGGTTGAGAACGGTGCCAATGGTTCTTATTAATTTTCATTATTATTGTAGGTTTCATGGGTTTCATTTTCACTTGCGATCAATTACAGTCCTATAACGGAGTCAAAAATACTCAAAGGGATTTATCGGCTTCATTTTCACGTGCAATCCATGTACAATTCTGGAATTGTCCCGAAGATGCTCAAAACTGGACCGTAAATCCAGCTGGCCATGAGCCAAGCTAGATAATCGGACTTAGATTTGAGCTCAATAATTAGGTCTAAATTGAACTGCTTTATCTGGCTTAATTCGAGCTCTGCCCAAGCTTGATCTGAATTTAAAACATATCTCAGTTTAAGCCAGACCCGATCATAACTCAATCCAAAGCGAGCTCGGCTCAGGCCCATTGCCAGCCCTAAGCCACTTTCAGCAAAGTCATATCTTGATCCATATTGTATACTCTAAAATCAAGACATGGATGCAACGTAAGTCCAATTATCCCTTCCATACAATCTAGAGAAAATTTACGATTCTAAGAGTTCAGTTCACAATGTCTTGTACAACTACTACTTTGGGCAATGTTCCAGGAAACCATACACATTTTAAATTTATTCTTGATTGTTGGAGAGGAAAAAGAAAGCATCATTGTTGATTAGATTCCTCCTACATTATTAATCCAGTCATCATGTTTCAGATAGCCTTCACATGAATGTTGTAGCAGAAAACTAGAACCCCAAAATTGCATCGAATAATAAGATCATAGACATTCACCAAATATCCCCTTTGACTTGAAAGTCTCGTTCATCGCGTGTATGGTAATCTTATTTCTCAGATGTAGCTTGCCTCTTTTAAATTAGGCATGCATTACATGTATCTAATAGTAAACAATTTTTTTAATAAAAGATGATCATTCCAGACATTAAATTTGATAACAATTATCAGAAAAACAAAGGGTTTTAGTGGATTGGGATTGAAAACAGGAATTCTACATTCAGAGATCTCCATGGGGGGGAAGGGTCCATGTTACTAGTTCTCATTGCACTTATAATAGAGATTTCTGATTTAATACCACTTCATGTTAAGAAAAATCTATGAGTCCATTTTTCTTAAGAAAATTGGTATAAAATTTTAGTAATGTGAGATTTTATCCTAATGCTTTCGGTGTACCATGCATACGCCTGTCTATCTTTTAGGGGAAAAAAAAAGCGTACTCATAAAATAATTCTAGAGAGAATTTAATATTAAATTCCTTCCGAACCATTGCTCTCCAACAACCACTTGTACCTTCCCAAGTCTACCAGCATCACAGCGAGTTGCCAACCATAAAAGCAGAACGCAGCACACATAGAAAGAGAGAGAGAGAGAGAGTCATACAAAACAACCTGTTGCATGGCAACTTAGATGATTATACCAAAAATAAAATTATCATACTAACAACGTAAAATCATACATCAACACTAACCCTTGTTATAACACAAAATGATACAGCAAAAGGAATGGCTGAAGATACTTTCACCTCTTATTAGAAAGGAAATGGTTTTTAAGGAATAACAAATCAAAACAACATTACCGATGCCGAAGAGAGTACCATGCCTTTCTTTTTCCAATACCAGGCTGTGGGTTACTTTGCATATTGCGGCATGCAGTTCTAGCATTTTCAGGGTTAGAAGAGAAATTACAGCGTAACTTGGAATTTTACCCAAAACAAGCGCAACTGCATCAAAGTTGAAGCAAGGTTTAAGTTGGTGCTCCTCATGTCACACAAGTGTGTCAGTAGATGGAGGAAAAGAAATTATGAACTTGTATACCACTCCACAAAGATCAAACCTGCCAAGCTTCTAGTTAGGCTCAAAATTTTTCGGCACAATTCCAAAATGTTACACTGTTTCCAGTGTTCCCTTGTGAAATATTGCTCTATACATCACATGCAATATTATAATGCAAGTATAGAACAAGGACACAAAGGAACAAGGCAATTTTTGTTAATTCATTAAATTGATTCTCCTGTGCTTCCTGGGCACTAGCTATCTTGTACTTCAAATCAATGACGGCATTGTGAACATCAGAAATTTGTTGTTCCAGATTTCTGGGAAACCTGTAACTGTCTTTGCTTGTTTCAATCGGATCAAGAAATTGTACTGTGTACCATATAGGAAAGCTCTCTGGATTGTGCAAAGCTTTGCTTTTTCCAGCCTATATTACTATGAATGTGGGAAAGGAGAGGAGGGGTGGGGTGTCCAATGAGAGGGAGGGGGTTGTCGAGGCCTTTCACAGTGATGCCACTGAGGAATTATTAGCATCAACAATCTGAAGCCAGAGCATAAAGACTTAGACGTTCCAAAAACCATGAAAAGTTTCAACTAACGGATCATTGGAAGAACAGAGTGGTAGTGGTTCCACTTGAAAAAGAAAAAGGAAAAAAAATCAGGACTCTACTTTCAGCTAGACTGTTGTTAGCAAGAATAAAGAGGCATTAGAGCAAATGGAGTCATTTTACAGAGCTAGTGAAATTTACCGGCCAGATCTAATTATGGGGGTACAACCATTAAAAAAGAAAAATGACAACACGTGCACATGCACATGTGTGTTATAGCAAATGCACAAATAGGCACTCTATATAGTGCTACATGAAAAAAAAAAAAAAAATCCAATGTTATATTGTTGATGTTGAGTGAAGTTAATTTCTAGCATCAGCCCAAGCCATACTGATCACCACCAATTCTCAACAACAATAGCAATATCTAAGTATTGCTGAATCAATACGAACTGATAAGGTACAATATTGGCACTCACTATACCAACACAAGATATGTTGTAATGTACCGGTCTAGTACCTATATACATCTTTTTTTTTTTTTAAAATATTTACATATAAAATAAAATATATATTAAAATATATGTTTATGCAATACTTACATAAATTCATGTCAATAAAATTTCTGTAATATTCATATGAAAATATTGATATGTAAATGACTGTTTTGAAAAATTTGTAAATGATACATTTAGAGGTAGATTTTAAAATGGGTATTTTGGGTTCTTCAAATCCCTATTCAAAATTTTACAGAATTCTATAATTCTTCCTTAGGTGTAGCCCTATGCTCCAAATGAAAATCCTTATGAAGATTCCCCATCCAAATGCAACCTTGATGTGTATAAGCAAACTGCTGGCAAGCAGTAGAGAATGTCGATGACTATCTCTAATAGGAAATCTGTCCTCCACATAACAAATGCTAGTATTTTATAGTGGCAAACTTTGAAACTTGTCAGTCTCTGAACAAAGATGTTATGACTAGCGTGGCTACATGCATCCCATGTAGAAGTTTCATATTAATATATTAATCTGTGACTAACAATACCAAGTGAAGCTGACTTGACATCATCATTGAATTTTAAAGCAAATACTTATAAAGGTATAACCAATTAGCTCCTCAAGCCCCAAGGACATTAGAAATGGAGAACAGATAGCAGATAATACCTGAGGTTAACAATTGTTGTCCTTGCCAGAATTTTATCTTCTATTTGCCAATCTTTCCTGCAAACATTGTAGTGCAGAAAAGATAAAAATAAAGCAACAAATCATAACCATGCAGACAAGTTGCAAATAATTTGCAACTGAAGGTAATTCATGGTACAAAATATCGTTTCAGTAAAATGCTGGAGAGAGGTAGAGATGGGCACCGAGCCGTGCCGCCCATGGACCGGCATGGCCCAGCAGGAACCGGGCCATGTCTGGCATGGTTCGGTCTGCTATAGTATCGGGCCGTGCCAAGCACAGCCCATTAAACCGTGCCGTGCCGGGCTTAAAAATTCTGGCCCGCGGACCAAGCCCGGCACGGCATGGCCCACAACGTCCTGATAAAAAAATTTAAGTAAAAAATAATTTTTAATAAATTAAAAATTATTGAAACAAAAGAATTTATTAATATGAAGCCACCTTAATGGTGGGGGGTTTGGTATAGACCCCTACCAATTTATTAATTTAAAATCAAAATGGTACATGAAGAAAGGAGGACTAGGCCTGACCTCCAAAATACAATAAGAAAGAAAAAAAACTAAAAATGACTCACTTTGACAATTAAAAAAATAAAAATATATAATTATTAAAATAGAGATGACACACTCATCAGTAGTATTTGTGTCATCATATCTTTGCTGGTTAAATCATGTCCACTTTTATCTTGAAGCCTCGTCTCAGCATCCAACCAATCTTTGAAGCAGAGAAGCATCTCAACCGTCTCGCCAGTCATCCTACTTCTCTTTTGTTCAGAATACGCTGACCTGCACTGAAAGCGGATTCTGATGCTACTGTAGACATTGGCATAGCTAAAATATCCCGTGCAATGGCAGTCATAACAGAATATTGATTTCTAACACTCCTCCACCAAGCTAATACATCTAGATTTTCTATTTGATCTTCATCATATGCAGAATGAAGATCATTTCCTAAATAAAATTCTAATTCATTACTTAAAGATGAAGATGAAAATGAAGATGAAGAAGATGAAGCATGCATGTGTCTTCTTTGTGCAATGAATAAAAAAATAGATGACGAACGAGATCTAAAAGAAGCAAAGTTTTGAGCAGATATTCTAGATCCACGAATTTTATCATCATATAAAACATAAATATTATTAAGAAGTCGTGTTACCTCATCTTTAGTAGGTTCAGGATCTTGATTCATGTTTTCACAATATTCATCAATTAAAATTTTTGCACCACTTAATTTAACTCTAGGATCAAAAACAACAGCTAAATTATGCAAAGGACATATCCTGTCCCAATATTCATTCCATTTAGTTTTCATTTGACGTATAATAGGCATTAAAACATCATCATGTCTATGTTTTTAAAATTTTTCACTAATTACATATGCTTTTTGTAAAAATGAACAAAAAGTTGGATAATAAATAGCAGAAAGAACATAGATATGGCCTGCTGTTGGGGGGGCTAAAATGGTCAAAATACCCCTATATGGCCGTTTATAGCCGTTTCTAGCAATTTTCTAATGGCTAGAAACAATTCTAATTGGACCGTGCCAGCCTGGCCCATGGCGGGCCGTGCCGGGCATGGCCCAGTTAAGGCCGTTAGGGGCCATGCTGGGCCGGCAATTTTTTTTACGAAAAAATGGCTAGAAACGGCTCTAATTGAGCCGTGCCGGGCCTGGCCCATGGCGGGCCGTTAGGGACCGTACCATGCCTCGGATGGGCCATGCTGGGCTGGTTTTACGGCCATGCCCGGCATGGCCCGTTTATTAAAGGACCGTGCCAGGCACGGCCCAGTGCCCACCTCTAAAGAGAGGTAACAACTGCGATATAAGTAGATGGGCGGCATCATATCAGTTACCAGATGCACCAGTTAGTCCACAATCTTATACAGCAGACCAAGTGATCCCCATTGTTCATACAGGTCTATCGGACAAATCAGTAAGGTCCCTAGTGAAGCAGAAATCCCCCAAACCAAGCATTTGATCTAGGCGGACCTGAGTGAAGAATATTCCCAGATACTCACTCAGTGTCAAATAAGCTCCAATTTACAGCAGAGGTTAGGAAAGAAAAACAATGGATCTAGGCACCAAGGAAACCTTATAAATATAGCTCCACTTAATGGAGGTAGCTATTGCATCATCCAGGTCCTGGGCAAACATAAGCAGCCTACAGGCATTAGATTTCCTTATAACTAATTCTTAAGCATGGTGCGGGCATTTGATTCAAAGGATCTTCTATGCTTCATAATAATTAGCAGCATTACAATTTTTCACCAATATTGTAAATAAAAATGATAATATCAGTTTGACCGAAGGAAATTGGCAAGGAGATGAATCAGTTATATAGAGTATCGTTTGAATATTGCCCTGTCATTGCTTACCAAAAAAATACTGCTGTGGCATTCGCTGATCATAGATCTTGATTAAAAAACTCAAAAATCCAAGTAGACGAGGAAAGAATGGGAGAAGACAAATACCAGACAAGGTGCAGAGTTAATGTGTGTTTGGCACAAAATATGGATTCCCTTATAACTAATACATCATCTCCTCTACTTCTCTGAGGCTGAATGAATTGTTTGAATGCAGGTCACATTATTCTGTAATTCTACTTCACATGAATCAAGTCCTTCTAATACCCTTCCTCTAACATCATAATGTGCAAGTTCTGCAGCAGCCCAAACATTATTTCATCCTGTGGAAGATCAGTATAACCACCGGACGTAAAAGAATGCACGTGACCCTGATCTCAATCCAACTGCTCCCCTTCAGTTTCTGAACTCCATTTGCGCACATAACCTCCCTAGCTTCCAATGCCTCATCCCACTCCTCATTAGCAATATGCATGTTTGCCAGAAGGACATAATTGAAAGAATCCTTTGGCTCAACCAGAGATAGTCTCCTGGCAATGCATTTTGCCATGGCCAGGTTTCCACACCTTCTACAAGCTCCAAGCAGTGCACCCCACATCACTGCATCAGGCTCAAAGGGCAATGCTAGAATAACTGCTTCGGCCTCTTCTAAGAGTCCTGCTCGGCCCAAAAGATCAACAATACAAGCATAGTGCTCGGCCTGGGGTTTGATTGAGTACACATGAACCATCTCATCAAAGAAGCTACAGCCCTCTTGAACAAAGCCCCCATGACTGCATGCACTCAAGACGCCCACAAAAGTGACATGGTTTGGGGTGACTGATGGTTGATGCGATCTCACCAACTCATCGAAGAGTTGCAAAGCTTCGGTAGCCTCTCCATTCTGAGCAAACCCACATATCATTCCATTCCATGAAACGACGTCCTTCTCAGGCAAGCATTGGAAAAGTCTCAACGCATCGTTCATCTCACCGCACTTGGAGTACATATCCACCAGCGCGCTACCCACAACAACATCAAGTTCCAACCCGTACTTCAATGCAAGGGCATGACATTGCATCCCCATTTCAAAGGCATTAATACTCGCACAGAACCCGATCAAGCTGCCAAAGGTGGAAGAATTAGGCTCCACTCCAGCCATTCGCATCGAACAAAAAGCCTCAAAAGCATCCCTCTCATGGGCGTTCGCCATGAGACCTGCTATCATTGCAGTCCAAGAAACCACATCTTGTTCTGGCATCTCATCAAACAGTCTCACTGCTGACGCTACAAACCCACATTTGGAATACAAATTCAACAAAGCATTGCAAGCGAAGCGATCAAAACAGAAACCACGTCTTATCATCAACGAGTGCACCTGCATCCCTTCCAGAATTCGCAAGCGACCGGTGAGTTCATTCAGAATGATTGCGAGGGTGAACTCATCCAACCAAATCGCATCTCGAACCATCTCCCGAAACAGCTGCAGGCACAAGTCACCCATCCCAAACTTAGAATAGCAGTGCATCAAAACGTTCCAAGCCACGGAATCTCTTTCAGGCATTTCATCGAACAACTTACTCGCGTCCCCCACCTCGCCTGCCTCAGCGTACAGCCTCACCAGATTGGTGCCGACAAAAGGGTCCGAATTTGAGCAAGCCTTGACGATCTGCCCATGGATTTGACGACCGACGACCAAATCGCAGCAGGGAATGATGATGGAGTACGTGAAGTCATCGGGTTTTGTGGGACTTCGAGTCATGCGAACGAAGAACGCGAGGGCGTCGCGAGAAAAGCCGGATTTGGCGAGGCCGTGGAGGGCGGCGTTCCAGGAGCGAGCGTCGGCGTGGGGCTTGGCCTCGAGGAGCGCGAGGGCATCGTCCGTGCGGCGCGAGCGAGCGAGGCCGGAGAGGAGAGCGTGGGCGTGGGTTTGAAGGCTGGTTTTCGAGAGGTGGTATGGAAGCTTTCGAAGCATACGATGGTGCGAAATAAAGAAAAAACGGGGACGAGAAGCACGTCGAACAGATTAGGGACTTGGTTCGTTAAAAAAAAAAAATTTATTTGAAAAAAAAATTATAATATCAGTATCACCCCTCTATTTTGCCTTGGTAACGCTCACGTCTTCGGATTTAAAATTTTTTAATTAGATTATTAAGCTCATTGATCCAATAAGACCTTGCCAGTTTAAACTAAAACATATTCTTATAATTATACAATATATAAGTTATTAGAGTGGCTTTTTTTTATTTGATAATTTTGGTATCAAATTCTTATCGTGCAAATTGTCATGTTTTATGGCAATGTGATTCTGATGAGCCAATTAAATGTCTATGCAATTGTGTTTACTGAACCAAATGTGAGAATCTTAAAATATTTTTTATAGAATGCTCAAAAATCTGTAAGGATTTCACAAGCTGCTCCCTTTATGAGGCCTTTGGCATAAGAAATTCATCAGGATCATCAGTAATCATAATGGATATAATGAGATTATTGCATTTGATTGTTTCCGAATCATCTTATATGATAGTGATCCTACTTTTCCTTAAGGTTAGATATCAAAGATCACTCTTAGAAAATGATTTTAACTTGAGATTTAAAAACCAAAATGCCCTGTATTCATCTCTTTGTCTCCTCTCTCTCTCTCTCTTCAAACCGTCTTCATCTCAGCCCCTATGCTAAATTCTATCAAAAATAACAGCCATTAAGAACGACCATCTTTGCATGTACTGCTATTGGCTTAAAATAATAATGGAAATGGGCTTAATTCAAAGGAGAAGAGTTTTTTTATTATTTTTTTGATACAGACGGACGATCACACAAGTCTCGTGCGAATCAGTCCAGAAAGGTCATAGTACAAAATTTGTAGCAGTAAGAAGGACAAGAGTCGCCTGGCTTTCATATCCACGATTCAGTAAAGAAGGACAAGGGATCCTCTGCTGCTTCGGCAGCGAACCGGCATACGATTTTCTTTTTCTGGGAGCCCTCTTCAGGGTTCGTCAAATCAATTTCGATGGAAGTGTCTGTGGTAGAGATACTGGTTCTGCTTTTGTCATCCGTGGTCATCATGATGACTTGCTGGCTGCTGAAGGTTTTGACATTCTTGATTCTTCTGTCCCCATATCAGAGCTTTATGGGGCTTGGATGGTATTTCTTATGCTGTTCGGATTCTTCATGCTAAGAGGCTTTTGATTGAGGGTGATTCCATGACGGTCATTTTCTGGCTGCAGAAGGAGAATTGCCCTTCTGATCCTGCGAATCCGATTCTTACGGATATTTGGTCTATCATGTGGAAAGTTGACTGTGTTCAGATCCACCATATTTATCGTGAAGCCAATTTGATGATGGATTGGGTAGCTACTTCAGTGACTCAGCATAAAGAAGAAGAGTTTTAACTACACGGACTGCTTTAGGTCAGAGCAACGTAAATATAGCATTCTTTGCCTCATGTCAAGAATGCCTTGTTCCTTAAGCCATGAATGCCTTTGAATTGTCTAAAAACCAGCTCCAATAATGTTCAGCTTTTCGTTTCCATTGAATCTGGTTCTTGACCTTTGCATCGTGGTAACAAATTTGTAGCCTTTTCTTTTTGGAATAGAAAAAAATTTTCTTCTTAGGATTCCCACCAAAAATAAAAATAAAAAATAAACAAAAAGCAAGAATCGACATCAGAGTTGCCATGGAGCTCAACTTGGATTTCCATACCATCCACACTAGGTTAGCAAAGAGTTCAAGAAAGGGGTACTTGAATTTACCCCATTGCTTGCATCAAAAAAGAAGTCCACCCCAATGCATGAACCTTTCTTTATGGGCATTCATAGAAGTAGCTTTGCGGCTGGAAAAGGATATCTTTGAGAATTCAAACAACTTTTGGGAAGCGACTTCTAGTTTTTCAAAACAAATATTTTATTTCGTTGAAGAGTGGTTTCTGTCTTGCCCTTATAACTTGGTCTTTGACTGGAAAATTGAAACTTAGTCTTTGATTGGAAAATTGTATCTAACAAAACAAGCTATTTTTTTTTGCACTGTACATGATATAAAAATATATATACTATACATAATGATTAATCGTTTACGCATTTAATATGAAAAAATATATATTTTTAACACATGCATGATATACATATGCACAATCTTCGCATCCGATATATGCATCCTGCTGCACACAAATTTTTTTTTTTTTTTTTTTTTCATTCACGAAGGGTCCTCATTTTAACTTTTGAAAGTCTTTTTATCATTTTTAAATTTGTCTATTCCTATTTATAATTTGGTTTTGTAAAAGGTCTCGGAGAAATTGGTCATCTAGGCTTCTTTCCCAAAGCATTAGCCTGGAGGCCTACTAAAGATGCTAGCATACGGCAAACTTAGTTGCGTGTGCGAGAGATGACAATTCTTCAGTCAACAATATAGCATTGTATCATAGAAGACTGAGCTCCCAGAAACCATATATTAGACTAAAAGATAGCCTTGATAGAAACTACTCTCATGTGGATGAAAAACTACGTAAGATTGCAGACGGCTCTTGTCGATCAATTAATATATCTAGATAAGATTCCACATATTTAAATCTTATTTTTTTATGCTTATTTTCAATAAAAACATTCAAATAGGAAAAACATAGGTGGGAAGCATAGAAACGCACACAAAGAGTTTTAAAGCCTGTTACCTGTATTGTATTATATTATAGCCAAGAGGTGGCCTGGATGCCTTACATTAGCTAGATAGAGACGTAGTATCCCGTTTAGTAGATGATTCTATTTTATTATAATATAATTTAATCATCGAATAATTCTCTACATCATTTATTAGTTAATAAGTGATAACAAAATCTTTTAAATAGTATTAAACGTTTAAACGCCTACTTTAATGGAAGTAGGCGGTGGATTAAATAGTGTTAAATGCTTAAACACCTACTTTAATAGGAGTAGACGGTGGAAGGGAGTTAAGATATCTCTTTAAATAGAGATCCGCTTTTGATAACAAAAAAAAAAGTTATCGGAAGAAAAAAACCAAAAAGAAGCCAGAGAGATTGAGTCCCTGATCAAGAGCATATCCTGAGGGCATACACCATCATGTGCGATAGCTCATTGATTGGAAGCACTCAATCAAGCACTCAATCAAAGTTTTCGAAGCGGTAGATTAAGATCCCGAGAGGTAGACTGCAGCTGATTCAGATCAAAGCGGTAGATCAAGATCCCGAGAGGTGCAGCTGATTCAGATCGAGAGGAAGATCAAGATCCTTACCCTCATCTGGAAGAAAATCAACAGCAATGGCTGGAGTTATTTATCGATCTTGACTTGCTTTATTTTCATGATAAATATATTGATCCCATGTTTTGGCATATCTGATAGGGATTAATTATTTAAATTAAGTCTAACATTTGGTATCAGAGCCTTTAAACTTCTGCCTTATTTTGTGAGTGTTTCAGTCAAGGTTCCTCTTTTCAAGCAATTTATGCCGCGTGTTTTTTGGATCTCAGGTTTCGATTTTTGCGGAAACAAAATGTGGCATCTTCCTCTTCTGTTAAAGATGTTCACGTTAAAGGAAAGAATTTCGTGCGTTTTCGGTTTTATCGCATCACGGATTTTTCGGGTTTCTCTCTGGCATTAAAAAAAAAGAAGCTTGCGGAGATCTCAGGTTCAAATCTACAGTGGCCTTTTTTTTTTCCCTCTGTTGTTTCGATTTTTCCTGGCCGTTCCGATTTTCTTCCATCAGGTTTTGATTTTTGCTCACGGAACTTTGATGTTTGATGGCTTCCATAACCACATGCGGTGACATGTTAAAGAGAGAAAACGTAAGAGAGGAATAATGAGCTAAAGAGAGGAATAATGAGCTACGGTCGGACATGTTTTAATTAACAAAAAAATTTTCTTAAGATGATAATTTTAAAAATTCATTAAATAGATAATTGATATGCTATCTCCTATTTTGCATATTAGATTTATTATATGCATGAATAAAATTACATTTGGTGGTAGTGTGAAAAATCACAATGCAAATTCTTTCAAGGTTTGATTGGTCAATTAGTATCTAGAAAGGTAAAGAGATTGTGGTTACTTAATTGGTTCCGTTGATTGACCTTAGGAAAGCAACGAGGGAGCCAATTTGATTAATTCAAATCTTGATTTGGAAATGTTACGTTGATTAAGATCACTACCTAATAATCATGCTAAATTGATTAATCTATATGCATATAATAGAGTTCAAATGTCATGTGATCAATATGATTTTGATTAATTGAGGAGTAGCCACAGCATCTTAATTAATCAGAATTATATATTAAGTTGCAAAGATCACATAAGGTTAAATGACATTAATTGTGATTAATTATATTAATGCAATGAATCTTATCCCACAGGAATTTTTTACTACAAGAAAATATTGAAATAGCGATGCAAATTTAGCGACGTATCATTGCGTCGCTAAATTGCGACCACTTTGCGACGCCTCCGTGACAACAAAACATTGCGACGCAATTAGCGATGCATTAGCGACTTAATAAACTAGAAAATAAAAAAAATTAATTTTTTTATTTAGCGACGTAAATAATGCATCGAATATTTTTAAATTAATTTTTTATAAAATATAAATATAGGAAAAAAATATTGCGACGCAACTCAGGGCGTCGCAATATTTTTAAAAAAATTAAATATGTTAAATAGCGACGCATTAGTGATGCAATAAACCAAAAATTATAAAAATTATTTTTAATTTAGCGACGCAACAATTGCGTCACAAATAATTTAAATAAAATTAATTTTTATAAAATATAAATATGAGAAAAAATATTGCGATGCAACTCAATGCGTCGCAATGTTTTTAAAAAAAATTAATTATGTGAAATAGCGACTCATTAGCGACGTAATAAACCAAAAATTAGAAAAATTATTTTTAATTTAGCGACGCATTAATTGCATCGCAATTATTTTAAATAAAATTTATTTTAATAAATTATAAATATGAGAAAAAATAATTGCGATGCAACTCAGTGCGTCACAATGTTTTTAAAAAATTTAATTATATTAAATAGCGATGCATTAGCGACGCAATAAACAAAAAATTAGAAAAATATTTTTAATTTAGTGATGCACTTATTACATCGCAATAATTTTAAATAAAATAAAGTTTTATAAATTATAATTATAAGAAAAAATATTGCGATGTAACTCAGTGCGTCGCAATATTTTTTTAAAAAATTAATTATGTTAAATAGCGACGCATTAGTGACGCAATAAACATAAAAATTAGAAAATTATATTTTAAAATTGTGACGCACTTGTTGCATCGCAATTATTTTAAATAAAATTAATTTTTATATAATATAATTATCAAATTAAAAATTACGACGCAAGCCTTTGCGTCGTAATATTTTTTAAAAAATTAATTATATCAAATAGCAACGCAATAGCGATACAATAGTAAATTAATAAAAATAATTTTTTATTTAGCGACACAAGTATTGCATCGCAATATTTTTTAAAAAATAAATTCTATAAAAATATTAACAAGAATTATGAAACAAAAATATTGCGATGCCGAACGGATCGATCGCGACGGTCCGATCCCGATCATCGCCGACCGGGATCGATCATGGCTTCGATCGATCTCAACCGTCGGGTCGTCACCGATCGGATTGATCGCCACGGTCCGAGATCGGTAGTCGCCGACCAGGATCGATCATGGCTTCGATCGATTGCAACCATCGGATCATCGCCGATCGGACGAACGCAACGGTCCGAGATCGGTCGTGGCCGATCGAGATGGATCAGGGCTTGGATATCGATTGCAACCGTCGGATCGTCGGTGATCGGACCGATCACCACGGTCCGAGATTGGTCGTGGCCGATCGGGATCGCGGCTTGATCGATCGCAACCGTCGGATCATCGCCAATCGGACCGATCGCCGCGGTCCGAGATCGGTCGTGGCCGATCGAGATAGATCAGGGCTTGGATCGATCGTAACCGTCGGATCATCGGCGATCTCGGACCGATCGCAAAGGTCCGGGATCGGTCCTGGCCGATCGGGATCACGGCTTGAATCGATGGCAATCGTCGGATCGTCGTCGATCGGTCCGATCGCCGCGGTTCGAGATCGGTCGTGGAAGATCGGGATCGGGCTTGGATCGATCGCAACCGTTGGATCATTGGAGATCGGATCGATCGCGATGGTCTGAGATCGTTCATCGCCGACCGGGATCGATCAGGGCTTGGATCGATCGCAACCATCGGATCGTCGGCGATCTTGGACCGATCGCAAAGGTTCGGGATCGGTCGTGGCCGATCGGGATCACGGCTTGGATCGATTGCAACCGTCGGATCGTCGGCGATCTTGGACCGATTGCAATGGTTCGGGATCGGTCGTGGCCGATTGGGATCACGGCTTGGATCGATTGCAACCATCGGATCGTTGCCGATCGGATCGATCGTGACGGTCGAGATCGTTCATCGCTGACCAGGATCGATCAGGGCTTAGATCAATTGCAACCGTCAAATCGTCAGCGATCTCGGACCGATCGCAACGGTCCGGGATCGGTCATGGCCGATCGGGATCACGGCTTGGATCGATCGCAACCGTCAGATTGTCACCGATCGGATCGATCGCGACGGTCTGAGATCGTTCATCGCCGACCAGGATTGATCAGGGATTGGATCGATCGCAACCGTCGAATCATCGCCGATCTCGGACCGATCGCCACGGTCGGGTTCGGTCGTGGCCGATCGGGATCAAGGCTTGGATCGATCGCAACCGTCAGATCGTTGGAGATCGGTCCGATCGGTCGATGCAATTTCCTAGAAAATAAAAATAATTTTCTCAGATAAAATAATTTTTAATATTGCAATGCATTTATTGCATCGCAATTTTTAAGAAAAATAATAGTAATTAAAAAATTTAAAAAAACATTGCGACGCAATAAATGCGTCGTAATTATTTTCAAAAATATAATTTTTATCAGTTATACTTATTAAAAAAATATTGCGACACCTTAGCGACGCAGTTTCCTAAAAAATAATTTTTTCGGAGAACACAATTTTTAATATTGCAACACATTTTGCGTTGCAATGTTTTTTAGAAAAATAAATGTAATTAAAAAATTAAAAAAAAACATTGCGACACATTATTTGCATCGCAATTATTTTCAGAAAATATAGATTTTATGAGTTATAAATATTTAAAAACTATTGCGACGCGTTTGCGACGTAATTTTCTAGAAAATAAAAATAATTTTTTCAGAGAAAAGAATTTTTAATATTGCGACGCATTTATTGCATCGCAATGTTTTTAAGAAAAATAAATGTAATAAAAAATTAAAAAATATTGCGACGCAATATATGCATCACAATTATTTTCAGAAAATATAATTTTTATCAGTTATAAATATTTAAAAAAATATTGCGACGCATTTGCGATGCAGTTTCTTAGAAATGAAAATTATTTTTTTGGAGAAAATAATTTTTAATATCGCGAGGCATTTATTGCGTCGCAATATTTTAAGAAAAATAAATGTAATAAAAAAAATTAAAAAAAACATTGCGACGCAATATATGCGTCGCAATTATTTTTAGAAAATATAATTTTTATCAGTTATAATTATTAAAAAAATATTGCGATGCATTAGCGATGCAGTTTACTAGAAAATAAAATAATTTTTTTGGAGAAAATAATTTTTAATATTGCGACGCATGTATTGCGTCGCAATATTTTTGAGAAAAATAAATATAATTAAAAATTTTAAAAAAACATTGCGACCCAATATTTGTATCGCAATTATTTTATAAAATATAAATTTTATTAGTTAAAAATATTTAAAAAATATTATGATGCATTTGCGACGTAATTTTCTAAAAAATAAAAATTATTTTTTCACCGGACATTGGTGCCAAGTTAGCGACTCATTAGCGACGCAATTATTTGCGTCGATAAGTTTTGCATAAAATAATAAAAAAGCCAAAGTAGCGATGGATTAGCGACACATTGTTGCGTCGCTAATCCATAATAATAATAAAAAAATAGCGAGTGATTAGCGACGCATATATTGCGTCGCTAATCACCCCTATTTAAGGCTTGGTCGGGCCGGCCCCCTTCCCTTCTCTTCTTCTTCCTATTCCTACCCTAGCCGCCGCCGTCCCTTCGCTCCTCCGGCTGCCCCCGTCCTCTCCCCCGGCGGAAGCTCCCCCACTTCGGCGGCGTCCCCTCGCGACCGAGGTAAGCCCATCCTCCTTCTATTTTTTTTAAATAGGGTCCGGCCACGGCCACGACGGCCACGGCCGCTGTCGTGGCCGCTACCATGGCCGGCCGTGGCCTGGCCACGGTGGCCAGGCCACCAAAAAAAAAAAATTCTGTTGGGGGGGGGGGTTTTCCCCCCCCCCTTCGTCTTCTCTCTGGCCACGGCCACGCTGCCGTGGCTGGCCGTGGCCTGGCCACGGTGGCCAGGCCACCAAAAAAAAAATTACAGTTTGGGGGGGTTTCCCCACCCCCCCTTCGTCTTCTCCGGCCATACGTGGCCGTCATCTCCGGCCATGGCCGCTACCGTGGCCGGCCGTGGCCTGGCCACGGTGGCCAGGCCACCAAAAAAAAAAATTACAGTTGGGGGGGGGGGTTTTCCCCCCCCCTTCGTCTTCTACGGCCACAGCCACGGTGGCCAGGCCACAAAAAAAAAAAAATAGTTATGGGGGGGTTTTTCCCCACCCCCCTCCCGTTCGTCTTCTCCGGCCACACCGGCCGTGGCTTGGCCACGGTGGCCAAGCCAAAAAAAAAAAAATCAGCTAGGAGGCTTTTCCCCACCCCGGCCCCTTCAATTAAAAAAAATTAACACTCAAAAAATTAACAAAAAAATTAGATTCTATCATATTTTATTATTTTTAAAATTATTTTCAAATAATATGATGATAAATATAAAAAAATAAATATATTTTTAAAACATGGGCAACTTTTTTTTAAAAAAAGTAACAGCTAGGGGGTTTTCCCCACCCCCGGCCCCTTCAATAAAAAAAAATAACACTTGAAAAAAAATTAACACAAAAAAATTAGATTCTATCATATTTATTATTTTTAAAAATATTTTAAATAATTTGATGACAAATATAAAAATATAAATATATTTTTAAAACATGGGCAACTTAATTTTTTTAAAAAAAGTAACAGCTAGGGGGGTTTTCCCACCCCCCGGCCCCTTCAATAAAAAAAATTAACACTCTTGAAAAAAATTAACATAAAAAATTAGATTCTATCATATTTTATTATTTTTAAAAATATTTTCAAATAATTTGATGATAAATATAAAAAAATATAAATATATTTTTAAAACATGGGCAACTTAAATTTTTTAAAATTATACTACTAATCTAATTTTTTATTAGATTAGTTATAAATTAATTAATTTATGTCATTAGTCGTAGCTCTTTGGATAGACTAATTTAGCTCATCAATCATGACTCTTTTTAAATCAACTGATTAAACTCATAAATCGTAGCTATTTAGGTCAATTAATTTAGCTTATCAGATTTAACTTCTCAAGTAAGCTGATTTTAGACCATCAACCTTGTCTCTTTAGATCATCAATCAAAACTCTTTAGATAGGTCGAGCTGAATTAGCTTAGCTATTTAGGTCAACTAATTTAGCTCATTAACCATAACTCTTTAGATTAGCTAATTTCAAAATTACAGTCGTAGCTTTTCATTTCTTTATAGCTGTTTATGCAATAATATTTGTGCATTTGTAGTTATTTACAATTATTATGTCTTGATTATTTACATTCTGCTTCAAATTGAATGATGCATTAAATTATGTAATGCTAGATAGAAAGTCTTGTTGTATTATTATTTAATTTTCAGCAACAAATTAGTAGTTTCAATAATTTATATTTTAGTCTTCACAAACATATATATTGATATAATAATCTTAAGAAGTCAGTGACTATATATAGAACACTATTCCTATATATGTATAATTGACAAGAAGTTAAGAATAACAAGCATAAGTTCGATTGTCTTCGGATTTCCATATTATTAATCAGAGCACTATAACCTTTAGACCCGTTTGAGAATTTGTAAGACTTAGTCTTGCAAATTCTCAAATTGTCTTGGTGGACAGTTTGAGAATATTTTTTACGATATGTTAGTCTGCTATTAATCATCGTTGGGTGAGATTGCGGTTTGTATTTGCTCATACGTTCTCCTAGTGTGGCATATATGCCACACATTTAGGAGAACATATGGGAAATGCTGCTGAAATTTCAACGTAACCGATCGATGATAATTAATAGCAGAATAACATATCACAAAAAATATTCTTGAATGGGATAGGGCCTTACCTTTTAGACATGGAGTGAAGGTGGAATTAATTTAGGACACTTGAATGCTTATGAAGTCTCATGATTAAACGGACCGCCTTGCGGCCCAACCCGAACTCAAGCCCTAGCATTAGCCTGGCATGAACCCGTGCCTCGGTCCTTGCTAGCACGCCAAGGATCGTAGCCGTGGCCCGGCCTTGCAGGGTAGGGACCTTAGTTGTCTTAAAAAAAATTGGTTTAGTTATAAATTATTTAAATGGTTGTTATTAACCTTAGTTGTGTAAAAGAAATAATTTACTATATATTTAGTAATGCTAATATAGTTTTATAATGTGGTTTCCTTTAATGGTTTACCAGAAATTGTATAAGTCGGTCAAAAATGATGCAAGGATAAAAGATGGCTTGCTTAATCCAGATTTTCTGAATGGATTGGAAGAATTTATCGCATTTGCATGTAGCCAACCTGAATGGATGGATGGGCCTAGGATTAGGTGCCCATGCAACTATCACAGGTGTCAGAATAAAGCCTACAGAGATGTCGAAACTGTTAAGGTGCATCTATGTAAAAAGGGGTTTGTTCCTGATTACGATGTTTGGTACATGGTGAACCAGAGGAAATTCCAGCAGTTGTTACAAGCCAACAAGTGTCAATTCCCATTGATGAACCATTTGTGAATCTAAACACATATGAAGAAATGGTGATGAATGCATCGGGTAATGAATTCAATCAGAATACATTTATGGAAGAACCAAATCCAGATGCACAGCAATTTTATGATATGTTGCGTGCTGCAAATCAAGAATTGTATCCTGGTTGTGAGGGTCATTCCCAGTTGTCTACGGCTGCTCGGTTGTTGAATATTAAGGCAGAACATCGATTATCAGAAAAGGCATTTAATTCTGTAGCTGGGTTAATCAAGAAATTTTGCCAAATGATAATGTTGTAGCAGACAGTTTTTACTCAACGAAGAAGTGTTGCGTGGCTTGGGCTCCCGGTTAATAAGATCGATTGTTGCTTGAACAATTGTATGATATATTGGGGTGAAGACTCAGAGCTGAGATGGTGTAAGATTTGTGGGCAATCGAGGTACAAAAATGGCGAAGGGGGAGCTAGTAAGTAGGAGGAAAAGTGTTCCTTACAAGAGGATGCATTACTTTCCTCTTACTCCACGCCTGCAGAGATCTGAGGCTACAGCTGCTGATATGAGATGGCATGCCGAACATGAATCTAAAGAGGATGAAATGCGGCATCCATCAGATTCAAAAGCTTGGAAGCATTTCAATGAAAATCATCCTGATTTCGCTGAAGATATAAGGAATGTGAGATTAGGTCTTTGTACCGATGGCTTCCAACCATTCGGTCAAGCGGGGCAACAGTATTCATGTTGGCCTGTGATACTGACTGTATATAACCTTCCTCCATGGAAGTGCATGAAAGATACTGCAATGTTTTTGACAGTTTTGGTTCCAGGACCATCAAATCCAAAGGAAAAGATTGATGTCTTCTTGCAACCGTTGGTGGCCGAATTGGAAATGTTGTGGGAAACAGGAGTCGTAGCCTATGACATTTCTATGAAACAGAATTTCATCATGAGAGTTGCTTTGATGTGGACAATATGTGACTTCCCGTCATATGCAATGTTGTCTGGTTGGAGCACTGCTGGACGTCTGGCATGCCCTCATTGCATGTATGATTCGGATGCATTTACATTGCAGAAGAGTGGTAAGCAGTCATGGTTTGATAATCATAGGAAGTTCTTGCCCCCAAATCATCCTTACAGGCGTAACTTGATCGCCTTCCGGAAGAACAAAGCAGTCACAAAATTCACCGAACCGGTTAGGTCCGGTATGGATATATTTGATACTATAGAGCATTTGGGGTTGAGGTATGCTTGGGAACCAGATGCAGATAGAATAAATGGCCGTATATGTAAAGAACATAATTGGAAGAAGCGGAGTATATTCTGGGATTTGCCTTATTGGAGCACAAATCTCATCCGGCACAACTTGGATGTTATGCATATCGAGAAAATTTTTTTGATAACATATTTAACACGGTGCTAAACATCCCAGGAAAAATAAAAGACACTGCAAAGTTAAGAGAAGAACTTAATCAGTATTGCAGAAGAGGTGATTTGAGGAGGAGTCCCGACGGGACCTATCCTAAAGCTGTTACACTCTTGACAGAAATTCACGAGAAGTTTTATGTAACTGGCTTAGAGGGTTAAAATTTCTAGATGGTTATGCCTCAAATATCGGTAGGTGTATGGACATGCATAAGCTCAAGTTGTTCGGCATGAAGAGTCACGACTATCATGTTTTCATGCAATGGTTATTGCCTATAGCTTTTTGTGAGTTGCTTCCGCAACATGTCTGGAAGGCATTGACAGAGCTCAGCTTGTTCTTCAAGGAGTTGTCTGCCACAGTCATTACTTCTGCATCCATGGCAAGGCTTGAGAAGGAAATTCTAATTATTTTATGCAAGCTGGAGCGAATATTTCCTCCCAGTTTTTTTTGACTCAATGGAGCATTTACCGGTTCACTTGCCAAACGAAGTGAGCATAGCTGGTCCCGTGCAGTATCGCTAGATGTATCCTTTCAAGAGGTAAATATATACATCATTTAGACATATTGACATTTCAAATATTATTTCATTGCGGAAAAATTGGTTAATTTTTTGTCTCAACTTTACATATAGGTACCTTAAGAAGTTAAAAAATAATGTGTGTAATAAGGCAAGGGTTGAAGGTTCTATATGCAATGCACACTTGGTCGAAGAAGTTTCAGCTTTTGCCTCGCATTACTTTGATGGTCACGTCCACACGAGGAGCCGAAATCTTGGTCATAACGATGACGTATGTGTGGACGAAGGAGAACCTAATGACGGTAGAATATCAATTTTTAAAGGTATCGGCCGTTCATTTGGAGGGCAGAAGTCAAGAAATCTTAGCGATATGGAGTATAATGCAGCACATTATTATATCCTAATGAACTGTAGAGAAGTCGATCCATATATTGAGTAAGTGTATACTTCAATGCTTACTTGGAATTTTTATTTTAAATTACAATATACCATAATATTTAATTGCTAACATAAGTTTTAATCCTTATCATCCCATAAAGATGTATTGTGATAGACAATGACAGATGAATCCCGACATCAGTCAAGTTGCAATTGGACAGAAGTTAGAAACGGAGTTCGCTTACTGGTTTTATGAATTTATGAGTAGTATCACTCAATCAATTTCAATAATGGCTTTAATTTTTCGAATTGGTTGTGAATAGCTTATTAATTTATAGGTAAACGGTCCATGGTCCCCAACCGACAATATTTTCATTAAATGCCTATCGCAATGGCCATTGAAGACCGTAACAACCTCTACTGGCTATTTTGTTAATGGGTACAAATTTCAGATTGAACGATTAGCAGCTTCAAGAGGCACGCAGAACTGGGGCGTGTGTGTTAAAGGAGAAAGTGTTGGAGCAAATATGTAGGATTATTACGGAAAGTTAGTAGAGGTGGTTGAAGTTGAATATCCCGGTTGGCCTATGAAACGAACCGTATTGTTTCGTTGCGATTGGTTCGATCCGATAGTTCCTGTGGGCAAAAGGGTTCATAACGACTACAATTTGGTTGAAGTGAACCATCGATGAAGATTGCAGAAATATGATCCATTCATCCTTGCATCCCAAGCTCAGCAAGTGTTTTACTGCGGATATCCAAGTTTGCGCAACGACAAGCGAGATTGGTGGGCTATTTCTAAAATCGTCCCATGTTCAACAATCTTATTAGAGGAGAGTTCGTCAAGTCAATCAGCCGAGTGCCCTGCATTTCAAGAGGATGAGATGGAAATGCATGCAATTGAGGACGACACAAGGGCTCCTGAAACATCACTTAAAGATCCAAATGGTGATGTCCAAGAAATTGCGGATGCAAATGTTCGGTTTCCTTCCGATGATAATGAAACTGAATCGCAGTCCGATACGACATCGGATGTTGAACCGACATTTCACGAAACAAATACCGATTAAACATAGAGATTTTTTTAAATTCAACTTTATTTTATAAGTATTAAATTTTTACATAGTCAATCATTAATTGTAATTTAATTGCATGAATCTTTAGTATTTTCAGTATGACGGGCAGAGGTAGATCTACCGACGACATACGGAGTGAGCAGGGACGTAGCCCTGCTGCATCAGATCACATGAGCTTTGGAGATGGAGAGTTTGGATCTCCACACATCGCACATCCTTCGATCTCTCCAGCAGTCGGCGGTGATCCTGCATTGGTATTACCATCCAGCCGATCGGCGCATACCTCCGAGAGTTCTTCCACCATCGACCGCACCGTACTTCGACTTGATGCTCATGGGCTGTAAGTATATACTAATTAAAAATATATGTTTATGTTTTTAAGTCAATTACTTATAAACATGCATTTTTTTAATAGATTTATTGAGCAGCATCATGTATCCAGCCACATCAGCGCCGTATTTAGAGGTGTGCAGATCCCAGTGGCTACGATTGGCGCCACATATCTCCAGCCACGAAGGAGTTTTATTTTTCTGAGTTTCAGGTAAACTTATTAAATATAATTTATCACTGATATAAAATTTCTTAATCTTAATAAATTCTGAAACTAAATATTTATTTTAATGCAGAAAAAGTTTACGTTGGACCTTGCTAGCCATGATGCCATTAGGGCAGCATGGGAGGCTCTTACAGGACGCCGATACTCCGACATGCTTCATCGTTGGAGGTCATCGGGTCAGCATCCTGCGCATATGCCAGAGGGTATTTGGTACGAGTGGCAGCATGTCTGGCAGTCCGATGGCTAGTGCAGGAGGTCCGCATCAGCCAGCATGAACTGTCGATCCGAGAAGGGCGGTCCTAGCACGGGTCTCTCCCGCCATACTTCGGGCTCTATTTCGATTCTGGAGCACAGACGCCGTATGGTAAGAAAACATAAATAATTTAATTAATCATTTAGTTATTTACAAATATTTATATTAATATCAATTTTTTTATTATTATAGTCTGAGCAGGAGGGCGGAGATCCTGGTGAGTTTCATCTATTCAAGGCGACACACACCAGGAGGGACGGTTCTTGGGTCGACACGCGATCACGGGAGGTTGCGGTAAGAAATTAGCTTTATGTAGTATCTGTTTAATTTCTAAAATTTTATTTCAAGAAATTTATTAACTCATTTATTGTTGATTTTATAATTCAAAGACACGAGTCGAGGAGCTTCGCTCCCAGGCATCGCAGTTCGACTCCACTGATGGGAAGACGCCCATCGAACTCTCAGCAGAGGAGAGTCGGTGTGTATTTTTAGAGGCTATTGGTGCCCAGTCGCGAGACCGCAGGGTCTATGGTCTGGGCACTAGAGCTTCCTCATATTTTCCCCATCAGGCCTCCAGCTCGCGATTTTCTGGTGATATTCTTGCCGAGCGTTTAGACGACATTCGGAGATCTATTGCGGAGGAGGTTTGGCAGGAGGCTCGACAGGAGGTCGAGCATGAGTTTGAGCAGCGTATGCGAGGCCAGGATCAGGAAATTGCAGACGTGCGAGATCAGATGCGTCATTTGCAGGATATGGTTAGCCGCTTGTCGCAGGGTCTCCAGCCTCCACGTGATCGCTTAGATTCTTGATGTATTTTTTTTCTTTTTATATGTTGTACATGAAAACTTCAAAATTTTAATATATGAATTATTTTTGAAAATTAAATGATTATTGTTTGGATCAATATGAGTGAAGAATGTTTCTATCAATATTTAAATGTAACGAAATTATATTAACCATTTTAATTTTTAATATTTTATTTTTTAAAAAAAAATAATTAGCGACGCATTAGTGACTGAAATTGCATCGCTAATATTTTCAAAATATTATTATTAAATATTACGACGCAATGACCTGGCGTCGCAATAATTTTAAAAAAAATTTAATAGCGACGCATTAGCGACTCAAATTGCGTCGCTATTATCTCTAAAATATTATTATTAAATATTGCGACGCAATGACCTTGCGTCGTAATATTTTAAAAAAAATTTTCTTAGCGACGCATTAGCGACTCAAATTGCGTCGCTATTATATCTAAAATATTATTATTAATATTGTGACGCAACTAAATGCATCGCAATATTGCAACACAATTGAATGCATCGTAATATTTAATAATAAATTTAAAATATTAAAAATTAGTTTTAAATTTAGCGACGCATCTGGATGCGTCGCAATATTGCGACTCATTGTTGCGTCGCAGAGAGTCACAATATTGCGATGTAATTGCGATAAATTTATATTGTGACGAACATCTGAGCGACGCCGTCATTGCGTCGCTATTGCGTCGCAATAGCATGTTTAGCAACGCAATTGCGATGCATTTGGGCGTCGCAATATTTTTTTCCTTTGTAGTGTTTATTGCACTGATATAATTAATTAGGATGTGATAACAAATTATTTTCTTAATTATCCATAGGAATTAAGAAAGGAATATAATTTGTTAGTCACATCATTAAGTTAATAAGTCTATTTGAGTATAATAACTTAGCCCACAGGTAGTTATTATATGTTATTGATTCATGTTATTGCATGTTTACATTGGTAAGACATGACATAAGTTATATGCCTCAAATTCAGTTACATGAACATGATTTTTATTTTTATGCAGCTATTTTGCCTATTTATATTTCTGATATGAAATGTGACGTTCCCGATTTAAGTGGTGATAATTATAAATTATGGAAGGAGAGAATTCTTCTTCAATTAGGGTGCATGGATATTGACTATGCTATCAGGAAGGATGAACCACATTCGGTTATATCTACTAGCACTCAGGCTGAGATTGCTGCGTATGAACGATGGGAGCGATCCAATCGCCTCAGTATGATGTTCATACGTACTAAGATTTCTGCTAGCATACGTGGTTCAATTCTGAGTGTAAAAATGTCAAGGAACTTCTGAAGGCTATTGATGCACAATTTGAGTCTTCAGATAAGGCACTGGCTAGCACCCTAATGACAAAATTATCATCAATGAAGCTCACTATGGTTGGAGGTGTGCGTGAGCACATCATGAAGATGAGGGACATTGCGGCTCAGTTGAAATCCCTAGAGGTTGAGATGTCAGAATCTTTCTTGGTGCACTTTATTTTGAGCTCACTCCCACAAATATAGTCCCTTCAAAATATCTTACAACACACATAAGGACAAATGGTCAATTAATGAACTTCTGACCATGTGTGTTCAAGAGAAAGGGAGGCTGATTTTAGAAATGGAGAAAGTGCACATTTAGTCACTCAGAGAAAGACTAAAGCTCCCAAAGCCAAACGCAAAGGAAAGGGTAAAGTATCCATCCATACAGAAGACAAGAAGGAGTCCAAGTGCTTCTTTTGCAAGAAGAAAGGGCATATAAAGAAAGATTGTCTCAAATTCAAAGCTTGGCTTGACAAGAAAGGTACTCTAACCTCATTCGTATGTCATGAATCCAATTTGGTTATATGTCATAACACATGGTGGATTGATTCTGGTTCTACAATCCATGTTTCAAATACCTTGCAGGGTTTTCTAAATCAAAGGAAACCATTGGGAAGTGAACAAAGCATCTATTCAGGAAACAAGATTGGTTCACATGTGGAAGCGATTGGGACGTGCAGACTTATTTTAGATTCTGGTTTTGTTTTGATTTGGAAAAGACATTTTATATTCCAAGTTTCTCTAGAAATTTGATTTCAGTGTCAAGACTTGTACCAGCAGGATATTCTTTAATTTTAATAAAAGTTCTGTTGATTTATTTTATAAATCTAAGCTTATTGGGAATGGTACATTGTCTGACAATCTTTTCCAAATTAATTTAAAAAATAATACTTCTATAATGTGATGCACGCCCAAACTGGTATGAAAAGATGTGTTATGAATGAGAATTCCTCTATTTTGTGGCATCGGAGATTAGGTCATATCTCCATTGAGAGAATTAAAAGATTAGTAAAAGATGGAGTACTTGATACTCTTGATTTTGCTGATTTTGGCACTTGTGTGGACTGCATAAAGGGAAAGCAAACCAACAAGTCCAAGAAAGATGCCAAGAGAAGTTCGGAAATACTGGAGATCATACATACGGATATCTGTAGTCCAGATATGGACTCGTATGGTTAGAGATACTTCATCTCATTTATTGATGACTATTCACGATATATGTATCTCTACCTGCTTCATAATAAGAACGAAGCATTAGATGCCTTTAAGGTATTTAAGGCAGAAGTAGAGAAACAATGCGGGAAGCAAATTAAGGTCGTGAGGTTAGATAGAGGTAGAGAATATTATGGTAGATACACTGAGAATGGACAAGCACCTGGTCCGTTTGCTCGGTTTCTTAAAGAAAATGGAATTGTTGCACAATACACCATGCCAGGGTCTCCTGACCAAAACGGTGTAGCTGAAAGGAGAAACCGGACATTATTGGACATGGTAAGGAGCATGATTGTCAGCTCTAACCTACCTAAATCCTTGTGGACTGAAGCTCTTAAAACAGCTGCGTATATATTAAACCGGGTTCCAACCAAGGCTATTTCCAAAACGCCATTTGAGTTATTTAAAGGTTGGAAACCAAGTTTGCAACATATACATGTTTGGGGATGCCCATCTGAAGTAAGAGTTTATAATCCACAAGAAAAGAAACTAGACCCAAGGACTATTAGTGGATATTTTATTGGATATGCTGAGAAGTCCAAGGGTTATAGATTTTATTGTCCATCTCACAGCACTAGGATTGTGGAATCAAGAAATGCAAAATTTCTTGAGAATGACTTGATCAGTGGGAGTGATCAATCTCAGTATTTGGCTTCTTCTGAGAAAGATCATTTAGATATTCCAGCTTCCACTTCAAGTGAGGGATTGGTTGTTATTTATAGCACTCCTCAAACTCAAATAAGTGCTCAACAACCAGTCATTGAGATTTCACAAGCTGATGGTAATCTAGAAGATCATGTTGTTCATCAACAATCAGTTGTGCAAGATACTCCTCAAGAGGTCATTGACACAACATTAAGAAGATCAACTAGAATAAAGAAATCAGCAATTCCTAGTGATTATGTTGTGTATCTACATGAATCTGACTATAATATTGGAGCCGAAAATGATCCTGAAACGTTTTCACAAGCCATGAGTTCTAAGGAATCAAACTTGTGGTACAATGCCATGAAGGACGAGATGAATCTATGGCATCTAATCGAGTCTGGGATCTTGTTGAGTTGCCTGATGTGTAAAAGCCATTGGATGTAGATGGATCTTTAAAATAAAGAAAGACTCACAAGGCAACATTGAAAGATATAAAGCAAGACTCGTTGCCAAAGGATTCACTTAGAGGGAAGGAATCGACTACACGGAGACATTTTCTCCTGTATCCAAGAAAGATTCTCTCCGAATAATTATGGCATTGGTAGCTCATTTTGATTTTGAGTTACATCAAATGGATGTGAAAACTGCATTCCTTAATGGAGATCTTGAGGAAGAGGTTTACATGAAATAGCCTGAAGGATTTTCCTCTGGTGATAGTGAGCATTTGGTTTGCAAGCTTAAGAAATCCATATATGGATTGAAACAAGCCTCACGTCAGTGGTATTTAAAATTTCATGATGTGATCTCTTCCTTTGGTTTTGAAGAGAACATCATGGATCAATGTATATACCAGAAGGTTAGTGGGAGCAAAATTTATTTCTTGGTCCTATATGTGAATGACATTCTACTTGCAACCAATGATAAAGGGTTGCTATATGAGGTAAACAATTTCTCTCTAAAAATTTTGATATGAAAGACATGAGTGAGGCATCTTATGTCATTGGCATTAAGATCCATAGAGAAAGATCTCGAGGCATTTTAGGATTGTCTCAAGAAACTTATATCAATAAAGTCTTGGAGAGATTTCAGATGAAAAATTGTTCACCAAGTGTTGCACCTATAGTGAAGGGTGACAAGTTCGCTTTAAACCAGTGCCCTAAAAATGAACTTGAACGGGAACAGATGCACAACATTCCATATGCTTCAGCTGTTGAAAGCCTAATGTATGCTCAGGTTTGCACGAGACCTGACATTACATTTGCAGTAGGAATGTTGGGAAGATAGCAAAGTAATCCAGGTTTAGACCACTGGAGAGCTGCTAAAAAGGTCATAAGGTATCTTCAAGGGACCAAGGACTACATGCTCATGTATAGACGAACTGATCATTTGGAGATAGAGGGTTACTCAGATTCGGACTTTGCTGGCTGCGTTGATTCTCGAAAATCAACATCAGGATTTATATTTATGCTAGCTGGTGGAGCCATATCATGGAGGAGTGCAAAGCAGACTTTGACTGCTACCTCTACTATGGAAGCGGAGTTCGTTGCTTGTTTTGAGGTTACATCGCAAGGTGTATGGTTGAAGAGTTTCGTCTCAGGGCTTAGAATTGTTGACTCTATTGCTAGGCCAATTAAATTGTACTGTGACAATTCAGCTGCTGTATTTTTGGCTAAAAACCACAAGAGTGGTAGTCGAAGTAAACATATCGACATTAAGTATTTAGCCATAAGAGAACGTGTTAAAGAAAACAAAGTGGTCATAGAATACGTTAGCACTGAGTTGATGATAGCTGATCATTTGACTAAAGGCATGCCAATTAAGAATTTTAAGGATCATGTGATACGAATGGGAGTTGGTTCCATGATATAATTGCATGGATAACAGTTTGTACAAAGAAACTCTTATTTCAATTTTTTGTTTATTTCTCATTCAGGTGTACACATTATTTGACTTTCGAGAAATGATAAAATTTTCTTTTGGACTCTGAATAAACATATGGTTTATTCATTATGTTATGTTGTCACATTTGGAATAGTGGTAAAGAAATTGAATGCATTGTAATACATAGAAGATAATACTCAATTATAAAGGACATATCGCTATGATTCATGTATTTAGTTTCTTGTTCAGTATTGAGAATTATAGATTAAGATAAAATATACGGACCAAGTGGAAGAATGTAGTATCCCGTTTAGTAGATGGTCCCATTTTATTGCAATATAGCTTAATCGTCGGATAATTCTCTACGCCATCCACTAGTTAATAAGTGGTAACGAAATCTCTTAAATAGTGTTAAACGCTTAAATGCCTACTTTGATAGGAGTAGGCAGTTGATTAAATAGTGTTAAACGCTTAAACGCCTACTTTGATGGGAGTAGGCGGTGGAAGGAAGTTAAGATATTTTTAAATAGAGATCCCTTCTAAGGCTTTCGATAACAAAAAAAAAATGTCATCGGAAAAAAAAAAATGTCATCGGAAGAAAAAAAAAACCAAAAAGAAGCCAGAGAGATTTGGTCCCTGATCAAGCACTCAATCAAGGTTTTCAAAGCGGTAGATCAAGATTCCGAGAGGTAGATCTGCCGCTGATTCAGATCAAAGCGGTAGATCAAGATCTCGAGAGGTGCAGCTGATTCAGATCGAAAGGAAGATCAAGATCCTTACCTTCATCTGGAAGAAAATCAACAGCAATGGCTGGAGGTATTTATCGATCTTGACTTACTTTATTCTTATGATAAATATATTGATCCTATGTTTCCGCATATCTGATAGGGATCAATATATTTAAATTAAGTCTAACAAGAGATGCGTCCAAGAAGGAAATTTTTTTTGGCCCACTTGGAGACAATAAAAGAAGGTCTACATGCTAAAGGAGACCATCTCATATCCACGTACATGATGGATGACCGAAATTGCTCCACCGCACGGGAAGAGGCCTAAAAGAGCTCTCTCCTTAGGACCTTCAGCTCTTGTGAATCCTCAAAATTCCTCCCTTCTTTCCTTAACTACAGTGCATAATCTTTAGACATCTAGGTTCTTAGAAGACCACTTAGGCTAGTCCACTGTCATCATATGAAAAGAGGCTTGAGGATGAGATAGATAAGCTTTCCACCCCGCCCTAAATAGGGCCTTAGGAAAAGGTTGAATAAGATGAGATGTCTGCATCATTTTGAGGCCAATGAATATGGTAGAGTCATAAGGCCTATCATAATGATACGTGGTAGATTATGAAGCATCATACAAAAATCGAAGAGCTACCATACAACCTTCCTTCATAAGAAGAAGGTAACAATGATGCAACATGAGATCGAGATACTAACGTGCTCAACCACCCTTGAAAAGATATGCTTTAAATACCTTACCTTTCAACCTAGTCAACCTAGAAGATGAATAAGGAGCTCTCCAGGAGTCCCATTACCAATTGTATTAGAAGAATTCTTGTCACTGAGAATGAAAAGAATGTCCACTCCATTAGAGACTCAACTTACTCAAAAGAATTCTTCTTAAAAAAAAAAAAAAGAAAGCAAACAATCAATTTTGCTCAGAATAACTCTCCTTAAAGAGAAGAAAAAGTCTGCTTCGTTAGAGAGTTGACCTACTTAAAAAACTTTTTTTAAAAGAAAGAGTAGACCATCAATTCTAACTAAGAAAGAAAAGAAGGCTCGCTCTATTAGAGAGCCAATTTACTCAAAAAAACTTTTCCAGAATGGTTATAATCTTACTGCTTTGCTCCATGATCAATTCAGTACAAAAGAGAGATGACAAGCTGAAGTCGAGGTCTGAGACACCCATCTGAAACTAATCTACCATGTTACCATGGTCTAGCATAATGAAGGCTGGGAGCGAAAGTAATTAATGAATCATCGATCGTTGAGGATTACCAGAGTCTCCAGTTCATTCGTACCTTGAACCGGGTTGCCAACAAGAAAGAGGAGAAAGGGAGGCTTTTCTGGCTTTTTCTTATAGAACGGGACAAGGTTGAAAGCGAGGGGGATAGGATTTGGGAGTCTTTGTGAGCGACGTATGCCACTTCGCTCAACATATAACAATTGAGTATGGTAATAGGTTATATCCATTCTATCTGTGGCTTTTACTCTGCTTTTATTTGTGCATTCGGAACGAGAACCGAATCAATCCGGAGGGTGGTTGATTGAACTTTCCTGGAACATTGTAACACTGCTCCACCTTATTTCATGATGGCAATGGCTGCCACAATGTGTCCGCTCGGCGAGTTCCACGTTTTTGGCCCAAACGCACGCTTCCAACACTGACAAAAGCCAACGAAGGCAGCAGCATCCAATGCAACTTCGTTTCGGTTTACACCCAGGGAGAAGGGACAAAAATACGGAATTGAGGAGAGCTTTCAAGGCTATTATTCATCAATAGGGGGCGAGGACTGCCGGAGACCGAGGTACAGCCTTTTCTTCCGTCCTCTTTGCGTGCTGTTAACGGGTAGCTTTCGTGGTGGCATGGGAAAGGGGGCTGGGAAGTAGCTGCGAAGGTTCCCTTAACACCTCAAATCTGGTACTGAAACTCCAAGGAATTTATTTCTCTTCGCCTGTCTGTGTCCTTTGTAGGGCCAGGGGACCTAAATATTGGAGGTAGATCCGGGGAAATTAACCCTGAGTTTCGTGAGTTAAGTACGTACTTGACGTAAAAATTATCTTGACCAGTTGACCGTCTCAAGAGAAAAAAGAAAAAGTAAATAATTGCAGTGGAGACGCAGACTGGCTGCTTTTAAAATCAATCTCTAGACCTACAAGGCTGCCCAACTTCATCAGCTATAGCTACTGATAATTGGCCATCATCGTATAAATAATTGCAGCTGTGGCATATCTAACGGTTGCCCCCATTATTATTTTTAATATCATTCTCATCAACCTTTTATAATTGATTTTAGCTATGATTTTATTATATAATAGTCTTGCAACTATAGTTTATGATTTTCTAAAGCAGTTATATGGTTCTAATTATCCATAGGTTATTTAATTTAAAAACATCATTAGATGCAATGTATATGGTGCCTCCCATCACCAACATTATTTGAAAACAACAATGTGATTTAGACCTTTACTTCCTGCGGACAATATAGTTTACCTAATGTTTACTCTATGTCATGTATTTAACACTTTAAATTTCACTAAATGAATTTATTCTACCACGTTTAGTTGTTGAAAACTATGAAAATTGGTGAATGAAACTTAAGAAACAAATGTTAGAGAACATCATGCACTCAAAGTAGTTCCTAGGCCAAATATGCATAAAATTTAACTCAAAGATCATCACATACATATCGAGGGATGTTATGTTGTTCTTAAATGCTAATGACTATTGATGCGGGAAAAAATTATCATCGCATCAATAAACATGCCTTTCTTTAGCGTCGGTCAACTTTATTAACTGCCAATTTCTATAATCGATGTATTTCGATCTTATCATAAGCTAACTTCCTAAAATGCGTTCGAAAAATCTTTGAGGTACACTTTCGAAGGCTATATAAGTCAAAAATTTTTTTAACAAAGGCCATTGCTTTTAAAAAATCATCTCAAAGAGGAAGATCCTTTTGCTGAAGCATTCTCTCATCTGATTGCTAGAAATGTTTACTAACTTGGACGTCGAAGGGTCTTTCATAGAGATTATCTCCGTGCTTCTTACGTAAAAGCTGCGTCCACTTGGATGAAAAAATACTATTCGAATTCCGATGTGTACCATTTACAAGCCGAAGAACGAATTTCGACAGCATCAACTATCATAATGATAGGAAGACAATAAGTTAAGCATGAACGAAAGTTATCAATGTATTTATAAAAATGGCATGTGTATTGCATGTGGCATGGCTAGAAACATGGGAGACGTTCATTATTTCTCCTTACTTTACATAAGTAGAAGTTTGATAAACCATAAAACTCTGAAGATTGAATTTGTAACACTCATTATTTGATAATCATTTTTTTTTCTAAAAAGTTATTTTTTTGAAAAGTTAATTTGATAAGCAGAAGTGATGACAGCATCGATATTGCAATGGAAGCAATGGCAACGACGGTTGTAGAAAAGCATTAATGATGTCATCTAAGTCATCAAAGTCATTATGATAATATCAATAGTATAGTCATGGTGACAATAGCGATGAATATAGCAATGAAAAAAACAGTAGAAACAACAAGCGGCAACAATGGTAATGGTAAACAAACCTGATTTTTTTTTTATTTTAAATATTAAACTTTTAATAATAAAAATAAAATTTAAAAAAGATAAAAAAATATATCATGGTTTCTACAATTTTATTTTTAAAATAGAGAATAAAGATAAAAGATTTATGAAATGGAATGGTTTCAAATCTTACCAATTGCGTTGTAAAAATGGGTTGACCTATAGAAAATTACAAACAATTTTGAATTTTGTTTCAATCCAATTTGATATGAATTCCTTCATAACTACTTGCAACCTCAAAATTAGGACTACAAATGCATGGATATTATATTCAAATCATTATTTTGGATCAGGACATAACCCTTTTGCTAAGCAAGTCAGATTCATAGAAGAAATTTTAGATCTAATATATTATTCAAATTTATTCGAATTCAGCTTAAAATATTGCACTTGAATCAAGTACCTAACTTTTCTTTTTATTATCAAAATGTAGTAAAAATAAAATAACGTCTAATTAATCTTGTTAAATCGACCAGAGAAAAGGATAAAAAAAAAAAAAAAACCGATCACGCTCGCTTCGCTGGAGAACAACATGCCGCACTTCGCCCCGCGAAGCTTCCTGGAAGCTCACTGCCATGCTTCTCCGCCTTCCCTACTTAAACCCCCTCCCTCCCTCCATACTCTCTCCGCCTCTCTCCCGATTGGTCGATCGAAAGCCAAAGCCATGAAGATCATTGGCCTTCGACCGCCATTTTTTGGCTCGTCGAAGAAGAAATCTCGCTCCGTCTCCCGATCTGAGGCCGCCTCCTTCGGATCCAACGCCACTTCGTCCTCCGACGACTCCCAATCCACCCCCAAATCCGTCCTCCGCCCTGCCAAATCCGCCTCCATCAGCGGTGGCGACGAGTGGTGGTCCTCGTCGTCGACGGACTGCCCTCCGGCGGAGAGGGAGGGGGAGGAGAGGGTCACGCGGCGGGAGCTGGAGGTCATTCTCCGGCGGCTGGGGCCGGACCCGCCGACGGAGGAGGAAGTGGTGGCTATGCTCGCCGAGGCGGACCGCGGCGGCGACGGGAGCATCCGGCTGGAGGAGATTGTGGCCCTGGGGTCAGCCTTCGGGCCCCCCGTCGCGCCGGAGCTCCAAGAGACGTTCGCCGTCTTTGACGCCGACGGCGACGGCAAGATCTCCGCCGAGGAGCTGCTCGCGATGTTCGTCACGCTCGGCGACGAACGGTGTACGCTGCAGGATTGTCGCCGTATGATCGGTGTCGTCGATTCGAACGGTGATGGCTTCGTTCGCTTCGAGGATTTCGTTCGCATGATGCACGGTGATCGCACTAATCTCGGGATCTAGTCTAACAAAAATGGAGTGGTGATGAATGCTTTTTTTTTTTTTTTAACCCTCTCCTCGTCTTGTAATTAAAAAAAAAAAAAAAAAAAAAAAACGAAATCAAATCACTCATCATCATCGGTCATGTATCAATGGATCCATTAGAATGGATCTATCTGATGATCTCTAATCAAGTGCATCGATCGATATTCCTGAAATTGTGATGGACGGTTATCAATTTACTTTTTTTTTTTTTTTTTATGGAAGAAAAACTTAGATGAGGACATTTTCAGTTTACCATCGGCCAGAAGGGCTCAGTGTGAACGGTTGCTTGGAAAAATTCCCACGCGCCGAAGCCGAATTCCATGAATATTGAACGAGCGAGGAGTTATTTGCGCGTCTAAAAGGCTCAGGGTTGAAATAACGAGCCGCGGACCCAACCGATCCATCTAGATTAACTTTAATCAACTCTAGCCGAGTCCGTTAAAAAAAAAAGCTTGAGTTTGGACGGCAAGTGAAAAAAAGTTCTTCTTGATCCGTAGATTTATTATATCTATCAAAAATTAATTCATGCCCTATTATTTACATAAATTTTATTTTTTATTATATCAAATTTAATTCATTATAAAATAATGTGATCATTCTATTTAAAAAAAAAACCCTTTGCAACTTAAGTCTTTATTAACCGTTTTTTTTTGTGATATATGGTCCAATTTGACTCACATGTTAAATCTTAATTTGAAGGTAGGATGATTTATATTTTTTTGTTATGTAGTAAATTTTATATTTAGATTATCTGAATTGATTGTATACTAGCCTGATTATTTGTTTGTAAAAAAAAAAAAAAAAAGAAAAGAAAAAGAAAGAAAGTTCAAACTCTTTTGCTGCGGAAAAGTTTCATCATTCCTTCCTTTCCTTTTTCAAAGCACGATAGGGTTTGGCGGCATCCATCCCGATCGTGACTTCAGCGAGGGGAAACATTGGATTGTTAAATAGACTAACAGAGTTGATTAAAGATGAGATTGGAACCAGTCTCCAAGAAAATGGCTCCTAGAAGTGAGTCTCCTGGACACGTCTTTGACACAGTAGATTATTGAAACCACACGGCCCTGTACGAGATGACAACTTGACTAGATCTAACAATAGGTGGGAAAACCTGCTCTTTTTTTTTTCTTATTATTTTCTGGTTTCATAAAATGATCTACAATTGGGACAGCGGCAAGGTTGAGAAAGAAGGCTGTTTACAGCTGCCACAGATAAAGGTCTCAATGGAGGACTTATTAATATGATTAGTGCTCCCTTGGTTTGCCCTATGTTTAGTTGAAAAATATGATACAAAATGGATGATAGGATCTATATATTTTTCTCTCTCTCATTGAATAATAGTTTATATATTTTTTTCAACTTTGATGCCGCTGAAATCCGTCCTTCAATTCAGGCGCAGTCGATCTCCAGGAAGAGAGGGGCGGACCTGTAAAAGAAGTCCACATGCGGAGGGACGCTGGGGGTGGTCCTCCGCGGAAGACCCTCCGACGTTCAAGTCAGTGGAGAAGAAATCGACGATCAACCAGATAGTGGGGAGATGGATCTCTCCGAAAGACCTCTCCGGGGCGGCCAATCGGAGGCTCCAGAAGGCAGGAGCGCCGACGAGCTACCGGCGAGAGCAGAAGAGCAAGGAGGGGGTGTAAGCGCGCAAGTGTGCGTACCGAGTTGCGTACCTGAGGGAATCTACGATTATGATATTTATAGGCTGTCACCTGGGTCTTGAGCGTCTTCTGAAAGGTTCGGAGGTTGTTAAGATACGGAGGCGGGCAGAATCAGGCCGTTGTGGGGCCGTTAGGATCCATATCCCGCTTGTTCTGGTATCAACGGCTGGGAGAGCTCCTTGATGTCTCGAGATCTGGTTGAGTAGGCCTGGGGCGGTTATGATAGGCTTTAGGCCACGTCCCGACATGATTCCTTATCTAGGATGCCGTTCTGGTAGGCTCGGGCTCTCCCGCGTCAGGTTCCGCGGAGGTAGGTGTTAGGTTGTGATCGCTCGAAGAAGCCGAGCCACGGAAGCCCGGAGGGGCCGAGCTACGGGAGCCCGGAAGGGGCCGAGCTACGGAAGCCCGGAAGGGGCCGAGCTAAGGAAGCCCGGGAGGGACCGAGCTAAGGAAGCCCGGAAGGGACGAGCTACGGAAGCCCGGAGGGGGCCGAGCTACGGAAGCCCGGAGGGGCCGAGCTACGGAAGCCCGGAAGGGGCCGAGCTAAGGAAGCCCGGAGGGGCCGAGCTACGGAAGCCCGGGAGGGACCGAGCTACAGAAGCCCGGAAGGGGCCGAGCTAAGGAAGCCCGGAGGGACCGAGCTAAGGAAGCCCGGAAGGGCCGAGCTACGGAAGCCTGGGAGGGACCGAGCTACGGAAGCCCGGAAGGGGCCGAGCTAAGGAAGCCCGGAGGGCCGAGCTACGGGAGCCCGGAGGGGGCCGAGCTAAGGAAGCCCGGAGGGACCGAGCTAAGGAAGCCCGAAAGGGCCGAGCTACGGAAGCCCGGGAGGGACCGAGCTAAGGAAGCCCGGAAAAGACGAAGGGGGGAGGTTGGCTTAGCCGCCTCGCACAGATATTAATGCAATGACGATTTTACCCCCAAACACATGCCCTCACTCCCTAGTTCGAAGCGTAGGTTCGGGCGTAGGGAGTATGAGTTCGAATGGCGCGCCTTGGATGGGACGTCTTGGTTTAAATAGCTTGCGCAATGATGCCCTAATTAATGCGACAGGGCCATCCTGCCTTCGGGGCTAAGGCTCCCTCGCGAGCGACGGCTGGGATTGCGCCACGCTACGGAACCCGATCGATCGGGCATTTGTCGAGGCGATCCGGGACGCCTAGGATGAGACGCCCCACCTTTTTAGGGAGGCTTTCTTGGCGGAGAAGCGAAGTGACGGCCGCATTGTCGCTATATATATGTGTGTGCGTGCGCCCGGCATCTTCTTGTTTTGCTTTCAAAAGGGCTCTGGTCTTTCATCTTCTTCGACGCTTATTATTTTCGTTTGGTGCCTCTTTCAATGGCGATGAGCCCCGATGATGTGGCCTCCGAGATCATTGCTGAAGACTTGGGGAGGATTCATCAGCGGTATAGCTTGCCCGTGGATGTCGTCCTACGGGCGCCGGAACCCGAAGATAGGGTTACCCGGGACTTGGAGTCTGGGGTCTTCATCTACGAGGATAGTTTGAAGGCGGGTCTTCGTTTTCCTCTCCACCCCCTGGTGAAGGAGATCATGACCCACTACAATATCAGCCCATCAATGGTGGCTCCGAACAGCTGGCGGAATATCATCGGATTCATCTCGATGTGCCACCAGATTCGGATCGTCGCCACCCTCCCCCTTTTCCGCACCTGCTACCACCTGATACCCGGGAGGAAATCGGAGTGGCCCTACATCGGGCCCCGGAGGTCCTTCAACGTAATCGCAGATAAGCCCTCTTCCATCAAGGGGTGGAAGAGTCGATTTATTATTGCGGAGGGGAACGTCGGCTTTGACTTCCCTCAGAGATGGGGGGAGGTTGTAAGGGATGCGGAGACGCATCCGGCCTTGTCGGCGCAGGAGGAGAAGGACTTGGACATCCTCCGCAATGGGCAGGTGTTTTCGGCTAATGACTTGCTATCGGAGGGGGCCCTCTTCGCAGCCGGGCTCAGCCCCCTGGACCCGCAAGGTGAGTCTCTTTCGTGCAGTTCATTTTTCTCGATTAATGTGCTCGGACCTGAGCACGTGTGCTCTGATGTGGCAGCCGCAAGGTCGGCGTTGTCGAACCTCTCCAAGAGGAAGAGAGGAAAATGCCCGGGGGAAGGGAGCGGCGTGGATAGTGGCCGGCCCGAAAAAAGGGCTCATATTTCCGCGAGAAGCCCGCCGGACGCCGGGGCAGCCACAGCAGAAGCGCCGGGGGCGAAGGAGGGCCCGAAGAAAGAGGTTATGGCCTCCGACCCTCTCGTGTTAGAGATCTCCGATAGTTCGGACGAGGCTCCATTGGCTCGTCAGACCGCGTCCCCCCTGAAAGAGGAAGCGGCGGCGGATTCGGCGGAAGCGGCCATCTTCGAGGGGGCCATTGTCCCCGCGGGATCACTACCGGCCCTAGCGGGGGAGGAGACGGCCGTAGTTGAGGGAGTTCAGGGGGAGCCCCTACTTGGTTTATCTGCCGGGGAGTCTGGTAGCAGTGAGGTCGGGCCGCCCTCGATGGGTCGAGAGGCGAGTCGGGCCGAGGCTTCAGGGGAGCCTACGGAGGAGATGCATGTGACGATAATCGGGAAGGATGCGTCGGAGGAGGGAGCGCGGCCAGGTGAGAGCCCCGCAATCGGGCCCCCCTCGAAGAAGATTTTGGGAAAGCTGGCACTTGGGCTGGCTGAAATATCTGAAGAAACCCAAGCCAGGGCCTTGATAGAGGAGGCTGGGATGTTGAAGGCCTCTCAGGCGGAGGCTGCCCAGGCCGGTCCTTCAGGCGGGTTGGCCCATTCGGCAGCTCGGACGCTAGTATTGAGGAGGCGTTCTCTGCCATGATAAGGTCGGCCCTGTATCCGGGTGCGGATCCTTCGGCGGACAAGTTTGCCGACCTGGGGTTGGTGGATGCTGCATTCGGTCAGCAGGGCGTGGCCGAGAGTATCCATCTCCTTCCCGATATTGACAACACAACCCTGATGAGGATGACTCGGGCCTATGCTTCGCGGGTGAGTTACTGTTCTTGCGCGACAGATGTCTTCCGATTGACCCTATTGTGGGTTTTTATTCATTTTTTGCCTTTGTAGAGCGTTTTACTTTCCTGAGCGATATGCTGGCGTCTAAGCTTGGCGACAGGGGCCAGTGCCCAGGCCAGGAGGGATAATGCTGAGCTCCAGTCGCGGTTGAAGGTGTCTGAGAAGTTTGAGGAGCTCATGGACATGATGGACGGGAACTTGAAGGGGGCAAGGGTGGCACACCAGGTCGCTCTGGCTGAGGTGTCCAAGCAGAAGCGCAGGGTGGAGGAGTTAGAGGAACTCCTGGCGAAGAACGACAATGCGTGCTTGGAGTTGGCCAGAATTGAGTCAAAACACTCCGTGGAGGTGGCGGCGATGCGGCGGGAACACGGTGAAAGTATGAGTCGACTGGGAAGAGAGGCCGACGATGAAAGAAGGCGTTTGGCGAGGATGCTCGGCGAAGTGGAGGAGAAACTGAAACGACGTGATAGCGAAATCGCCCATTTGAAGGAGGGTGCTAGGTGGGACCAAGGGACGATAGCTCGGATGAGCGACGAGTTATCCCAAGCCCGGAGGGATATTGAAGCCAAACAGTTGAAGATCAGCACTCTGCAGGAGAGGGTTGAGCTGATAGGGGCTGACAGGACGAGAGCCAGGAGCGAAGCAGAAGAGATGGCCAAAAGGTTGGTCAAGCGAGAGGGGGAGGTACGCTCTTATTTTACCCTTTCTGTTTTTTCCTACTGGGTTCTCGCGATGCTGATTTGATTTTGGGTCTTTCAGATGGCGAAGATGGTGTCGGAGGTTCGGGCTCTTCAAGGTGAGCTTGCGTCCACTCGCAATAGGAGCTCGGAGCTCGAGACGCGGGCTAGCGAGCTCGAGGAGCAAAGCGTCATCCTGAAGGCCCAGGTGATTGAGGCTGAGAAACAGACGGCAAAGGCCAAGACGCAGCACGCCATACTCAGGGGGAGGCAAGACGCTATCAGCGTTGACGCCTTTCATCATGGGAAGGAGGAGTGCAAACAGCAGATTCTCAGCGAGCACCCGGAATGGGACCTTTCTTTCCTGAGCGCTGAAGATCCCGAAGATGGCGAGTCCGACGAAGAAGATGAAGATGAATACGTTGATGTTTCTGACGCCGAACTTGGCGTCGCCCCCGGTCCCAGCGAAGCTGCAGCTTCTGAGGGGCAGTCGCAAGCTGCCGCCGAGGGGGCAAAAGTATTGGAGAAGGGCGAGTCTAGTCACACTTTCGCAGATGTAACTGAGGGCCCTCCTAAAGCTGATGCAGCTCCCGGTTCTTAGGAACTGTTCTTGTATCTTCGCTCTTTAGACATTTGTCTGACATTTCATAGTGAAAGAATTTCCTGTTTCCATTTAAGTGTCTTCCTTGCATGATTTTGCTATCGTTTAGCCTCGGTTGTGAACGACCTATGGCCCCCTGAGGCTCTTAGGTCATCCTTATCTCGAAATTGAAGGAAAACGTACCGGCTAAGGCTGATGGGCAAACCAGGTCGGCAGGTGCTGACAGACAAAATAGGTCGGCTGGGGCCGATGGGCAAAATAGATCGGCTGGGGCCGACGAGCAGAATAGGTCGGCTGGGGCCGACAGGTAGAATAGGTCGACTGGGGCCAACAGGCAGAATAGGTCGGCTGGAGCCGACAGGCAGAATAGGTCGGCTGGGGCCGACAGGCAGAATAGGTCGGCTGGGGCCGACAGGCATAATAGGTCGGCTGGCGCCGACAGGCAGAATAGGTCGGCTGGCGCCGACAGGCAGAATAGATCGGCTGGGGCCGACAGGCAGAATAGATCGGCTGGGGCCGACAGGCAAAAAGGCCTTCGCGCTTTCTGCTATTCTGTCAATCGTCCTGCTGTTCTGCACGTGATTCGGTTTTTATTTCATCAGAATGGATGATACGGCGCAGTGGGGGGCATAAAGCTGCATCAGAACTTTCCGGAAGGTGCTCTTTTCCCATGCGGATTACCCCATCGCACATGCAATCGCTCACCATTGGGGGACACTACTTTCGAAGGACGATCTTCTGAATCCGCCAGTTTTCGAAGCGTCAGCGGACGATTTCCTGCATTTAATGATCGTGAATCGGGATCAGGAAGGGATCTCCGTACACGTCACAACTAAGGCGGTGGGCTTGGCGCGTAGTGGGGTGCTGCGTTCATCCTGAGGGGCCATGTGGAGGCGCGGGCCAGGTGTTTGAATCTTGAGACTCTCAGCTCTGATAGCTCATCCTGGGTCCTTTCTGCCTATAAAAAGGGGAGAAAGGGGTCATGCTTGGCTACCCCCAAAGTATATTTTCCCTTAGAACTTCCATTATGCCCATTCCTCTGCTGCTACGAGTGGGAGGACCGATTCTTCCTCTCATAGGCTCCTTGCCGTCGGACAGCTGGGGCGACCGGGGAGCTGCCGAAGAATGGCTTGCCCTTAGGGCATGAGCCTCGGAGATCACATGGAGAGCGCACATAGGGGGTGCAGAGATCACACGGGGAGCGCACATATACTCTTCCCGTGTGGCCTTTGCGACCGGTTACGGGGGGCTTATGGTAGGAAGTGTATCGACACCCCCGTAGCATGCACAGATTCTTCCTCTTTCGCTGGCTTGGGTTCCCGTCCCTTCTCTGAGGGGAATCCTTGCCACAGAAGGGAAAATATGGGAGCAACCGGGGTCGGACGGTCCCCGGTTCCCTCGGCTGGACGACGACCTGCGATCCAGCACCCCCTCCTAGAGGAGCAGGCCGGGTCGTCTGAATCCTCAGAATCAGCATCCGTGGGCCATGCCTCCTTTTGGATCTTTTAATTCATCCAACCAGGCGGACTGATTGTTTCGTGGTTTGCCTGATTTGTCGATCCGGTCGTCGGAACATCACAGTCGCCTAGGTCTGCCTTGAAGCAGTTGTCCGGGTTTTACATTTGCCTTTATTTTATGCATTTCAATGTTCTTGTAACGCCCGTGAGGCATTTGTAACTAATCTTAATCGGCAATAAAGAGAGTTATGTTCTATTTTTTGATCTCTATCTTTTCTTGTGCCGAACTTGTAGTCATTGTTGTTTGTGGGGTACAAAGGCATCCCGCTCGTCCCTAGACGAGGATCTCACGCCGTTCGGACTAATCGAGGCTCGTGTGTGGGGTTCATAGATCATTCGGCGAAACATGCTCCTTGCTCTGGTCGGAGACCTGGTGTTTTCGTGCTTCGCTTTTACCGGGGCTCGGTTTATCGTGGATCGGCCTTGGCCGAAATTCAGGGAATTCGTACCTCCCTTCCCATTATGGTTCAGGGAACCAGTCACTCGGGTTAGTCGAGTTTCGGAGAACGTTTTACTTGGCCCTGCCAAGGCTCGGAGAATTTTGTAGCTCGGCCTTGCCGAGGTTCGAGAATTTTGTAGCTCGGCCCTGCCGAGGTTCGGAGAATTTTGTAGCTCGGCTCTGCCGAGGTTCGGAGAATTTTGTAGCTCGGCGTTGCCGAGGTTTGGAGATTGGCTCGAAGGGAGCGACTCAGTTGTCGTTGTAGGCCACAGCGTTAGGTCCACGCGGCGCTTGATAAAGGGGGCGCCAGAGCGGAACGGGCGGTATATTGTCACGCTTTTATTGGTGCTGCCACTCCTCCCGAGGGGGCAAGTTATCGGCCGAGTGCCGGACTTCCACGTTTTTCGAGAAAAGGGGGCGGTATTAAGCGGCTCGGGGAAGCGCCGAATGCATTTAATGCGAGGGGCGACAGATCAGAAAATGTTCGCCTGGGGAACTCCCGAACAATCTGCTCGCGCTTATCGATCTTGCTTGGGATGGGGCGCAATACCTCGGATTTTTCCAGCATTGAATCGGCGACGCGTGGCGAGTTCTTACGGGTCGGCAGTTACGGCGCGACTGGTAGAGATATCCTCCTGGCGAGTATAAATACGACCGAGGGGCGTCGCTTTTGACCATTCCTCGTTTTAAGCTAAAAAAGAATGGCCTCTCCAGCGCGATCATCAGGTGAGTCGCGTTCCTCACTTGACAGCCCGTCGCGCCCGGAGGGGAGGCGCACCTCCGTTACGGTTGACGGAGAGAGCCTGGCGTCGGCCTTCACGAATAACGAGCAGCTCGCGAGGATCGCCGAAGAATATTTGGACGTATCGGTCAGGGAGGCGGAAGCCTCACGCCGGTTGATGGACTGGCAGAGGGAGGAGATTGCGTTCCTGCGTCAGCAAATGGCTGACCTGACGGAGCGCCTGGAGGAGCTGTTAGCCTCCGGGAGCGACTCCGAATTCTGAATCGGGGCCTCCCCTCTTGTTTTTGCTTTTTACCGCCTCTTTGTAGTCCTCCTCTTTATGAATGAAAGGTGGGTCTCATTTTTTGAAGTCCCTTTCTTTAAGAGTTTACGGCCTTGACCCGTGTGATGAATCAGGGGGTTGGCACGGCCCCGTCGTTTTTGCGCGCTGATATAGGCTCTTTGAACGACAGGTTATAGGGGTGCCACCCAAAAGATTTCCAGTAGCAGAGAGGGAAATCGTCTAGCCCTGCTCGGGGCTCTCGGCCGATTAAGCGGGGCTCAAATGGCCTCAAGAGGGGTTTTTGCCGATGGTGGCTTCTTCATTCGTGTCGACGGTTTTTGTTTAACGTGCTTGTTTTCAAACCGGACAAAGTCCTTCGGGGACTATTTGGGGGCCGTTCGGTTTTGGTCGAGGCCTCTATACTTCGGCTTTTTCGCTGGGGTTTTAGCCCGAATGACTTTTACCTGGCCTTGCCATGGCTCGGAGGATTTGTTGCTCGGCCCTGCCGAGGTTCGGAGAAACATTTTACTTGGCCCTGCCAAGGTTCGGAGATTTGTTGCTCGGCCCTGCCGAGTTCGGAGAAATATTTTACTTGGCCCTGCCAAGGTTCGGAGATTTGTTGCTCGGCCCTGCCGAGGTTCGGAGAAATATTTTACTTGGCCCTGCCAAGGTTCGGAGATTTGTTGCTCGGCCCTGCCGAGGTTCGGAGAAATATTTTACTTGGCCCTGCCAAGGTTCGGAGATTTGTTGCTCGGCCCTGCCGAGGTTCGGAGAAATATTTTACTTGGCCCTGCCAAGGTTCGGAGATTTGTTGCTCGGCCCTGCCGAGGTTCGGAGAAATATTTTACTTGGCCCTGCCAAGGTTCGGAGATTTGTTGCTCGGCCCTGCCGAGGTTCGGAGAAATATTTTACTTGGCCCTGCCAAGGTTCGGAGATTTGTTGCTCGGCCCTGCCGAGGTTCGGAGAAATATTTTACTTGGCCCTGCCAAGGTTCGGAGATTTGTTGCTCGGCCCTGCCGAGGTTCGGAGAAATATTTTACTTGGCCCTGCCAAGGTTCGGAGATTTGTTGCTCGGCCCTGCCGAGGTTCGGAGAAATATTTTACTTGGCCCTGCCAAGGTTCGGAGAGATTTGTTGCTCGGCCCTGCCGAGGTTCGGAGAAATATTTTACTTGGCCCTGCCAAGGTTCGGAGATTTGTTGCTCGGCCCTGCCGAGGTTCGGAGATTTGTTGCTCGGCCCTGCCGAGGTTTGGAGAAATATTTTACTTGGCCCTGCCAAGGTTCGGAGATTTGTTGCTCGGCCCTGTCGAGGTTCGGAGATTCCTGTTCAGACAGGCAGCTCGGTTGTGCCGAGGATTGGTAAGCAGTATCTGTTTCTTCTTGTAATTCATAACAACATGGTGCATAATGACTCATGCGACAGGTTTTGAGAAACAGATAAGCAGGAACGTGCAGTGAGACATGCAAAAAATGAATTCAAAGAGACATACCCTACTGATAATATTTGCGAAGGTTGTCCGCGTTCCAAGTCTAGGGAATGGGCTTCCCATCCAGATCCTGCAGCTTGTAGGTCCCTGGTCCAATAATCTCTGCTACTGGTATGGGCCCTCCCAGTTTGGCGCCAGCTTTCCTTGCTCCAGCGGTTTGGAAACAGAGGCTTTCCGGAGGACAAGGTCGCCGGGCAGGAAGGTCTTCCTCTGACTCTGGAGGCGTGGTAACGGGCCACCCTTTGTTGATAGGCAGCCGTTCTGATCCGAGCCTTCTCTCTGATTTCCTCTATCAGGTCGAGGTTGGTGCGGAGTTGTTCGTTGCTTGCTTCCTTTGAGTAGCTCTCCACCCGCAATGATGGGAGGCCGACTTCCACAGGGATAACGGCCTCTGTACCGAAAGCCATTCTGAAAGGGGTCTCGCCTGTTGGGGCTCTTGGGGTTGTGCGGTAGGCCCATAAGACATGGTGTAGTTCATCCGCCCACCTGCCTTGGGCTCTGGAGAGCGAGCTTTAATTCCCTGGAGGAGGGTTCTGTTGGTCACCTCGGCCGCTCCGTTGGCTTGTGGGTGCCCGACCGAAGTGAGGTGATGGCGGATCCGTGCTCCTCGCAGAACTGGCGAAATTTGGAGTTATCGAACTGCTTGCCGTTATCGGTGATTATAGTATGGGGGAGGCCGAATCGGCAGATGATGGACCTCCACACAAAGTCTGGCCCGTGCCTCGGTAATTTGTGCGACCGCTTCCGCTTCAACCCATTTGGTGAAGTAGTCGATGGCGACAAATAAGAATTTCCGCTGCCCTGTTGCAAGCGGGAATGGGCCGAGGATGTCCATCCCCCACTTGGCAAAGGGCCAAGCGGAGGATATAGAAACTAGCTCGGCGGAAGGGAGTCTCTGGATATTGAGTGTCTTTGGCAGGGGTCGCAGGCTCGGACCAGATCGTCCGCGTCTTTCTGCATGGTCGGCCAGTAATAGCCCTGTCGCAGCACTTGTGGCAGAGGGACCGGCTTCCCAGATGGTTGCCGCAAATCCCTTCATGTACCTCGCGCAGAGCATAGTCCGCTTCTGATGGGCGAAGGCATCTAAGCAGCGGCATGGAGAATGACCGCTTGTACAGTTGGTTGTCAATCAGCACGTAGTGGGTGGCCTGCAGCTTTAGCTTCCTAGCCTCTCTTCGGTCGAGCGGAAGCGACCCTTCTTTGAGATACTTGAGGATTGGGTCGAACCAGGATGGTTCGGCTCAACTTGCATCACCGGTCGGCTTCCGCGATGCTCGGCTTTTCCAGAGTCTCCAGGTGGAATTTTTGCTCGGCATCCATTGTCTCCGTGGTTGCCAGACGGGAGAGTAGTCGGCACGGGCGTTCTCGGATCTGGGAATCTGAATAATTTCAAATTCGAAAAAATGGGGAAGCAAGTTACGCACCTCCTGGAGATATCGAATCATATTTGGTTCCCGAGCTTCGAACTCTCCCCGAACATGGCCGGCTACCAGCTGAGAGTCGGTGAAGGCGTTGAGCTTTTCCACCTTCAGTTGCGGGCGATCCGGAGACCAGCTAGCAGGCTTCGTACTCGGCTTCGTTGTTGGAAGCCGGGAAGGAGAATCGGACGCCATACTCGAAGGTCATCCCCTCAGGACTGGTGAGAACTAGACCGCACCGGAGTGATGGGTATTGGACGACCCGTCGACGTGGAGGAGCCACCGGGCTCCAGACTTTGGCTCTTCCAGAGAGTTTGGGGTAGAACCGTCCTTCGGGATGGTACACTCGAGGAGGAAGTCGGCCAGTACTTGGGCTTTGATGGCTGGGCGAGGCTGAAAATGTATGTCATGCTCGCTTAACTCGACGGCCCATTTGGTCATTCTCCCCGATGTTTCCGGACGATGGACCACCGCCTTGATGGGTTGGTCAGTCAGGACCGTTACAGAATGTGCTTGGAAGTACGGCCGCAGCTTTCGAACCGAGGTGATCAAGGCCAACACCATCTTTTCAATCCTGCTGTACCTCGTCTCCGCATCGCGGAGCAGCCTGCTCACATAGTAGATCGGCTTCTGGATCTTGCCTTCTTCTTTGACTAGCACCGAACAAACCGCGCTCTCCGAAACAGCCAGGTACAAGAATAGGTCTCTCCTGGGGTCGGACTACTGAGAAGCGGAGGCGAGCCGAGGTACTTCTTGAGATCTTGAAATGATTTCTGGCATTCGGGAGTCCACTGGAAATTTTTGGCCGATCGGAGAGTTTTGAAGAAGGGGAGGCATCTCTCGGCCGACCGCGCCACAAAGCGGTTAAGGGCCGCTATCCTCCCGGTTAGGCGCTGGACCTCTTTAATGATGCTGGGGGCGCCATTTGTTGGAGAGCTTGAATCTTCTGGGGGTTAGCTTCGATACCTCGCTGGGAGACCATGAAGCCGAGGAACTTCCCCGAGTTGACGCCGAAGGCGCACTTGGTCGGGTTGAGTTTCATTCCATATTTGCGCAACGTTGCAAAGCTCTCCGAGAGGTCCTCGACATGCTGTGACGCCTCCTTGCTTTTGACCAGCATGTCGTCCACGTACACCTCCATGTTCCGGCCGATTTGCTCCTTGAACACCTTGTTGACCAGCCGCTGGTAGGTCGCCCCTGCATTTTTAAGACCGAAAGGCATAACTCGGTAACAGTAGGTACCTCGGTCGGTTATGAAGGCGGTCTTTTCTCATCTTCAGGGGCCATTCGGATCTGATTGTAGCCGGAATAGGCATCCATGAATGACAGCATTTGGTGGCCTGAGGTGGCGTCCACGAGCTGATCGATCCGAGGGAGGGGGAAGCTGTCCTTTGGGCAGGCTTTGTTGAGGTCGGTGAAGTCGATGCAGATCCTCCATTTGCCGTTCGACTTTTTCACCATGACGACATTTGACAGCCAGTTCGGGTAATTCACCTCTCGGACGAAGTTGGCCTTTATGAGTTTGTCGACCTCTTCTTCAATGGCCTTTTGCCGCTCTGGGGCGAAGCTTCTTTTCTTCTGCTTAACAGGCCTGTGCCTCTCGTCCACATTGAGATGGTGGACGAGGACCTCGGGGTCGATCCCTGGCATGTCGGAGGCGGTCCAGGCGAAGATGCGCATTGCTTTGGAGGAAACTGATCAACCTGTGCCGAGGCTCTCCTTTGAGTAGCGACCCGATCCTTATGGTTCGGTCGGGCCGAGCTTCGTCCAATGGTACTTCCTCCAATTCCTCTACCGGTTCTCCCCTGTTCGGCGAAGTCCTCGCGAGCGTCTAGCCCGTCAACTTCGGGCATCCTAGACTGAAGGCTCGTAACGAAACATTGCCGAGCCATGGCTTGACTTCCCCGAACCACTCCAACTCCTTGCTCGGTAGGGAACTTCATAGACAGATGCGGGATGGAGACCACTGCCTTGAGGACATCAAACCAGGCCTGCCGAATATGGCGTTATATGGGGACCTGAGGTCGGTCACTAGAAATCGGTCTGAACAATGGCTACAAGGGGCCAGGTTCCCGCGCGGACCGTCAGGGTGACGATTCCTTCCGGGACGATGACGTCGCCGGTGAATCCCATCAGGGTGGAATCCACGGCTCGAAGGTTTTCCATGAGCAATTTCATCCTGGCAAACACACCGAGGTACAAAACGTTTACCGAGCTTCCACTATCAACAAGGATTCGGCTTACATCATAATTGTTCAAATTAAGGGATACAACTAAGTGCGTCATCGTGGGGAAGCTGTATCCCAGGAGATCATCATCGGAGAAGGAGAGTTCGCCCGTCCGTGCCTTCTTTGGCATTGATCCATCTCTGCCGCCCTGGGGCTCGATCCGCCGGCCTCTTCAATCATGTTGATACGGCCGACCACGGGCGGATTGGTGGAGGAGGAAGTTGTGGGAGCTCGGGCTGGCGGTCACCTCCTTGCTGCTGCGGCTCGGGTGCCCTCCTGAACTGATCTAGCCGTCCCCGCCGAATCAACCTCTCTATTTCATTCTTCAGCTGCCAGCATTCTTCAGTGTCATGACCGTGCTCCCTATGGTAGCGGCAGTACTTGGCGGGATCTCTTCGGGTCGGGTTCCCTCGGAGAGGTACTGGCCGGGGAAGTTGGCGCTCTATCTCCATGAGGATCTGCGCCCGGGGCACAGTCAGCGGAGTATAGCGATCGAATCGCCTGGGAGGACTCCGGGAGCGATTCCTTGGTGGCAGCGGAGGGACTCTTTGGCGGCGAGGCGGACTTGGCCGACGGACAGGGACGGTGTCTGTCGGGGACTTTGGGCTCTTGCTTCTTCTTGCTTGCTCAGCGCGGGCCACTCTCCGCGACTCCTCGACCCTAGCGTACTTGTCCGCAAGGGCCATCATATCAGATAGACATGGGGGGTAGCTGACCTCCATGCCAAATAGAAGTCGCTCTCCTTCGAAACTCCCCCCGCCAGGGCGGACATAGCCACCTCATGATTAAGGTGGTCCACCTCTAACATGGCCTTGTTGAAACGGCCAAGGTAATTCTCAAGGACTCCCCCTCTCTCTGCTTAACTTCGGAGAGGGAGTCGGATCTTCGTCGTGGCGGCGGCTGCTGACGAACTGGCCAATAAAAAGGTGGCTCAGCTCGTCGAATGAATCAATGGAACCGGTTTCAAGGCGTTGAACCAGGTTCGGGCGGATCCTCTGAGGGTGGATGGGAAGGCTCGGCAGAGGACCGCATCAGATGCTCCGTGGAACATCATTATTGACCGGAAGCTACTGAGATGGTCGTCCGGATCAGTGGAGCCGTGATAGGGCTCGACGGCTGGCAGTTTGACGTGGGAGGGAATCACTTCCTCCATGATTCCCTTAGAGAAAGGGATGCCCTGCTCCGCCTTGGGCTGGGGCAGATGGGTCTGCTTGGCGGCGTCCAGCTCCTGACGCATCTCCTGGATCTGACGGCGGATCTCCTCTTCACCGGTTAGAGGAGGAGCTGGGCGGGAGAATCAAAGGATGGCGTGGAATCATGGTGGGATGTCGCCGGGGAGAGGGAGCGGGCTCGCCGAGATCTGGGAGGATCTCTATCATAACCGGCTCGCGGGGCTGGTTTGTCCCCCCTGGGGCGATGTGGGGGATCCGCTGACCCATGCGGATCAGAGGAGGAGGTCGCCGGCGAAGAAGAAATCGCCGTTTCTTTCTGAGGATGCGAAGCAGGAGGAGCTATAAGGCGCTCTGTACCAGGTGGGTAAGGGCCTGGACCTGCTGGACCAGTGTAGCGAACTGGTCCTGGGTCACCGGGATGGCAGGCGGCGACGGGGTTTCGACCGGTGGAGGTTGCGGCGCTGCAGCGCCAGTCGGATCAGGCCTCTGGGAAGCGACCTGATCTTGGGCTTCAGAGGCTGCTCTTCTCCGGTTGGCCATTGGAGAGGTTCTTCTCCGGATTAGATCCTTGTCTCCTTTCTTCAAGTTTTAATGGGACTTGAGGCCCTTCCTCTAGCGCCAATCTGTTGCCGCCGGGATCCGTCCTCCGACTCGGGCGCGGTCGATCTCCAGGAAGAGGGGGTGGACCTGCAAAAGAAGTCCACACGCGGAGGGACGCTGGGGGTGGTCCTCCGCGGAAGACCCTCCGACGCTCAAGTCAGTGGAGAAGAAATCGGCGATCAACCAGACAGTGGGAGGTGGATCTCTCCGGGAGACCTCTCCGGGGCGGCCAATCGGAGGCTCCAGAAGGCAGGAGCGCCGACGAGCTACCGGCGAGAGCAGGAGAGAGAGAGGGGGTGTAAGCGCGCAAGTGTGCGTAGAGTTGCGTACCTGAGGGAATCTGCGATTATGATATTTATAGACTGTCACCTGGGTCTTGAGCGTCTTCTGGAAGGTTCGGAGGTTGTTACGATACGGAGGGGGCAGAATCAGGCCGTTGTGGGGCCGTTAGGATCCATATCCCGCTTGTTCTGGATCGACGGCTGGGAGAGCTCCTTGATGTCTCGAGATCTGGTTGAGTAGGCCTGGGGCGGTTATGATAGGCTTTAGGCCACGTCCCGACATGATTCCTTATCTAGGATGCCGTTCTGGTAGGCTGGCTCTCCCGCGTCAGGTTCCGCGGAGGTAGGTGTTAGGCTGTGGATCGCTCGAAGAAGCCGAGCCACGGAAGCCCGGAGGGACCGAGCTACGGAGCCCGGAGGAGCCGAGCTACGGAAGCCCGGAAGGGGCCGAGCTACGGAAGCCCGGAAGGGGCCGAGCTAAGGAAGCCCGGGAGGGACCGAGCTAAGGAAGCCCGGAGGGCCGAGCTACGGAAGCCCGGAGGGGGCCGAGCTACGGAAGCCCGGAGGGGCCGAGCTACGGAAGCCCGGGGGGACCGAGCTACGGAAGCCCGGAAGGGGCCGAGCTAAGGAAGCCCGGAGGGGGCCGAGCTACGGAAGCCCGGAGGGGGCCGAGCTAAGGAAGCCCGGAGGGGGCCGAGCTACGGAAGCCCGGAAGGGGCCGAGCTAAGGAAGCCCAGAGGGAACGAGCTAAGGAAGCCCGGAAGGGCCGAGCTACGGAAGCCCGGGAGGGACCGAGCTATGGAAGCCCGGAAGGGGCCGAGCTAAGGAAGCCCGGAGGGGCCGAGCTACGGGAGCCCGAAGGGGGCCGAGCTAAGGAAGCCCGGAGGGACCGAGCTAAGGAAGCCCGGAAGGGCCGAGCTACGGAAGCCCGGGAGGAACCGAGCTAAGGAAGCCCGGAAAAGACGAAGGGGGGAGGTTGGCCTTAGCCGCCTCGCACAGATATTAATGCAATAACGATTTTACCCCCAAACAAACTTCATAAGAAAATTTACTAGCATTAAAAATTCAAAATTATCCTTCTAACTTTATTTTATTTACTTTTCTATTATATTAATATAATTATATAATAAAATATCATATCATATAATATATTAAATTATATTATATGCATTATAATATGTAAACTAATGTTATTTTTATATACAAAATATAATATTATATGACATATTATATTGTATTATAATATATATAAATTATTATATAATATAATAATACATAAAATTACCTTCAATTAAATGTAAATATATATATATATTTTAAAAATCTATTTTTTATAGAAATTTTCTATCAACTAATATTTTAAAACTTTTCTGAAAAAATAAAATTAGAAAAACTTTTTTCATTAAAACTTTCTCAAAAATAATAGTACACTAGCACTTAGAGAGTTTTTCACATTTCCTTGAAGTCCAATAAAAGCTAACGGTAACCAGCCTCCACTCAAGTGTTGAGTCCCCTGGTAGAAGCGTCAAATAATTGATTTAGTCAGCCTTAGCAGTAAATCTAAGCAGTAAATCTAATCTAAAGTTTATTTTATCTGTAATCCATTACATATCAAGGCTCCACTTGGCTAAGCTTTTGAAGGATTTAAAAATATTTTTAAAAACCTAAAAATATTTTTGAATAATTTTTGTATTTACTAAAATTTTTAAAATGTTTACCGACTCCATCAAAAAATATTAAAGGCTTTACTTGAGAAATGTTGGAAAATTACTTTCATTAGGCTTAAAAACCATAGATTCAAAATAGAAGAACAACAATATCTAATAATAATAATATAATAATAATAATAATAATAATAATAATAATAATAATAATAATAATAATATATTAAATATTATAATATTATTTATAATGTATTATAGATAAATATAATTATAATTATATATATTATGTAGTGAATGATAAGATAATATAATATATTATAAATATTATAGTATATTTTTAAAATATAATATTATGTGTTAGATAAGAATTATTATTATATATATTATATATAAATAATATATTATAATAATTTTATATTATAATCATTGTCATGTCAGAATATTATTATATTATATTATTATTATATGATATTTTATATTATTATGATAAGTTATTATATTATAATATTATTAAAATAATTTATAATAATAATTTTTAATATGTTAGATAGTTGAACATGCTATGTAATATCTTAATTATTTTTATTATAAGAATATATTTATAGTTTGTTTGCTAAATAGGTATTAAAGTAATATAGTTACTAAAAAGCAAAAAGCAAAAACTTTTTCTAAAAGCTCTGCTTCTAGAGCTTCAAAAACTATACTGCCAATAGTTCGATCAAGCAAACCTTTAATTTGATGCCTTTAGTAAATGCTCTCATGTCCTCTTCCAAATCTGCAACCTTCTTGCTGGCAAAAAGAGAGGTAAGCCTAATAAGAATATTCTAGTCGAAGCTTTGGGACTAAAAAATTTGAATAATACCATGGCTATGTCAAGGCTAATTGCTAACCCTTATTGTTTACATTAGTTAGCAATGGCCAGCTTAAAAGCCTTGCTACCACTACAAGAAAACTTATACATTTACTTACAAAATAAAAGATCCATAGCTAAATTATAAAATTTGTCATCTAAAATGTTTGCAGAAGAAAAATTTCTCCAATAGGTTCATAGCCAACACTCTATTGCTAAAAGTTGTTCATGATGAAAATAATAAATCATCACTAAATACTTAGCACTAATTAATGACGAGATCAATATGATTTCGAGTATATCAACAATTTATGAGATAATGTTTCATCACTAGAAATACATAATTTTTTTTCATCTTTTACATAGATAATTTTTTTTTTTCACAATGACAACACTTTTGGTCGTAATCATAAAGAAGGATTTGTGTCACCCCAGACCCAATATCGGGCTAGGGTGATAACCCGCCGCGTGCCGGGCACGCAAGGCGTCATCATATTTTTCAACATACAACACCAATATATATAAAAACCAAGTCAAATACATTAATAAAAGTTTTGGGCTAACACCCTTACACACCACAATAATAAAGTATGGGCATCAAGCCCTACACATATGTAATATTGGGGCTACAACAAAATAATGGTCTTGTTTTATTTAATAGAAGATCCATCACCCCACCAATCCATCTTCAACCTCGTGGCTCTGATAAAAACATTGTAAGAATTTTGTGAGCTTACACTCAGTAAGTAAACCACGTTATACAGTCAAATCATAGCATAACAGTCAATAAGCACATAATAATTTGCATGCTTAAACACTCCACGAATACTCAAACATGCAATGTAAGTAAACCCACTGTTTATACTCTCAATGGTAACTGTAAATGTGACCCACGGCCCTGCAATATCTCAATAGTGTACCAACAAGCATCCCCCCTACTGAAAGGGTTGAAATACCATAGTGTACCAACAAGCATCCCTCCTACTGAAAGGGTCGAAATACCAGGGTGTACCAATAAGCATCCCCCCTATTGAAAGAGTCGAAATACCAGGGTCACGCCATGTCAAAATCCACCAGAACACATACTCTATATGTGTGATGCCACATCATAAAACCAGAACACATCCTCTAGATATGTAGGTGGCATAAACAAGCAGAACACGTCCTCTAGACGTATGTGTGGTATGACATGATAAAGGAGAACCGCGGCGACACATAACAGTACCTCACATCACATGCACTCATCATATCAATAACAACTCAATATTGCATAAACAGTGGATTATACATACTGAACAGTTGCATGTAATATATCACATCAATGTCATAATAACTGCATCTCTCATGCATAGCATCCACATATGAAATCATAGCACATAAACAGCCATGTATTCATAATATTCATCTACTTACAATTTAGCCAATAACAGTTCTTCATGTCACAATTCACAATTTAAACATTCATGAATCAATTATTAAATACTGATAACTGGCTTACTTACCTCAGTACGCTATCCAACAGGTATATATACAGCTAGTCAGATGTCTGAGCACCTAAGGATCATTTTACACAATTAATTTATTAGCAAAGAATATTAAAATGACCCTTAGAATTTCTATCCAAACTAGTTCATGGGCCCTACTTTGGGCTTGAATATCTCCCACTATACACACCCGATTGGGGAAGTAAAAATACCCCAAGAAACTAGAATTCACCAAGATTCTAGCCATATAATTATTTTTCTAATCTTGGCCCATTACGGGGCCCAAAAACCAACCTCAAAATGGCTCACTGCATGGCCCAAAAGGCCTTATCCCTCCCGATCCCCTGTTTCACCAAACAGGGGACGGAAATCTAGCCGGCGGCCGGGGCCGCCGCCGGCTAAATTGAGGGCGGCCCGGCCGCCGGTGGCCGGGCTAGAGCCGGCCGCCGCCGCGGCCGGCCGTCAAATCCCCTCCCTCTCCCTCAATTTCTCTCAGCATCATCAACTCACCCGCGCGGCACGGAGCTGTGCCGGCGGCTCGGCCGGCCGCCTTGGCCGGCCGGACCTCCACCGGACGCACGCCCGGTGCCGGTGGAGGCGACAGGCCAACGCTCGGGCCCGGCGAGGCGGCGAGCATGCCGCCGGGCCCGAACCAACCGGCGGAAGCTTCCGCCACTGCGCGAGAGGA